>CAMZMU010000117.1:42970136-43328572 GCA_947311845.1 Poa pratensis | reverse complement strand
GGGGTCGAATTCGAAGGAGCCAAAGCGGATCGGTTGCTCGATTGTCGGTCGTGTCGGTTGATATCGAGGATGGAGCCGGTTGCAACCATGATTCCACACTTTTCTTCCCACAGACGGCGCCAGTTGATGTGGGGTGGCCACGGCAAGTCTCAGGATCGAGTAGTACCCCAGGTTGATTGAGAGGGAGAAAGATGAAGAGCTTGGTAGTTTCATCTCTGTCGTGATGTCCCTCCACTTGCTCGACGAGCACCGTCGCCGTGCAGGTTGAGGGTTGTTTGACCAACGTGTTCAGCCCCTTACACGAACTCTCTTCGTGAGCTTGACTATCCCTGTTTCGTGGGAGTCATTCTCCGACAATTGGCGCGCCAGGTAGGGGGCTGAGGCGCGTCTTCAACCTTCACGACCTCTGCACCATGGCGGACACTCGCGCAGCTCGCGCCACCCGGCGGGCATCAGGCAGGGCAACCACCGAGCCCGCTGCCAACACCACCAACCCTCGCGGCCGTCCCCGCGCCAGCCGTGCCACGGGGCGCAACACCGCTGAACCGCGGGTGGAGCACCCCGAGGACGACGACGGCCACCACGACGACCGCTTCGACGACGACGTCGACCACGGGCACGGCGAGGACGCTGAGTCCTCGCATCCGTCCCAGCGCCACAGCGCCTCCACTCTTGGGCGTCCAGCGCCCAGCCCAAACACCGCGCTGCTCATGGCCGCGGAACTCTTCCGCTACCGCCCACAGCTGAGGCGCACGACAACTGGCTCGGCCGCCTCCAGCACCTCGTCGACATCGCGGCACCCGCGCGCTGCTCCTGCGGCGTCGCGCTCTCTGGTGCACCACAACTCCGGACGCGCTGGAACCACCGCGCATGGCGCACCTCGCCGCCGCTCCGCCGCCGCCGCCGCCAGGTCCGCCTCCAGCTGCGGCGCACAAGGCCGCATCCCACGCGTCTTCGCCGCGCGATTGTCAAATCGTGCAGCGGACACCCCCAGACGCGCGGGTGGAAATGGAGCGCCAGAAGGACCTCCAGAAGCGCATCGTCGAGGAAATCGGCCAAGCAGGGCGACAGAACCGCCGTGCTCTTCAGGGTGGCATCGCCTCGTACGCCACAGGTTGCGCGGCCTTCACCCGCAACCTGCGTCGCGTCGTCTGGCCACAGAAGTTCAGGCCTGACCTACCCAAGGGCTACGACGGCACGAACAACCCCATCGAGTTCTTGCAGCTCTACACCACCTCCATCCAAGCTGCGGGGGGAGACGACAAGGTCATGGCCAACTGGTTCTCCCACGCTCTCAAGGATTCCGCCTTGTCGTGGCTCCTGAACCTTCCCGAGGACTCCATTGACTCGTGGGAGGAGCTCTGCCAGCAGTTCGTTGCGAACTTCAAGGGCACGTACGAGCGCGCCCTCACCTACAACGACCTGCGAGCTGTGCGCCAGAAGCCTGGCGAGACCCTCCGCAGGTACATCCAGCGCTTCAGCCAAGTCCGCAACAAGATCCCGAACATCCCGGACTCGCACGTCATTGCGGCCTTCAGAGAGGGCGTCACCAACCACAGGATGCTCGAGAAGCTCGGCATCCATGATACCCTCTCCTCCGTGGTGAAGCTCTTCGACATCGCAGACAAATGCGCCAAGGCAGAAGAAGGGCTCCTCTTCGTCAAGGTGGGCTCGACAGACGACCCTGTCGAGGGATCCAAGACCCAGAAGAGGCGTGACGAGACAAAGCGCAAGCCTACCGCAGTCCTGGCAGCTGAACCCGACGCCAAGCATGTTCGCGAGGACTCTCCAGAGGCTGGCAAAAAAGGTGGACAACCGCCCGTTCTGCATCTACCACAACAGGCGCGGCCATGCGACGAGAACTGCTATGACCTCAAGCAGCTGAGCAAGAAGCGTGAGCAAGAAGAAGGCAGCGGTGGCCGCGGCAGAGGCCGTGGTTACCGCAAAGGTGGACGCAAGGGCAACTTCCAGAGGCCCAGGGAACTCAGGCGAATGCCGCCGAGAAAAACAACAATCTGCCCGACGAAGAGCCTGGAGGCTACCAGGCCCCAAGGGTGCCATGGCATGCATCCTCGGCGGATCCCAGGCGCCCAAGTCGAACAACCAGTTCAAGCAGTTCGCTCGCGAGCTCAACGCAGCGCTTCCCGGGGTCGAGACGTCCCGCCCCCTCAAGTGGTCCCAGTACACCATCGCCTTCGACGCCAAAGATCACCCCAAGTCTACAAAGACTGTGGGCACCCTCCCGTTGGTGTGCACCCCCACCATCAACAACATCGCCGTCGGCAAGACGCTCATTGATGGGGGTGCAGGCCTAAACGTCATCTCTGTCGAGACCTTCGAGACGCTTCAAGTGCCCTACGAGTGGCTCATGCCCTCCAGGCCCTTCACCGGGGTCACCAGCGGCTCAATCTCGCCTCTGGGGCAAGTGAGGCTCGCGGTCACTTTGGCACGCAGGAGAACTACCGCACCGAGCTAATTGACTTCGACGTCGCGCACATTGGCCTGCCCTACAACGCCATCCTCGGCTACCCCGCCCTCGCGAAGTTCATGGCCGTCACGCACCACGCCTACAACATGGTCAAGATCCCTGGCAGCGGTGGCACCATCACCATACGTGGTCACGTACAGGACGCCACGCGCGCTGTCGAGATCGCCTACAAGGCCTGGAGCCTCTCGAGAGGCCCAAGAAGAAGAAACAACTGTTCACTCAAGAGCAAGCATCTACAAAGAAGGTGTCGCTGAGCACCAGCGGCTCGGGGGCTGAGGGCTCGGGGGCTAGCGTCACCATAGGCGCTGGCTTGCCTCCCAAATAGGAAAGCGCGCTCGTCGCCTTCCTTCGGGCAAATTCTGACATGTTCGCATGGACTCCGTCAGAAATGTCCGGTGTACCAAGGGAGGTGATCGAGCACCACTTAGCCGTGTGTCCAGACGCACGCCCTGTAAAGCAAAAAGCGCGGAAACAAGCCCCCGAGAAGCAAGCGTTCATCATCAAAGAAGTAGAGAAGCTGAAAGCAGCAGACATCATTCGAGAAGTTGCCCACCCCACTTGGCTCTCCAACGGTGTGGTTGTCCCAAAACCCAATGGAGGAGGCCGGCTCTGCATCGACTACACAGACGTGAACAAGGCTGCCCCAAGGATCCATACCCCATGCCAAGGATAGACCAGATTGTGGACTCCACCGCCGGCTGTGATCTCCTCTGTTTCCTGGATGCCTTCTCAGGCTACCACCAGATCAAAATGGCCAAGGAAGACGAGGAGAAAACAGCATTTCTCACCCCTTGTGGTGTGTATTGCTACACTTGCATGCCCTTTGGCCTGAAAAATGCCGGCGCCACCTTCCAGAGGCTCATGAGGATCGCCTTGGGGGCTCAGATGGGAAGAAATGCAGAAGCTTATGTCGACGACATCGTGGTCAAGTCTCGCGAGGGAGACACTCTCTTGAAGGATCTCGAGGAAACCTTCGCCAGCCTGCGCAAGGTGAACATCAAGTTAAACCCCGCCAAGTGCGTCTTCGGGGTGCCTTCAGGCAAGCTCCTCGGGTTCCTCGTGTCCCACCGCGGCATAGAAGCAAACCCTGACAAGATCAAGGCTATAGAAGACATGCAGCCACCTCGCCGCCTCAAGGACATGCAGCGCCTAGCAGGATGCATGGCCAGCTTAGGCCGCTTCATCTCCAAGTTCGGCGAGAGAGCCTTGCCATTTTTCAAGATCATGAAGAAATCCGGCACCTTCAAGTGGACTCCAGAGGCTGACAAGCATTTGAGGACTTGAAGAAATACTTGGCTAGCTCACCAGTCATGGTAGCCCCCAGGGCAGGCGAGCATCTGAAGCTGTACCTAGCAGCCACTCCACAAACTGCTAGCGCCGTCCTGGTGGTGGAAAGAGAAGAGCCAGTTCTCCCCAAGAAAAGCACTGCCACACCAAGTCCAGAACCTCCCGACGAGGAACAGTCTCTCCAGACCCAGTGCCAGGCCCACAGCCTCAAGTCGAGTCCTCCACGAGCACCCCTGCCGAGGCTCCTCCACAGGCAAACCTCGCCAAAGGTCCTGAGGAGCCTCTCGAGGGAGCCGACGCTGCCGCACCATCAACGACCCTCGTCGAGCATCCAGTCTACTTCGTCAGTACTGTACTGCGAGATGCTCGCGAGCGGTACCCAGTGCAGCAGAAGCTCCTCCTCGCGCTACTCATCGCCTCCAGGAAGCTGCGCCACTACTTCCAGGGTCACCCCATCACGGTGGTCACGTCCTTCCCCCTGGAGCAGATCCTGCGCAACCCCAACGCTACTGACCGCGTCGCAGGATGGAACATTGAGCTGCAGCCATTCAACTTGCGCTTCGACACCACAAGAGTCATAAAAGGGAGAGCGCTGGCGGATTTCGTCGCCGAGTGGACAGACCCAACTCCTGAAGAGCCTCGCGAAGAAGAAACCGCGTCATCGGGAGATACAATGCCAAGCCACTGGACCATGCACTTCGATGGAGCTTTCGCCTGCCGCAATGGTGGGGCTGGCGTTGTCTTAACCTCACCAAAAGGTGACAAGCTCTACTACGCCATCCAGCTGTGCTTCACAATAGACAAGATCTCCAACAACATCGCCGAGTACGAGGGCCTCCTCGCCGGGCTCAGAGCCGCAATCGCCCTTGGCGTCAAGCACTTACTCATAAAGGGTGATTCCCAGCTCCTGGTTAACTTCTCCAACAAGAGCTACACGCCTAAAGACGACCACATGGCCGCCTACCTTGAAGAGGTCCGCAAGCTCGAGAAGCACTTCAGGGGCATGGAGCTCATGCACATCCCGCGAAAGGAGAACCAGAGGCAGATGACATCGCCAAGCGAGCATCACGAAGGCAGGCCCAGCCGGCCGGCGTCTTTGAAGAGAGACTCTCCAAGGCGTCCATAAAGCAGCCACAAGAAGCAGCAGCCGCAAGCACAGACGAAGTACTCCCACCACCTCCTAGGTGGGGCACCCAACTGCGGTCCATCCTCAGGGGAGCGTCTGCTGCTGGCTATGGTGCACAAGAGACAGGCTGGGTTGACGAACTCAAAGACTACCTGCTGAAGGGAGTCCTTCCTGAAGAAGACGCGGAGGCAGAACGAGTGGCTCGACAAGCCAAGTCATACTACATCCTCGAGGGAGACCTGTACCGCAAGCGCCCAAATGGAATTGCACTCAAGTGCGTCCCCCCCGAGGAAGGCCGCATGCTGATCAGAGACATTCACAGTGGAGAGTGTGGCCACCATTCCTCTGCACGCACCCTGGCAGGCAAGGTCTTCAGGAGCGGTTTCTACTGGCCCCAAGTGCTTCAAGATGCCACCACCATCGTCCAGTCTTGCGATGCGTGCCAGTTCCACGCCAAGCAAGTCCATCAGCCTGCACTGGGACTCCAAACCATCCCGCTCTCGTGGCCTTTCGCGGTCTGGGGCTAGACATCTTGGGACCCTTCCCGAGATCACAAGGGGGCTACCGTTCCTCTTCGTGGCAGTCGACAAGTTCACCAAGTGGGCAGAGGTTGAAGCAGTGCGCAGCATACCGGCCAGGGCGCAGTAAAATTCATCAGAGGCCTGGTCTGCCGCTTTGGTGTGCCTAATCGCATCATCACCGACAATGGCTCACAATTCACCAGCGGCATCTTCAGGGCCTACTGCGAGAGCCTCGGCACCAAGCTCTGCTTCGCCTCGGTGGCTCACCCACAGAGCAACGGCCAAGCCGAGCGAGCAAATGCTGAGGTCCTCAAGGGCCTCAAGACAAGAAGCTTCAATCGCCTGAAGGGCTACGGCAAGGGCTGGATAGACGAACTCCCGTCCGTGCTCTGGTCCATCCGCACGAACCCCACGAAGCCCACTGGTGAGACGCCATTTGCCTCGTGTATGGAGCTGAAGCAGTCCTCCCCACAGAGATCAAGCATGGATCCGCACGGGTCCTTGCCTTCAACGAGGACGATCAAGCAGACCTCCACAGCGACGACCTGCTGCTCCTTGACGGGTTGCGCCGCCGTGCCGCCCTCAGGGCAGCCAAGTACCAGCAAGACCTGCGACGCTACCACAGCCGCCACATACGTCCGCGCACTCTCGAGACAGGCGACCTCGTCCTCAGGAGAATCCTCTCCAGGGAAGGTCTCCACAAGCTCTCGCCAATGTGGGAAGGCCCCTACAGGGTCTCACACATCGCCAGGCCTGGCGCGGTACGCCTCGAAACGGAGGACGGCATTCCGGTCAAGAATCCATGGAACATCGCGCATCTACGCAAGTTCTACCCGTGATCATAGTCACGCCAGACATTTTTTGTCTCTAGAGGGAAGCACACAACTTCACCTCCAAGCTTCACAAAAGCTTCTCCTCCCGAGGGCCAGCCCCTCTGAGCTCTCCTGATTACGTGCCGCCGCAGGCCGTGAAGAGTCTCAGCCACTGAATGTGGTCCCCATGCCTCGACATGGAAAACTTTATCTTGGTCACACCAAGTGTAATGAACCAATTCGTTTCTCAATGAAACATTGCGCTGAGGCGCCGCTATGTAATATTTTGGTGGTGAGTTTTACTTTTCATCATCTTAGTTCATTTCGCGCTCATATTCTTCCCCATGCGCACCTCGCGAGCGGGGGCTGAGTACGGTGACTGTGCCTCAAGAGCACCCCAACAGCACCGCAAAATCCAAAGGATCCGAGCTCTAGCACGTGAGCACGCTCTCACGCCTGTTACCTCCCCAAAGAGCTCTGGCCCATGGGCTTGCTCCCAAAACACGCCACCTCACCAAAGGACCTTGGTACTTACTCTCCTCGCGAGATACCATGAGGAAGCCTATAAGCGCGCATGAGTGTTTACTACCATGTGCCTGCTTTGGGTTTGCCTCTCTAACCAATACAGGGAACAAGAGTCCTCCCCAAGGTCGAGAAGTCACGCTCCGACCCCTAGAGGGAGCGCACCATCAGGGAAGCCAACGCCCTCTACGAGGCCAAAGTCTCGCCAAGCTAAGTCTAGCGCTCGCGCCCCTCAGAAGTTTTTCTCCCTCTCACGGGCACCTGTCGCCCTCGAGCGGTTTTTCTCTCTCACACTCCATGGACTGCTTGTGCGTCAAAGGGGAGCCCTCGAGCACCGCGACTCGAGAGCCCTTACCTCTCCAAGCCTTAAACACCCCCCGGCCTTGCCGAGTCACGCTCCGGCATACCGTAGCGGCGGTGTCATAGCGCAAAGAGATGGGTCCTGACGACGTAGAGCGAAGAAAGACATGGAACAGGGATAAAGGACCCTTCGAGGGGCACACACACACATGTTTGCATACGATCAAAGTATCTTACAAGCCAGCATGAATTAAAACAAGTCTTAAAACAAAGATAATTGCGCCAAGCGCCAAGCACATGTTTGCATCTTCCGCGCGCTTCTTCTTGAAGCGGGCCACCTGCTTCCTGAACTTCCCGGCATATTCTTCGGCGACGGCGGAGCAATATTCTTTTTGCTTGGCGGCGGCATCCTTCTCAGCCTTTTCCGTCCTCGCGGCGAGCTTTCGGTTGGACTTCTCTACAAGCTTTTTGTGCCTGGCCACCTCCTCGTCATGCTTTCCTATGGCCTCGGCCAGTTTGCCCCCCCGCGCCTCAAGATCTGCGCGCTGCGTGGACAGCTCCTTGTCAGCCTGCAGTTGCTGCTCCTCGCGTTTGAGCACCTCCGCTTCGCGCGCCGCCAGTACTTGCTCACGGGCATCCAAGACACGCGGTGTTGGTCCAAAGACTTCCGCGTAGCCTCCGACTCCGCAGCAAATTTCCCCTCGCGGTCGGCAAGCTCTTGGCGCTGAGCGGCTAGCGTGGTCTCGAGGGTCGCGCGCTCTGAGGCAGCGGCTTGGCGCTCCGCCGCGGCCGCCTCGCGATCTTCTGCAGTGGCCTGGCGCTCTGCCTGGAGTGGTTCCAGGGTCTCTTGAGCCTCGCGAACCGCGCTCTCGCGGACCTCCTTGGCGAAGCGCAGCGCTCCTCACGCTGCGCCTGCATGGCCTCGTTGTCGTGGCGGCGTTGCTCCACGACCTCGAAGAAGCGGGTCCATGCCCTCTCAAGTTCGTCATACTCTCTGGCGAGCTCGGCCTCCTCGAGAGCGAGTTGGGCCTCCAGCCCATCTAGTGCACCCCTCGCCAGACGGAAGGTAGAGCTGCGGCGAGCGCCGCTCCAGCTCTTGCCACCCAGGACCAGAGCCCGCGAACTCCTACGAGACATGGAGGCTCCCTCGTGCGCACTAGTTTCGAGGGTGGGAGTCTCCAAGCTTGGGCCCGGGTCAACCTTGGCCTGGGGGCTGTGAAGCGAGCCCTGTCCGTCATTGGGGCCATGGGCTCCAGCACCGTCGTCTTCAACTGGCGCCTCCTCTCGAGCTTCAGGGGCTGGGGAAGATTGCCAGCCACCGTGGGGTCAGCCGCCGCCGAGCCCGCCGCGACCTCAGAAGAAGCCGCCGCCCCCTCAGCCTCTGCGTTAGGCGGGGGCGGCGGAGGGACATTTTCCTCCATCGCGACGTCGGTGCCTTGGGGCGGCGGAGTAATATTCTCCCCCATCTCAACGTCAGCGCCTCCCTTCGCCGACGAGCCGCTCCCCGTTTTCTCCGCGGCGACCTCCTCTTGCCGCTCTGGTGGAGTGACGGGACGTGGTGGTGATGGTGTCCGCACCACCGCCTCCTCCCCGGGGCGCGCCTCAACGGTAGAAGACGAAATAGCTGCTCCGGCCGAGGTGTAACCACCACATGCCCTACGTTTTCCTCCGCCACAGGCTTCGTGGCCTCCTCCGCCCCCGGCTCCGAGGCCTCGGTCATTACGGGCTTAGCAACCTCTTCAGCTGAGGGCTCCACAGGCTCCTCGACGGTTGCCGAGGCCAGGCCCCGGACCTCCGCGCCTTGCGGAGCCTCCGGCGTTTTGCCGTCACCAGATCCCTAACAAACAAACAATGAAGGTCATCAAGAGGAGAGCAAGAAAACTCTCGAAAGATGCGAAAACAGGGGCCAACGCTTACCCAGATGACTTGGCGCGTGAGTCGACCCACATCGTAGTGGACGACCGCCACGACCTCGACGAAGCAGCTCCAGAGCCGGGCCCCTCAGGAGCAGTCTCAGCTTTCCTCTTGAGAGGGGTGCCCACTGGGCTCTTGGCGGCCCTGTCGTGAAAAGCCTTGGAGCGGGGATCGCAGCGTCCCGCTACAGCCTCCTCATCGCTGTCTTCCTCCCCCTCCGCGACCTGGCGCGAAGGGGCCACAAGAAAATCCTCGTCCCCGCTGGACGAAATCTCCAGAACCTCTCCCTCCGGAGGAGCAGGTCTCGAAGAGCTCGCCTCCCCTGTCGAGGGATTCGCCCCTCCACAGGTGACGCCTAGATCGGCGTCAGATGCGGCGGGTGACTCCGAGGCCCAGTCCTCTTCCACCACGGGCGCCGCGTCCTCCTTCTTCTCCTCCCCAGCCAGGCCCTGAGGGGTGAACTCCGGCATCAGCTCCAGGATCGCGAGGCACTTCTTCGGAGTAATCTGATGGAGTGGCTTCGCGAGCTCGCTGCGCGGCACAGGAACCTCCGGGGCGGTGAAGAGGATGCCCATTATGGAAGCTACGACGTCGGGGAGGTGGGAGCTGCAGTGCAGCCGCATTGCGTCCGCCGGGCCTGAATACATCCACATCGGCTTTGTGTGCTTCTGGAGAGGAGCGATACGGCGCCTCACGAAGTCCTCAGCAATCATCTGCCCCGTGAGGCCAGCGTCGCGGACGAGCTTCATGCGTGCGACCAAGTCAGCAATCTTCGGGCTCTGAAAGGTTGCACTCGACCAGTTCGAGTTCTTCAGCGGCGGCGCCTCAGGACGTCGAAGAAGGAATTTTGCGTCTTGGCGTCCACGAGGAACCACCGCTGGCGGAAATCGTCGACCTTCTTCGTCACCCGTGTGACGGGTTTATCACCGTCCCAGGACATGGGGATGTAGATGCCTCCCATCCCATCCGCGATGCGGAAGGACACACAACCAGACCGCTCGCCAGGCGCCGTGGAGCGGAGCTCGTAGAAGCTCCGGAAGAAGGCCACGGAAAGCATCACCCCCAAATACGCCTCGCAAAGATACGCGAAGATGGCGAGGATCAAGATGGAGTTGGGGTGCAGATGCAGAAGTTGGATCTGATAGAAGGCCAGAACCTCCTCCAGGAAAGGGGAAAATGGCGGCACCAAACCGGCGAAAATGGTCTGGAAGAAAATGGGATACAGCCCCGCCGCGAGCTTGCCAAAGCGCGCCGCCTTGAGAACAGTGGCGCCGTGCTCGTTGTTCTTGCCTGCGGCCATTAGCCGGATCTTGTCCAGCGCCTCCGCCGTGTGGATGCGAGTCCCCACCAGCGCCGGCGCGAACTCGTCCTCCTGCTGCGCCTCGGCCGGTACGTTCGCCATTGCCGCCTTGTCCTTCTTGGGACCCATGGTCGAAGAAAGAAGGGCGGCGGAGAAGCTCGGTGAAGGAGGAGAAGCGTCGGAGGCGCAGGAGCGCAGACGTCAAGGGTGAGGAGACGGGCGCGAAAATGATGCAGTAACTGCTGCCTGAACCGGCGCTGCAGGCTTTATTCCCCTCAGAGCAGTTACCGAGACGTGGTGGGACCCCCCACTACGCCCATCATCTTCGAGGAGAACGTGTCGTCACGGCGTAACTGCCCTACACGTGTCTCAGGCCGGCCGGACACTTTGGGCCCATGACGATTCGCCTGCGTCAGTTGGACTACATCGTGCCATCATGGGCCCGGAGTCTACTGTCGGCCCAGTGAAATCCAGGGTGTGCAGGGCCTGTCCTCTACGGCCCTCGACACTTGATGGCGAATTTTCGCTATGGACCAAGCCTACGGCTTGGAGAGCCTCGCGAGGGCTTTTGAGGCAGCAGAGGCCTGCGGAGGCCATATCCACTGCTGCCCCCTCTTCAAGGAAATCTCCCCTGGGGAGAGGTCAACGCCGAATTCTCTACAGGGCGTCCAAGCCCTCGTGGAGATCGCTTCGCTGCAAAGCAACCTCTGCAGAGCGCACATGGGCTCTGCAGCGGCCGCAGAGTGACGCGCGCCCCTGCGCGGGGTGACGACGACGCCGCAGTTGCCATTTTGGTGATTAAAGGGGTCAACAAAGCTGTGCCACCCGCACCGGACTACAAGGATTTCCTCTTTGGTGATAAGGGGACCGGCCGACGCTACGCTCCACGGCCAACGTCACCGTGGGCACCCCCACGTTCCTCTGCGGCCCCAGCTGGCCGTCCTGCATGGACGGTGGTTACTCTGCTACAGGAGTCAGCTTTACGCTCATGGACCGCGTCCATGGACAACCGGGTTGCGGTGCACCGCGCTCCACCTTCTGCGCCACGTGACAGCCCTACCACAGTGCAAGTGCAAGGAGGGAGCACGGGGCGCCTATAAAAGGAGGACGAGGTGCACCGTAGCAAGGGATCGCATTCTCATTCCAGCATAGCCACTTACGCGCAAGGAAGAAGAAGACCATTGCTTCCCTTCCTTGTGTACACCATTGCCAAAAGAGAGCCCTCGGCAAGCTCATTGTACTGTAACCTCTACAAGCAGTGCAATACAGACAAGCAGGAGTAGCGGTGTTACCTCCACACGAGGGCCGTGAACCTGGGTACGGGCTGGTGTTCATCTCTGTCGTGATGTCCCTCCACTTGCTCGACGAGCACCGTCGCCGTGCAGGTTGAGGGTTGTTTGACCAACGTGTTCAGCCCCTTACACGAACTCTCTTCGTGAGCTTGACTATCCCTGTTTCGTGGGAGTCATTCTCCGACAGCCGTGTCGCCGCGACCGTGCCCCGTCGTTTCCGCGCTCCCCAGGCCCCCCTTGTGTCGCAGATACTGAGACTGAAACATGAAGCACCGCAGGGCTCGTATTCGCCTTCTGAGTATAGTTCTTGATTTGGGGTGTTGACGGGTCGCTTGCAGCGGCTACGGTCGACCTGCCGCTGCGTAATGATGTTGTGCGCGTCCTCTCCGTCCTGCAGGTGTCGGATGGACCGATTTCCGCGTGCTGCGCGTTCTCGGTCGCGTCAGTCTCGATCTTCACGTGCTTGGTTTGTTGCTGCAGGCGGGTTCTCTGTGATCAGCGCCTGTTTCGCCTGGTGAAACGCTTTGATTTGTTGCCTTTGCAAGGCTGCGCGAGGGTCGCCCTCCGGAGGTTGTGTTGCTCTCAGGTACGTGCCTATTGATAGAAGAGCTCCCGCGGTTGTTTTGGGGATGGGTATCCGTCTGCGTCTTCGGTCACGAAGGATGACTCGAGGTTGCGGGTGGTCCCTGCCCTCTCGGCATCTGTCATCTGGCGAGCGCGCGATCGGTGGCGCTTGTTGTCTGACGTTACTGCAGGTCCTGAGGATGAGAAGAAATAGGCTGTGCATCGGGCACTTGACTCGTCGGCGAGCTCTTTGCGTCTGGCTAGTTCAGCCTTTTCGTGCAGCAACTTCTCGTTTTCCTTCCACACCAGGTATTGGCACACCATCATCTCCTCTCGGGTTGCCTCCGGAGGAGGGAAAGTACAGTCCTGGACGTGCTTCAGGGCTTGGATTCCTATCTCTCTGGTGATCACCAGGGTTGTAACTTTGTCCGGCATTGTGACCTCCATCGGATATACAGGTTCCTCGCGGCGGGCGCTGCCTCCGGGATCTCTGTTGTCTCTGTTTGGGGTTGAACCCACCATGAAAACTTGGGCAGGGTAAGACTGCATGGTCGAGTACGCTTTGCTGCTGCTGCTCTCACCGTCGGAGCTGTCCTCGGAGCCGAATATGGAGGCGACATGATAGATGCCGCAGTCGTTTGCAGAACTCTTCCTGCTAGGCCTTGCCGGACGCGGTGGTTGATGGTGATGTGGACGCCGGAGTCGATGGAGACGCGGTCGATGGAGCGGCGTGTGTCATAGCTGGTGTGGGCGTGATCATGACAGTCGATGGAGGTGCGTTTGATGGAGACGCAGGCGATGGTGACGTAGATGCGATCTCCGTAGTTGATGGAGACGCGAGCGAAGTAGTCGAAGCAGGCGCGATCTCCGTAGTCGTCGAAGATGCGGGTGAGGTAGTCGAAGCAGGCACGATCTCCGTAGTCGACGAAGACGCGGGTGAGGTAGTTGTAGCAGATGCGATCTCCGTAGTCGACGAAGACGCAGGTGAGGTAGTTGTAGCAGATGCGATCTCCGTAGTCGATGAAGACGCGGGGAGGTAGTCAAAGCAGGCGCGATCTCCGTAGTCGACGAAGGCGCGGGTGAGATAGTTGTAGCAGATGCGATCTCCGTAGTCGACGAAGACGCGAGTCCCGCGGCCGGCGAGGGCGCGATGTTGGAGAGTCGAAACGTCCCCCACTTGTTCACATGGAATTGCATGCTACCAAAAGTAAGGCACATAGCTCCGTAGAGATCGGCGTACACCGATCGGTGGGTCGGCAGGTGGGGGTCGAATTCGAAGGAGCCAAAGCGGATCGGTTGCTCGATTGTCGGCGTGTCGGTTGATATCGAGGATGGAGCCGGTGCAACCATGATTCCAGCACTTTTCTTTCCCACAGACGGCGCCAGTTGATGTGGGGTGGCCACGGCAAGTCTCAGGATCGAGTACCCCAGGTTGATTGAGAGGGAGAAAGATGAAGAGCTGGTAGTTACCACGGCTGACAAGAAAGGCGATTTACCCAGGTTCAGGCTCCCGGAGGATAACACCCTACTTCCTGTTTGTCTGGTATTGATTATCAGAGGTGTTACAATGGCGATCCCGACGAGATATCGATCTCACTAGGGTTTTGGTGGTGGAATAATAGCGTGCCCTAATCGGCGGCCCTCCCAGCCTTTATATTGGATGCTGGGTCTCGGGAGTTCGCAACCGACTAGGTTTACAGGTAAGGTAGGTCTCTACTGCCATAAGCTACGCCTTCCTTGGGGCGCACTCTGTCTTCTTCGGGCCCCCTTCATGGGCCTTGAGTGTTGTCATCCAGTAGCCCGCATATAGGGCCCTAGTTCTTCATGGTGGGGCACCCGATAGGTAGGCCCACGTCAGCGACAAACGTGGGTTCATCATGGGCGCGGAGCACCGCGGCGAGCATCCCGAGCGCTAGCGTGGCGTACCGACGCCGCGAGCTTGCCTTTCAGCTATCGTGGCCGTGCCCTCCGGGAAGACCAGCTTGGGGATCGGCAGGAGCCCGTGCTCAAACGACTCCCGTCGGGGCTGGAGGAGGGGGATGCGGTTGACGAGCGTTGATTTGGGCCAAACGCTTGGGCGAAACGAGCGAAATGCTGATCCGAGGTGGGGCCAGAGCGAGGGCCGAGGGGGGCGACGAAGGACTGGCGGAGTTGGACGAAGGGAGGAGGTCGAGGTGGGCAGAATGTGGAACCAAAAATTTCTTTTAGATAAGAGAGAAGATATAGTGCGGGAGAGGAAAAGAGCGTGGCATCGTGAGATTGATGGTGAAGAGGGAGAGCCAGGCGTTAATGGTTGTAGACGGCGGCGAGATTCGTTCAATGTGTGTAGATGTCAATGGGAAGACAAATAGTTCTAGGATTCATCACGTAAAGCATCAATGAGCATAGAGGAGTGGGCTTCTTGTGGGCTGAAGCAATGGGATGGGCTGCTTCGGCTGAAGCAATGGGATGGGCTGGTTCAGATGGAGATCTTTCTCTGAATATGTGTGTTTCGGTGAGGATCAATGACACGGCCACGGAAAATGGGACCAAACATAACGGGGATGGGCTGGCTGACATGGCACATATGACGGAATGACATGGATTTGAAACTGACCAAAGTGATGTGGCATGCTGGCATGTTGAGAGAAATAAAGTAGTGGGGTTCTCCTATTTAGATAGAGAAGATAACGAGGAAAATCCAATGGGTAAGAACATGATTAAGCTCTAACTTAGTTTTCAGTCGACTGAGAATGAGTAAGACATTTTTTTTACTTGCAAAATACATGTTGCAGAATCCAAAATTCAGATTTAGTTCCCTTGTTCTGGTCTCATGTGAGGGAAAACTCATGGCTTACGTTCAATATTTTTTGGTTATACAGATGTATGAAATATTTACACCTCATGCAAAAAAAATGTAGGTTTACAATAAACTAAATTTGATGAAATATTCTTTGCTGGTATTTAATGCATGATTATTACATGTTATAGTTCACATGTTAAAATGATTTTAAAAAATATGTAGCAAAGCACATATGTATAAAAGAAGGATATTTTATGTTTGCGTTGAATTCAATCCACACTAATGCACATAAGAGCGGAAAAAATTATCTGGTAAAAGAAAAGGATTTTTTATAAATCCTTGTTGAATGTTGGGACGTGCAACCTGCTCTTTTTCACCAAGACCTTTAGCCATGCTTAATCATTCGGTCTCGTCCTTTTCCTATAGAAACTTTGTTGCATGCTTTCCACGCTTACTTTTGTCAAGAAAAATATGCATCGAAAAACAATCTTAATAATGCATGGCTAATTTAGTGGACGCAGGCTAATCTATCTATCTATAATTCTTATAAAGCAAAACCCCACTAAGTGCAATTAATATTTTTCTATCTCAACATGCAAGCCATCCACATCACTTTCTCTATTAGCCAATCAATTGTCCACATCATCCCACTAACATTATTACTTATTGTCTATCTGCATGCAAGCATACACATCATCGTTTTCTTTGACCATCAAGTTGTCACAGCACATCATTTTTTTTTACCGTTCGAACGATAAAATGCACCATCTCGGTATGTAATTCCATAATTAAATAATATGCAAGTTGCACACCGAAATCAGTTATGACAATCAAGTGATTTGTTTGCCAAGATTTTCAATAATGAAAATCATAAAACTATTATTCGAGCTTATGTGCTCTTCTACATGTAACCGCTCAAAAAACAATTGGACACATTATGAGGTAATTTGCATGGCATCTTCATGCAAACCATCCACATCATCACTTTCTTCAACCTACTAATTTTACTTTATCTACATCAATCAACATCAATCAGGTACACCCCTGAGCCATAAAGAACTTTAAAATACAAAATACTCATACATTTCATGTCTATTAAATTAAATTTAGCCTCTCAACTGTTATGATCAACTAAATTTTGCATTTGTATAGTCAACCTCAGAAGTTTATATGTTTTACTAGGTTTCTTAAGTGATACCCGCTGCAACGCGCGGGGTATCGTTCTAGTACTTCTTATAAAGCAAAACCCCACTAAGTGTAATTAATATTTTTCTATCTCCACATGCAAGCTATCCACATCACTTGCTCTTTTAGCCAATCAATTGTCCATGTCATCCCATTATCATTCATTAATTATTTTCTATCTCTTTCATATTTTTTTTAGCCCATCAAACTGTCCAATCCTATTTAGTTACACAAGTAAATCATGTGTAAGTAAAACACCGCAATTAGTTTCTCCCGTGAACGTTTTGCCAATTATTTTCAATGATGAAAATCCGATAACTATTATTCAAAATTATGGGATCTTCTATATGTATTCACACAAAAAAATATCTAGAAATATTATGGGGAAATGTGCATGCCATCTTCATGCAAGCCATCCACAACATCCGTTTCTTCAAGGCTTATCTATATCTATCAGATATACCCCTAAAGCATAACAATCTTTAAATTATAAACCACACATACATTCGATGTCTATAATGATTAGCCCTTGACAGCCATGATTAACTAAATTTTGCATATTGTTTAGTCAACTTTAGTTATCATGTGTTTTATTAAATTTCTTAAGATATACTTGCTGCAACACGCGGGGTATTGTTCTAGTTAGCTAATGGGTGGTCACTTCCAGACAGTGAAAAATGCATATTTTTTTTCAACAAAACGTTTGAATTGTCCATGCATAATTTATGAAAATTGTGCATGATGAGTGGTCACTTCCAGACAGTGAAAAATGCATTTTTTTTGCAACAAAACGTTTGAATTATCCATGCATAATTTATGAAAATTGTGCATGCATGTAATACGAGACGAGCGTGCTGATGTGAGATTCTTTCCTATTTCATTTTTTTACAAAACAAATAGTAGGGAACGGTGTCGAACAAAAATGGAAAGTTCCCCCTTTTCAATAAAAGGGGGGATGAGGAGCCCACAGAAGACGCGGGAGAAACTGAGTGTGGCGCGCGGTCTCCTTGAAAGACTGATTTCAATCTTAATACTGAATAAGAAAATTGACAACTAAAGGAAATAGAGCACAGTGATTTCCGCAAAAGAAATGTCAAATACCACAATAACTTAACTTAAGTTTTTCTATCCGGTGGAAATTAAGCATTAACTACTCCACCTCCAAAAACCCAAAAACAATAGGTGTTCATCTTTAATCAGCTTGTAATTCCAAGTGCACTTAAAAAAATAAGGCAAGGGATACAATTACATAGTGACGCACTAACCCAGGCAACCAACTACTTCATTAACAGCGTAAAACCTTCAAAATATGTAGAACACTATCTGAACAATTGTACCACAAACACCCTTACGCCCATGTCAGCTACTAAACTGTCACAAATCTAAGTCACAAACATGAAAGGAATATTAATAAATCTTCTGCATATGATAAGGAAATTTCTTTCATTAAGACACATATATGTAGCCCATTGTGTGACCGTGTGACGTTAATCTACGTAGTACTTGGCAAGGCAGCAACACACAAATAACCAAAAACATAAAAGGTTCAATATGACAAGTAGACATGTACAAGAGAGAACCCACACTAAATTCTTTCTAAAAGCGTGACACCAAAATTTGAACTAAAATTTCCAAATGAATTATAAGTGGGATTTTGGCCGGATGCGGCTTGCATCTCTAGTCTAGATAAAACAATATATTACGGGTTAATGCTGCATCTACACCAAGAGCAACTCAAAAATCCCACCATGGTGATTGGTCGATTAAATAACCATGAAACAAACAAAACATTAGCGATTTACCGTTGCATCTACGCGAAGAGCAGCTCAAGAGTCACATCTGGCGTCCATTACAGTCAGTTTTATATATTTTCATTTTTGAGAAAAATTAGGGAAAGTTATATACTGCCGTATATCCACGCGAGCCCAAAGCAACTCAACTTTTGATATGAATGTCATGATGTGATCCAGGAGCTGCTTGGTACTTCCACAGTCTGGCTTCCGGACGAAGAAATGGTGGTACTCTTCTTGCGACCCCGATGGGGCTACAACCCCAAGCATGGCGGCAATCCCTAACCGATGCTCATTGCGTCGGTTGGAGCCTCCGACGCGCACCCCCCTCCCTACACAAAGCTGCACCTAACGCTACTATTGGGCTGGCCCATTTCTTTTTCAGATCGGGTTTTTCTGGTTTTTGGAATATTATAGAAAGTTCTGATTTGGTTTTATTCTTTTTAAATTCATGAATATTTTCATATTTATGAAAAATGCTCATTTTTAAATGGTTTGGATTTAAAAAAGTTCATATTTTGAAAAATGTTCATTTCAAAAATGGTTCATATTTAAAAATTGTTCAAAATGGTTCAGATTTTTCATTTTTGAAAATGGTTCATTTTTTAAATGGTTCATATTTTAAAATGGTTCAAATATTTCATTTTTGAAAATGGTTCATTTTTGGAAATGGTTCAGATTTTTCATTTTTTTAAATGGTTCATATATGTTTTAAATCTGAGTAACATTTTTTTGATTTCACAAATTTTCTCTAAAAAAAGTATTAACGGAAAAGGAAAACGAAAAAAAAAATCGTCATTGGGCAAGCACACCCGATACTTCCTGATGGGGTTGGCCCATATCGCCCTGCTTCAGGTGTAGCTAGGGCAAGCATGCCCTGCTTCAATGTGTTCGCCCTGCTTCAGGCGTATGATCGGTTGGAGTGGAACTACCTAGAGGCCATTATGAAGAAATTGGGTATTTCTGATCGCTTTGTTGAGACGGTGATGAGAGGAGTGCGCTCTGTCACTTTCTCGGTGCTGTTTAATGGGGCTGGTACAGAATTTTTCACGCCGAGTAGAGGAATCCGACAAGGAGATCCCATCTCCCCATACCTATTCATCCTTGCAGCTGAGGGTTTATCTTGCCTCTTGAAGCATGCAATGTTGACTGGAGAGGCAACGAGTATTCAAGCGGCGGCATCGGCACCAAGAGTTAATCATTTATTATTCGCCGACGATTGCATTTTGTTTAGCAAAGCAAGCATGGCTGAAGCGGGAAAATTAAAGCAAGTGCTAGATGCGTACTGTGGAGCCTCAGGCCAGCGGATAAACAATGATAAATCATCCATTTATTTTGGGAAGGGGTGTGCGGAGCAGATGAGAAATTCTATCAAGGAACTTCTTGAGGTGGAGAATGAGTCGCTGAATGAAAAGTACTTAGGGCTACCTTCAGATGTAGGGAGATCGAAGAATGATGCCTTTAGTTATTTGAAGGACAGAGTCTGGAAACGTTTGTTGGGCTGGATGGAGCGAGCTCTCTCAGTGGGTGGGAAGGAAATTTTGATTAAATCTGTTGTCCAGGCAATTCCCACGTATTCAATGGCATTGTTTAAATTGCCTAGAGGATTGTGTGAACATATCACTTCGATGATTGATACGTCTCAAACGTATCTATAATTTTTGATGTTCCATGCTGTTATTATATCAATTGCTACATGTTTTGGCTACACTTTATATCATTTTTATGCATTTTCTGGGACTAACCTATTAACAAGATGCCACAGTGCCAGTTCCCTGTTTTCTGCTGTTTTTGGTTTCAGAAAATCTATTAAGGAAATATTCTCGGAATTGGACGAAACAAAAGACGTCGTCAATATCACGAGGAGATCACGGAGTCAAAAGGGGAGTTGGAGCAGACCCACCAGGGGGCCACGCCACACTAGGCGTGGCCCCCCTCGGCCACCGACGCCGCCTCTTCGCCTATATATTCTCCGCGACGCGAAAACCCTATGACGGTCGATCATATTCCACGCAAAGTTCCGTCGCGGCCGTCATCGTCAATCTCAGATCGGAGGAGTTCTGAACCTCTTCCCGGCACCCTGCCGGAGGGGAGATCATCACCGGAGGGCTCTACATCACCATGCCTGCCTCCGGAGTGATGCGTGAGTAGTCCACCCCTGGACTACGGGTCCATAGCAGTAGCTAGATGGTTGTCTCTCTACCTTGTGCCTCCATGTTTAGATCTTGTGAGCTGCCTAACATGATCAAGATCATCTTATTGTAATGCTAGATGTTGTGTTTGCTGGGATCCGATGAATATTGATACCATGTTTATTCAAGTTGTTTATCTATGTGCTCTTGATCTTGCATGCTCTCCGTTGCTAGTAGATGCTTTGGCCAAGTAGATGCTTGTGACTCCAAGAGGGGTATTTATGCTCGATAGTGGGTTCAGTCTCTAGATATCTGGATCAGTGACAGAAAGGTCTAAGATGGTAGATGTGCTGTTGCTACTAGGGATAAAACATTGGTGCAGTGTCCAAGGGCACTTGTATTGATTACATTACACACTTTACTTCATGCAATAATCTGTTGTTAGCAACTTAATACTGAACAGGATGCGGATGCTGCCTTGAAGGTGGATTATTTAGGCATAGATGCGGTTGGAATAACGGTCTATGTACTTTGTTGTAATGCCCAACTAGATTTCATAGTAGACATCTTGGCATGTATTGCATTGTTATGCCCTCTCTATTTGTCAATTGCCCAGCTGTAATTTGTTTACCCAACATGCTAGTTATCTGGTCTGAGAGAGACACCACTAGTGAACTGTGGACCCTGGTCCAATTTCCTCATACTGTTTACACAACCTGCTGCAATCATCTGTTTCCTGTTACTTGCTGTGTTTCCTGCTGTTTTTCACACCATACGTTTAACTCTTTATTTCTGCAAGACCGGAGAGATTGACAACCTCTCTGTTTCGTGTTGGGCAAAGTTCTGGTTTGTGTCTGTGCAGATTCCACGTTGGTGCAAGCTCCTTAGCGCCAGGGGGAGTCAACATCAACAACCTTCCGATAGATCGTCAAGTCCTACTGGATTGATAACCTTGGGTAGATTTCTCAAGGGAAAACTTCTGCTGTCTACATCATAACCTTCCTCTTGGGGTTCACCAACACGTAGCCATCAAACTGTTTTCTGGCGCCGTTGCCGGGGACTTGGAGGCTATTGGAAAGGGGAGTCTCTCAGTTCCAATCTCTTTACTTTGTTTTTGTCTTGTTTTAGTTTTGTTTTGCTTGCTGTTAAAAATGAAAAACCCAAAAAAATTAAATTCCTGCATCTAGTTTATTTCGGTTTGCTCATCGTGTCTGGTTCTTCTTATTTTGTTTCATCTCCTGAGGTTGAGGTTCGAACTTTTAAGCAACAAGGGGGAGAAAGTTTAAAAGATGCTTGGTACAGCATTAGTAATGCTCATCATAGGTGTGCTAAAAAACATTCCACTACAATCCTTCTTAGGAACTTTTATGTTGGCATTACCAATTGGTATAGATATGTTTTGGACACTTTGACAGGGGGTAACTTCCTAGGAACACCTGCTCTAGAGGCTAGCTACATCCTTGAAAGTCTAGTAGGAATACCACCCGTTAATGAAATTAAAATTGAAGTCTCTCTTGAGGATGTTATGAAAAAGCTTGAGGTTGTAGAGAATCTTCCAAGTATTGATGTTAAGCTTGAAAAACTACTTGAGAACACTGAAAAATTTGATAAATCCTTGGAAGATCTTAATAAAAGAATTGTTGCTCTAGAAACTTGCTTTAAAAATCATGATCAAAACTCTAGGATTGAGGAGATAGAGGAAGTCATTGACACCATGAGTAATACTTTTTCCTCTTTCAAAACTAAGAAGCAAGGGTATATTCTAGATAAAGGAAAGAAATTCATGTATGTACCTAAGGGGCCTAAACCAAAACTTTCAACTTCTGATGTGCTGGATAATGGATTTTATGAATTTACTAATAAAGCTTGCAGTGGGCCTCTCAAGTTTTCTTCTCAAGAACTAGCTAAAATGAAAACCCCTCTTGTTGTGAATTATTATTTATCTGAAGCTTTTGGGAACCTTGATGTTTCTGGTCTTGACAATACTTGATGCATCTCTTCATGCCTAGCTCAAAGGCATTAAAGAAAAGCACTTCTGGGAGATAACCCATGTTTTTATTTGCTGTTTTATTTTTGTTTTCTTGAGTCAAGGATGCTTGTTTACCTCTGTAGCAACTCCTTTGTATCTTTTATTTGCTGTTTTGTTGTGCCAAGGAGAGTTACTAATGCGAAGTTGGTTTTTATTTTCGGGACTGCATTGGACAGATTGCTGTTCGTCACCGTTTAATTCAGTAGAAAATCAGAAAAAATCGAAAAATGCTGAAACTTTATGTGCATGTTCCTGATGATGTTACGCAACTTTCATTATTTCAAAAGTTCTTCATCTGAGCATCGTAAGTGCCTCGAAAAAATTCGTCATTACAGACTGTTCTGGTTTGACAGATTCTGTCTTTTATTTTGCATTCTCTCTTTTACAAGTTTTTAAGTGGTTTCTTTTCGTGTAAAAGTGCCCACTTGAGCCTAGTAACAGTGGCTAATGTTTAAAATAGTTGGCTTGTGAGTTTTGTCTTTGCTATAACTTTGAAGTATTATATTTTAGTGCACTAACCTGCTAATGAGAAAAGCTGTTAAGTTTTGGTGTGAAGGAAGTTTTCAAGTGTTGATAGAGGAGAATGATATTACATGATCAAGAAGAGTGAAGAGCTTAAGCTTGGGGAGGCTTACCTCCCCAGCATATTTCAAGAAGACTCAAGCATCTAAGCTTGGGGATGCCCAAGGCATCCCCTTCTTCATCTACAAATTATCAGGTCATCTCTAATGGTGCTATATTTTTATTGCTTCATACTAGTGTACTCTTCCCTGGAGCGTCAGTGTGTTTTTGTTTTTAGTTTGTTTTGTTTTGTTTGCTGTGCTATACTTGTTGGATCCTAGTATTCATGTTTGGGAGAGAGACACGCTCCACTTTTTCATTAGAATACTCTCTTGCTTCACTTATATCTGTTTGGAGAGTTGTCAAATAAGTTGATTGGTGTTTGGTTGGACCAGAAAAATGCTATGCATGTGGTAGTGGTATAAAATGCTTACATGAATCTTTTTAGATCGTTGTCTTGAGTAATTTGATGCTTGCCAATTGTTTTGAGCTGTCAAGTAATTAATGTTTAACCTTGTGCATCATGTAAGTAATGGCTGTTAATGAAGAACTACTATAAGGATTTTCTGCTATAATAATCTGTTGCATAATTGGAAGTCCATAGTAGTCTAGATAATTTTTGGATGAAGGCTATGTGTTAACAAGGAAGACAGTGGGAGTCTATGGTTCGTCAAACCTTGTGTTTTATGTACACTCTTGCTATTCCAGTTGATAATGATGTTTGCTTATAATAACCTTGCTAGCCTAAACTCTGTACTAAGAGGGAATGCTTCTTGTACATCCAAAACCTTGAGCCAAATCCATGCCACCTGTGTCCACCATACCTACCTATTATGTGGTGTTTTCACCATTCCAAGTAAATTTCTTCATGTGCTATCTACTAACTACTCAAAACAATTATCCCTTTTTGTGTCACTACTTGAAAATCTCATAAGGACGTAGTAGTGAGATTTGTCATCTTCCATGCTAATTAATTTACAAGGATTGGCAGCTTCATCTGCTTCTCCACCTTTTATTTTGCATTAAAGAGCTGGTTAGTCCACCCTATAAATAAATAAATAGACACTCCTCCATGGTGAATGTTGGTGGGCACCCGAGGATTCGGTTAGCCATGGTTTGTGGAAAGTAAATGGTTGGGAGGAGTGTCACCAATAAGTGCTTGTTACAAGTGCAGTCCTAAAAACTCTCGGAACCGCTCTAAAAGTTAGTTAGCCATGGAAGATGACAAGTACCTGCTATTTGATTTGTTGACACCTGTATACACCATTACCTTACAAAACAATATTTTATGCTCTCTATATGCCTTCGGGAACTACAGCTCTAGCACATGATGTTAATCCCTGCTTCCCTCTGCGAAGGGCCA
Organism: Poa pratensis; assembly: GCA_947311845.1. NCBI lineage: Eukaryota > Viridiplantae > Streptophyta > Magnoliopsida > Poales > Poaceae > Poa > Poa pratensis. The sequence continues at coordinate 43,304,604 of CAMZMU010000117.1, read as the reverse complement.
TTCTTTTACTTTTATGTTGAGTCAGTTTTCCACTTCTTTCTGTCTCCTTAAGCAAACATCATTGTCAACTCCAGTATAACAGTTTTTACATAACTTTGTGTTTGGTTGATCATATTCTTTGCCTTGACATTATCTATATGATATACATGTTGAAAGTTGAAGCAAAAGCTGAAGCTATTATCTTCCTTTGTGTCGATACAAACACTTTCATGTTGAGAATTATTGCTGCTGTGAGCTAACTATTATGTTAGACTATTATATCTCTAAATGTTTTATAGTATTATTCATGAAAGTTTGCACTTGTGTGATCACTTATGTTTACTCTTTATTTACTTGCTTGCAAACTATAGACCATTGGCTTGGATCACTTCATTCAGATCATGTGCATTACATTGTTATTTGATCAAAGATTGTGTTGGTAGCATGTCACTTCAAAAATTATCTGTTTTTATCGTTTACCTACTCGAGGACGAGCACGAACTAAGCTTGGGGATGCTTGATACGTCTCAAACGTATCTATAAATTTTGATGTTCCACGCTGTTATTATAGCAATTGCTACATGTTTTGGCTACACTTTATATCATTTTTATGCATTTTCTGGGACTAACCTATTAACAAGATGCCACAGTGCCAGTTCCCTGTTTTCTGCTGTTTTTGGTTTCAGAAAATCTATTAAGGAAATATTCTCGGAATTGGACGAAACAAAAGACATCGTCAATAATATCACGAGGAGATCACGGAGTCCAAAGGGAGTCGGAGCAGACCCACCAGGGGGCCACGCCACACTAGGGCGCGGCCCAGGGTGGGCCCGCGCCCCCCTATGGCGTGGTGGCCCCCCTCGGCCACCGACGCCGCCTCTTCGCCTATATATTCTCTGCGACGCGAAAACCCTATTAGGGTCGATCATATTCCACGAAAAGTTCCATCGCGGCCGTCATCGTCAATCTCAGATCGGAGGAGTTCTGAAGCTCTTCCCGGCACCCTGCCGGAGGGGAGATCATCACGGAGGGCTCTACATCACCATGCCTGCCTCCGGAGTGATGCGTGAGTAGTCCACCCCTGGACTACGGGTCCATAGCAGTAGCTAGATGGTTGTCTCTCTACCTTGTGCCTCCATGTTTAGATCTTGTGAGCTGCCTAACATGATCAAGATCATCTTATTGTAATGCTAGATGTTGTGTTTGCTGGGATCCGATGAATATTGATACCATGTTTATTCAAGTTGTTTATCTATGTGCTCTTGATCTTGCATGCTCTCCGTTGCTAGTAGATGCTTTGGCCAAGTAGATGCTTGTGACTCCAAGAGGGGATATTTATGCTCGATAGTGGGTTCAGTCTCTAGATATCTGGATCAGTGACAGAAAGGTCTAAGATGGTAGATGTGTGTTGCTACTAGGGATAAAACATTGGTGCAGTGTCCAAGGGCACTTGTATTGATTACATTACACACTTTACTTCATGCAATAATTTGTTGTTAGCAACTTAATACTGAACAGGATGCGGATGCTGCCTTGAAGGTGGATTATTTAGCATAGATGCGGTTGGAATAACGGTCTATGTACTTTGTTGTAATGCCCAACTAGATTTCATAGTAGACATCTTGGCATGTATTGCATTGTTATGCCCTCTCTATTTGTCAATTGCCCAGCTGTAATTTGTTTACCCAACATGCTAGTTATCTGTTCTGAGAGAGACACCACTGTGAACTGTGGACCCTGGTCCAATTTCCTCATACTGTTTACACAACCTGCTGCAATCATCTGTTTCCTGTTACTTGCTGTGTTTCCTGCTGTTTTCCACACCATACGTTTAACTCTTTGTTTCTGCAAGACCGGAGAGATTGACAACCTCTCTGTTTCGTGTTGGGAAAAGTTCTGGTTTGTGTCTGTGCAGATTCCACGTTGGTGCAAGCTCCCTAGCGCCAGGGGGAGTCAACATCAACAACCTTCCGATAGATCGTCAAGTCCTACTAGATTGATAACCTTGGGTAGATTTCTCAAAGGAAAACTTCTGCTGTCTACATCATAACCTTCCTCTTGGGGTTCACCAACACGTAGCCATCAATGATTCGCAAATTCTGGTGGGGAAGTAAGAAGGGAGAGCGGAAAACAGCCTAGGTTGCTTGGGATGATCTCACAATGCCGAAGTACAGGGAGGTTTAGGCTTCAGGGACATTGAGATTTTTAACCTAGCTCTGCTTGCACGACAGGTTTGGAGAATCTTGACTGAGTCCTAAAGGCAATCTACTTCCCATCATCGTGCATCCTGGAGGCTGAGGTGGGCTCAAAACCATCTCAAATCTGGTGATCACTGTGTGAGGGTCGTGACATGTTGAAGCAAGGGCTTATCAGGAGGATTGGCGATGGGGAAGCACGGATGTGTGGAATATGAACTGGATATCGAGAGAGAGGGGCCTCAGACCCTATGCATGTAAGTCGAGAAATCCACCAGGGTTGGTTGCTGATTTTATTTGCCCAGTCACAAGGACATGGGATGTTGAGAAGCTGCAGCAACTGCGTCGCTTGCCTCTTGGGGCCTCGCCTTGGATGTTCCTGTTAGAATTTGGGCCCATTTGGGCAGCCCAATAAGCAATTCCTGAAAATCTCAAATTGGCCCATGTGCATGGCAGAATTTTGGAGGTGCAATGTGGTGCTAAAGTTTAGTCCCACATTGCTGTTGGAGGAGACAAACACCACCTTATAAGGTGGAGTGTTGTGACATGGTGTGCTAGTTGAGAACAAAAGTCTCTCTCCCGCGCACTCCTCCTCCTCCTCCGCCGTCCGTCCGTCCGTCTCGTCACGACACGACACGACACGCGGGTTGCGGGAATGAGCCGATGCCTATATTTTTGCTGTTCAGGAAAATCGAGTCGCTAGCGTACGCGTACATCTTAGCCAGTTCGGGTCGCTCCTGGATCGTGGGCTGCTGCACCGACTCGAACGTGTGCGACGTGGCCGGCCCACGTTGTACCCGTTAGGGTTTCCCGAACCGCACTATATATTGTCGGCACTGCGTGCGCCGTCACACACACCCGAACCAATCTAGGTTTTGCCAATCTCGTGCCTTGCGCCGCCACCGTAGTCTACTCCATCCCGTGCGCCGGCGTGCACCGGCGAACGGGACAGCAGGTCTCCGGAACCACTTGTCCTTGTGATCCTGTACGGGAGAGGGCGAATAAGGTTTTTGGGAAGCGCCCGCGCGACTGCTTTCAAGTTCTTCATCACGGCTCGACTTCCTGGACGATCTCCGGGTCCGCGGGCGACTCGTCTCCAACGTCGTCTTCTTCGAGCTGCTACCGTCGCCGCTCAAGCTGCTGCCGTCGCTGCTCCAACGACTACTTCATCTACAATTTTCGGTACGTTCGTCACGTTCCGATGGCTGTGTTCGTAGATGTCTTGCTGCTGTTCATGTTAATTAATACGTCTAGTATTTTCGAGATTAACATGTTAGTAGCTCTTGCGATCATGCTTTATATTCTGGAATTAATCATGGAAATTATGCCTAATAATCCAACAATCCAAAAACCTTATATTTGTTATAGGCAATTTCCTGAGTTAAACATGGGACATCTATCTGATGCGCTGAGGCCGGACAAGTTTACCGGTGTGGACTTTAAGAGATGGCAGTACAAGACCACACTGTGGTTGCGATCTCTGAAAGTGTTCGAGGCTAGTGAGGGTTTACCTGAAGGAACTATATCTGACGAGGATCAGAACAAGTTCAAGGAAACCAATACTGCCTTTGTGGGACTCGTTCTGAGTGCTCTTAGCAACAAGCTGTTTGATGTGTACATGCACATTACAGATGCCAAAGAGCTCTGGGAGGCACTGAACGCTAAGTTCGGTGTAGCAGATGCTGGCAGTGAACTGTACATCATGGAGAGCTTCCATGACTTCAGGATGGCTAACAACCGTTCTGTAGTCGAACAGGCTCATGAGATACAGTGCATTGCTAAGGAGCTTGAGCACGCTAAGTGTGCCTTACCTGACAAGTTTGTGGCTGGATGCATTATTGCAAAGTTGCCCTCTTCATGGAGGAACTTCGCCACAACTCTCAAACACAAGAGACAGGAGATATCGGTTGAAAACCTGATAGCGTCTCTTGATGTTGAGGAGAAGGCTCGGGCTAAGGACACTGCTGAGAGAGGTGGTGAAGGTCAGTCTAGCGCCAACATGGTGCAGAAGAACTTTCACCATGGCAAGAGCAAGGCAAAGAGCAAGCCTTCCTTCAACATGCCTACCAAGACTACTTCTTTCAAGAAGAAGAAGAAGATGCTGAACAAATCTGAGCTAAAGTGCTACACTTGTGGAGAGCCCGGACACTTCTCTGTGGACTGCCCAGATCGTGCAGACAAGAAAGGGAAGGCCAAAGCATGTCAACGTCGTGACCGCTAGCAATGCTGATGGGTACGGTAATTTACCGATTGTGCTTTCAGTATTTCAATCTCCATGTTGGTGGATTGATACGGGTGCTAATGTTCATGTATGTGCTGACATCTCTATGTTCACTTCTTATCAGGTCGCAGATTCAAGCGTCTTAATGGGGAATGGATCACATGCTTCTGTTCGTGGTGTTGGCACGGTAGATCTGAAGTTTACTTCGGGGAAGATCGTGCAGCTGAGGAACGTGCAGCATGTCCCTACTATGAACAAGAATCTTGTTAGCGGCTCCCTTCTATGCAGAGATGGGTTTAAATTAGTCTTGGAGTCCAATAAAGTAGTTGTGTCAAAGTTTGGACAATTTATTGGTAAAGGGTATGAGTGCGGAGGCTTGTTCCGCTTTTCATTATCGGATTTTTGTAATAAGTCAGTAAACCATATTTGTGGCAGTGTGGATTCGGATGCTAATGTTTGGCACTCTCGTTTATGTCATGTTAATTTTGGTTTAATGAGTAGACTTTCCAGTTTGAGTTTAATTCCTACTTTCACCATTGCCAAAGGTTCTAAGTGCCATAGCTGTGTGCAATCTAAGCAACCTCGAAAGCCTCACAAGGCAGCCGAGGAGAGAAACTTGGCACCTCTAGAACTCGTACATTCGGATCTATGTGAGATGAATGGCGTGTTGACAAAAGGTGATAAGAGATATTTCATGACTTTAATCGATGATGCTACTAGGTTCTGTTATGTATATTTGTTGCACACTAAAGATGAAGCTTTAGACTACTTTAAAATCTATAAAGCTGAAGTAGAAAATCAATTAGAGAGAAAGATCAAACGTCTTAGGTCAGATCGTGGTGGCGAGTATTTCTCCAACGTATTTGATGAATTCTGTGAGGAACATGGTATTATTCATGAGAGGACGCCTCCCTATTCGCCCCAATCAAACGGGGTTGCCGAGAGGAAAAACCGCACGCTGACCGACTTGGTGAACGCCATGTTGGACACTGCTGGTTTATCTAAGGCATGGTGGGGGGAGGCTTTGTTGACTTCGTGTCATGTCCTGAATAGAGTTCCTAACAAGGATAAAGAGAAGACACCTTACGAGGAGTGGTCTGGGAGAAAACCATCACTTTCTTATTTTCGTACTTGGGGATGTTTGGCGAAAGTCAATGTTCCAATTCCTAAGAAACGAAAACTTGGACCGAAGACAGTGGATTGTGTCTTTCTAGGTTATGCTCAGCGGAGCATTTGCTATAGATTTTTAGTGGTTAAATCTGAGATACCTGATATGCATGTTGATACTATTTTGGAATCTCGTGATGCAACATTTTTTGAGAACACGTTTCCTATGAAGGATATGCATAGCATTGCTAGAATTTCTTCTGAGATATTTGCTGAACCTAGTACATCTGTTGATCATTCTGAACAACCACTTGTTGAGGAAGTCCTTGAGAAGGATGACAATGAATCAGCTCCCAAGAGGAGCAAGAGACAGAGGACTGAAAAATCCTTTGGTGATGATTTCATTGTGTACCTTGTGGACAATACTCCCACGTCCATTGCAGAGGCATTTGCATCTCCTGATGCTGATGACTGGAAAGAAGCTGTCCATAATGAGATGGACTCGATTCTTTCTAATGGAACTTGGGAATTATCTGAACGACCCTACGGCTGCAAACCTGTGGGTTGTAAGTGGGTGTTCAAGAAGAAGCTAAGGCCTGATGGTACTATTGAGAAGTACAAGGCACGGCTTGTAGCCAAGGGCTACACCCAGCGCGAAGGCGAAGATTACTTTGACACCTATTCACCTGTTGCTAGACTCACCACCATTCGAGTACTACTTTCCCTGGCTGCCTCCTATGGTCTTATCGTTCATCAAATGGACGTAAAGACAGCTTTCCTTAACGGAGAGTTGGAAGAGGAAATCTATATGGATCAGCCTGATGGGTTTGTAGTAAAAGGTGAAGAGAGAAAGGTGTGCAAATTGTTAAAATCTTTGTATGGGCTGAAGCAAGCACCTAAGCAATGGCATGAGAAGTTTGACAGAACTCTTACGTCTGCAGGCTTTGCCATTAATGAGGCTGACAGGTGTGTATTATCGCCATGGTGGGGGCGATAGTGTTATATTATGCTTGTATGTTGATGACATACTTATTTTCGGTACAAGCATGATAGTGATAAATGAGGTCAAGTCTTTTCTGTCAAAGAGCTTTGATATGAAAGATCTGGGACAAGCTGATGTGATCCTGAACATTAAGCTGATTAGGGATGAGAGTGGGATTACGTTAACGCAATCACACTATGTTGAGAAGGTCTTGAGCCGCTTTGGTTATATAGACAGCAAGCCTTCTCCAACACCCTATGATCCCAGTGTGACACTCAGAAAGAACAAAAAGGAAACGAGAGATCAATTAAGATATTCTCAAGTGATCGGTTCACTCATGTACCTTGCGAGCGCGACGAGACCTGATATCTCTTTTGCTGTGAGCAAGTTGAGCAGGTTCATGTCTAACCCGGGTATTGATCATTGGCATGCACTTGAAAGGGTCATGCGCTATCTGAACGGTACAATGAGTTATGGGATTCACTATTCAGGGCACCCTGCGGTGCTTGAGGGATACTGTGATGCGAACTGGATCTCAGATGTTGATGAGCTCTACGCCACAAGTGGATATGCATTTATTCTTGGAGGTGGCGCAGTGTCATGGAGGTCTTGCAAACAGACCATTTTGACGAGGTCAACCATGGAAGCAGAACTTGCTGCTTTAGATACAGCTTCTGTTGAGGCAGAATGGCTGCGTGAGCTCTTGATGGACTTGCCGGTGGTTGAGAAACCATTACCGGCCATCCTTATGAACTGTGACAACCAAACGGTTATCATGAAAGTGAACAGTGCTAAGGATAACGCGAAGTCATCAAGACACGTCAAAAGACGCTTGAAGTCTGTCAGGAAAATGAGAAACTCCGGAGTAATAACTGTTAGTTATATTCAAACAGACAAAAACCTGGCAGATCCCTTTACGAAGGGACTATCACGTAATGTGATAGATAGTGCATCGAGGGAGATGGGGTTGAGACCCGTGAGCGTTACACCATAGTGGTAACCCAACCTATGTGATCGGAGATCCCGTGAATTAGGACCTGGGAAGAACAAGCTAGTGGTTTAACAGAGGAGAGTTATTTTATAACCCTCTCCGTGGGAAGATGCATAACTCTCACATTCTGTAAGGCAGGTTGGCAATATGCCTTAATGTGTTTCTGTTGGCTATTCGTAGCAAAGGTGCTATCCTACAGAGCGACCTTGAAAGAACACACCTATATGAGTCCGACTGTTAAACGTCGCAGTCTATGAGATTTGGGTGATCTCTAGTAAGCTCATGAAGAGACCAGGGAGTATGACGCATATGCTCCACCCGCGGGGTAGGCTACTGGCAGCCACGTACTGGTTATGACTTTGAGTGAAGTCTATTGGCACCAAACTTGCAATTCAAGGTTCGTCCATTGTTCAAGTTGCTGGTAGATGTAGCTTGAAGCTCTAGGCGGAAGTTCAACTTAACAGTCTCTGCTGAAACACTGGTATATAAACAAGAAACGAGGTTTGGCAAAATCTCTAAATGGGAATTTGAGATCTGGTGGGGGATTGTTAGAATTTGGGCCCATTTGGGCAGCCCAATAAGCAATTCTGAAAATCTCAAATTGGCCCATGTGCATGGCAGAATTTTGGAGGTGCAATGTGGTGCTAAAGTTTAGTCCCACATTGCTAGTTGGAGGAGACAAACACCACCTTATAAGGTGGAGTGTTGTACACTTGGTGTGCTAGTTGAGAACAGAAGGCTCTCTCGCGCACTCCTCCTCCTCCTCCGCCGCCGTCCGTCCGTCCGTCTCGTCACGACACGCCGCGGGTTGCGGGAATGAGCCGAGCCGATGCCTATATTTTTGCTGTTCAGGAAAATCGAGTCGCTAGCGTACGCGTATAGCTTAGCCAGTTCGGGTCGCTCCCGGATCGTGGGCTGCTGCACCGACTCGAACGTGTGCGACGTGGCCGGCCCACGTTGTACCCGTTAGGGTTTCCCGAACCGCACTATATATTGTCGTGCACTGCGTGCGCCGTCACACACACCGAACCAATCTAGGTTTTGCCAATCTCGTGCCTTGCGCCGCCACCGTAGTCTACTCCATCCCGTGCGCGGCGTGCACCGGCGAACGGGACAGCAGGTCTCCGGAACCACTTGTCCTTGTGATCCTGTACGGGAGAGGGCGAATAAGGTTTTTGGGAAGCGCCCCGTGCGACTGCTTTCAAGTTCTTCATCATGGCTCGACTTCCTGGACGATCTCCGGTCCGCGGGCGACTCGTCTCCAACGTCGTCTTCTTCGAGCTGCTACCGTCGCCGCTCAAGCTGCTGTCGTCGCTGCTCCAACGACTACTTCATCTACAATTGTTCGGTACGTTCGTCACGTTCTGATGGCTGTGTTCGTAGATGTCTTGCTGCTGTTCATGTTAATTAATACGTCTAGTATTTTCGAGATTAACATATTAGTAGCTCTTGCGATCATACTTTATATTCTGGAATTAATCATGAAATTATGCCTAATATTCCAACAGTTCCACCGGCCAGGGGGGCCTGTGGAGAGATGGGGGTTGCGGTGGCGATTTTCGTCTTCGGCTTGGGGATGCGCGGCCCTAGGAACGGCGTGTATGACGGAGCGACGGCTCCGGGCTTCGCCTCCGCCGTGCTGCGTTGAGGTCGTGGAGCGCCGACTTTGCTCGTTTGGGCGTCTTGGTCGCCGGCTCGTGTGGAGCGCAGCCTTGGGGCTGGCGTGGATGTCGGAGCTACGGCTCTAGATGCTTCGCCTCCGCTGTTGCGTCGAGGCCACCTCCGCCTTGTTGCGTTGAGGTCGTTTGGTGTCGGCTTGTGTCGCTAGGGCATCTTGGTCGTCGACCCGTGTGGAGCGGGCTTTGGAGCCGGTGTGGATGTCGGAGCGGCGGCTCCGGATTCTCCCCTCCGACGTGCTGCGTTTGGGGGTTTTTGGTGTCGGCCATGGCTGCTTGGGCAATGGTGGTCGTCGACCCGTGTGGGGCGCGGCCTCGGGGCCGGCGTGGATCGAGTTGTATTTTTTTCTTTTTAGGCCTTGTCCTACATGTTTGGTTCTACTTTATCAATATAAATGGCAAAGCTTTTGCCTCGTTTCAAAAAAAAACTGCTCCCAATGGATGTAGAAGTTATTCAGAAAATTCCTATCAGCTACATCAACCAGCCCGATTTCTGGGCATGGCACTATGAGAAGACGGGTGTATTCTCGGTTCGGTCTGAATACAGAATGATAGTTGAGACAAAGCATATGAGGGAGAGTTACCTAGAAGGTTCTGCTGAAAATTCTAACACAGAACAGGAGAAGAAGCAGTGGCAAAAGCTGTGGAAGGTGAAGGTGCCATCTAAGCTACGTATATTTGCCTGGCGTCTAGCCCGTGCATCTCTACCGACGGGGGAGGTGAGAGCACATCGCAGGATGGCGAACACCCCAATATGCACGGTATGTACTGCGGCAATAGACACCTGGAGGCACTCACTCCTCGAATGCAACATGGCAAGAGCTGTATGGGCAATGAAAGATGATGATATTGAATTTCCGTTATTCAGCGACGAGACGGACGATCCGAAGCTTTGGTTTTTCACGCTGAGCAACAGCTTGAGCCAGGAGAAATTCATTGAGGTTTTGGTTACCTTGTGGGCTATATGGTGGGCACGGCGCAAGCTTACCCACGAGGAGGAGTACCAGTCACCTCTGTCAACGCATGCTTTTATATCCAGATACATGGCTGATTTGGGCTCAGTTCGGCAGGAGGTGCCAGCTACTTTGCCGCGCTGCCACATACCAGCAAGCAGAGCTTGGGTTCCTCCTCCAGCAGGGATGGTGAAGATCCACGTTGATGGTGCTGTGGCAAAGACTGAGAATAAGGGTGCATATAGTGCAGTCTGCCGCAATGATGAAGGCTTTTTCATGGGAGCATCTTCGGTTACAAGAGACTACATCACTGATCCGGAGATCTTGTTGACCCTTCCCTAAACCTCTTCTTAAACTCCTCCCAAGTTACAACATGATCAGCAGGTAGTGTTGCCACTATGGCTTCCCACCAAGATGCTGCTGGTCCGGTAAGCAAATGAGTTGCATACCTAACCTTCTCCTCATCAGAACATCCGACTGTGTTGAGCTTTCGTTCAGTATCTGCCACCGAATCTTCTGCATCCATAGGTTCTGGAGCTCTTGCAAATGGTATGGGTCTAACATTCTGGAAATCTGATAGAGTCACTCCTTTAAGTGCTTCATCCCTTCCTCGTCCTGCTTGTATTTCCAGCAAATCTTGCAGAAATTTGTTGCCTTTCCTGGTCCTGGCACCTGCCTTCTTCCACCATCTGCATATACTGCATGAAATTTTGCTCCGTGATTGGCCTTGGTGGTGGTATTCCTCCTACATCTGCATCTTGCTTCTCCTTAAGTTCACGTTCTTGCCTCTGCACATCACTCTCCTCGCCTACGTACGCCATTTCCCTCTAGTCCTGTTACATTGAATCAGAACTCTCCGTTACACTATGCATATGCACTTCGAGTCCTATTCCATGCATAAGCACTAGTCAATCAATGGAAAACCAGAAAAATCCAAAGAACACAAAACTTTTCAAACATATACCATGTATTAAACATGTAGGCTTACAAACATGGGTACAGAATAGTAACACACTCTAAAGTGAGTAGGTCTCACTTATTGCTACCAGCGTCCTTACAATACTGCGTACAATACCCTATATTATACATATTAAACAACTACTGCTTCACTCCGTCATTCTCTACTTCACTTCTCTGCATACTTCCCAGGCTTCTAGTGACAATTACGCCTGGTCCTCCTGAGAATCCTGGGTAACTTCACACTAGTGGTAGGCTGATATTCAGGGTCAGATGGGCTTGCTTCTAACGTCATATCCGTCATGGCGAAGTAACTATCAAGATACTTGTATGCCGCTGCTTCCCCATCGTAAACATCCTCATCACCATAACCCTCGCCTCCATCATCGTACCCAGTTGGCACTGCATTAAACTTGCTGAAATATCCCCGCGGTTCGTCTTCCTTCTCCATCTTCGGGTAATACTTGGTCTCATAAGCATACTTCCATTCTTCATCTTCCTCCTCAGAATCTATTTCTATTGGCTTACTCGACTCCCCAACTCTAGGCTTCCTCCTAGTAACTTCCGGCTCTCCCGCGTCTCCTGGAATAACTATAGGATAACTTGGGTTACCCTGATAAGGCTCATCTTCCCAACCAGTAGAACTTGGAACTTTTGGCTCCCAACCTTGCCATCCATCCTCCTGATGCATGTAAAATGCATACATGAACTTTGCATTATTTTACTTATATTCCAGTCATATTTGCATCATATAAGGGTTATCACTGTTTTATAATGATTTTGGGAATATTTGGTATGTTCCCTATTTTTTATGGAATTAACCATGCGCAGGCAGAAAACCCTATTTCTATATTTTAATGTTTCAGGGACCCAAACGACGTCCAAATGACCTGGAAATTTACGAGCATCAGTTTTTGGAAGGAACAAAGCGTGGGAGCGAAGGAAGCAAACAAGTGGAGGCCCGAGGGCCCAAATGAGTGGGCCCACGCGGCCCATGTACCTGGCCGCGTGGGACCCCCCTTTTGGCCCTCGGAGCTCCGTTGCCGTCGATCTTTCCTCCACGGACTCCGTTTTGACCTAAAACCTCCTATAAAAATAGTCCCCCGACGTTCTCTGGAAGGAGCGCCGCAGAAACACAGAAACACCGAAACAGAGACCTGGAGTTGCAGATTGGAGGGGGAAAACTCCGGCAGGGCGCTGCCGGCGTGGTCTCCATCTTCTCCAACGACTTCTCCACCGTCTCCATGATGAAGAGGGAGTAGTCCACCTCTGGACTATGGGTTTGTGGAAGTAACTTATGTATCTCTCTCTCTTGAGCTTCACTAATTAGTACCGTATGAGCTGTGGAACATGATTACGGTCATCTATGTAATACCTTTGTGGTGGATCTTTTTATGAGTTAATATATGTTTGAGATTGCAATGGTTTTGTTTCAGTTATGAAAGTAGATGCATATTATGTACCCCGTTCTTATTTACTTGTCATGATCAAGCATGCTTATGTGAGCGTGTGAGGGGGAACGTGTGCATTAGTTGGAGTAACGGGGGGTGGCTAGTGCAGTGAACGTGAGAGAAAGTTCTGCGATCCACTTGGGTATCTCTACCTTACTTTGTTGCCTCGCTATGGATAAAAAGAAATATCATGCTACCGGAGATGTGGGTGTGACCATTGCCACTACTCCATGACTAGATCTAGCATGTTCTTATTTTAACTTCATGTCATGATACTTATTGCTATACTCTGAGTTATCTTAATTACCGAGGTGTTATGATTTAGTTCGCATCTTGGTGGAGTATAAGAGAGACTAATAACCAAAAGGTCTCTATGTTAGGACGTGATGCCCATATAATTATAACTTGTCATTAAACTGTTGTGTTGCAATCTCATATGTCAACTCTAGTGTTCCATTGTCTACCACTTTATTAAAGAGAGAGTGCATTTGTGAAATCATGAACCCCGGTCCATTTTTAATCATAAGAAACACCTTTCCAACCACTTTTACCACTTTACCATTTTCTGTCATTTAAAAATCCGAAAATACAAAAACACTTTTACATCTTGCATTCATAATATAAAACCCAAAAATATCATTTATCATTGCTACCACCATCCTTGCATATTTATTTACCACCATTGCATATTTATTTCTTGTTTGCATTGCATATTATCTTGATATCATTCTCACACCTTGTGCTTGACAACCACTAGGTGAGGTTGAGGACCAAAACATTTACTTTGTTTTGCAGGTAACCAAAAGAAGGATAGGAAGATAAATCTTCACTACTGATTCCCGAGAGTTCGATATTTAACCCTCGAGTCACCCCTCGTGGGGAAAACACGTCTTCCACTTACTACACACTCTGCACTTGGAGTCTCAACCTAACCCATATTCTTTTGACGCAGGTAACTACGTCATCGGGTATCAAGACTGTTTTCTGGCGCCGTTGCGGGGAATCATTGCTGCAAGGTTTATCCAAGGATATCTCACCAAGTCAACTTCATCACCAACTTGTGCTAACACCTAAGCTTGGGGAGGTTGCACCTACGTGAGCATCATCTTATCCATCTTTACCTTCAAAGCAATTTATCTTGTTTTGTTATTGTCTTGCATTTTTTAGTTCGGTTTGCATATTTATTTTCAGTTTTGCATAAAAAATTAAAAAACACATAAAAACTTGCTAAAATGGAGAAAGAACTAAGTTGTGAGATTACACAAACACTCCAAATGATTAATTTATTGCTAGGCCCATTGCCACACCTAAGATAAATGCTGAGAGTTATGAAGTAAGTCCTAGTTTGTTGAACTTGATAACTAGGGAACAATTTGGCGGTAGTGCTATGGAGGATGCCTCTATGCATCTTCATGATTTTGTTGAAATATGTGACATGCAGAAATTTAAAAATGTGGAAAGTGATATTCTAAAACTAAAGATATTTCCTTTCTCACTTAGAGGAAAAGCTAAAGAGTCGCTGCATTCATTACCTATTGATAGCATTAAAACTTGGGATGATTTAAAAGAAGCTTTTATTAAGAAATACTATCCTCCTGTTAAAATTTTGCAAAATAGAAACAACATTCTTTCTTTTAGGCAAAATGAAAATGAACATGTTGCTATGGCTTGGGATAGGATTAAACTTATGCTTAGAACTTGTCCATCACATGGAGTCAACGAATGGACCATATTACACTCTTTTTACAATGGTCTAAATTACATGTTTAGAAATATTCTTGATTCTGCTGCTGGAGGTGCGTTTATGGGAAAAACTATAGTAGAAGCTAATATTCTTGATTCATACCTTTCCTGAATGACTTCAGGATTGGAGTACTGCTCTATCATGGCTTCTACCTCTCCAGCTACTACTCCGAACGTCTTATGATAAGCCCGAATCATCTTGAGATAGCTATCCAAGAACTCAGCCACATCACGTGGATGAGTCTTCAGGAATGCTTTATAATCCACTTGACCCTCAAGGCGATAATTAGCACTAGGGATTGCATTGAATGGAGTTTCCATCAAAGCATGACCCTTGGATGTCCTGATACTAGTGACTACTCTGACAACCGCTATCTGAAATGCTACTTCCATATTCTTCGCTTCTCCGAATGGCATCTTGAATCCCATCTTTAGTTCAGAGGGTAACTTGAGTGCCACACGATACAGAGCTAAAATTGACCCGTCGTAGAAACTCATCACTTTCACTACCACCTTGGTCTTGACACCAAGAAAATGGATAAGTTGCTGCAGAATTTCAGCCCAGTTTCCCCGAAAAACACCCTTGCCCAACTCAACATCTCTCACACGCACTGACCTCCTGGGACCCCGTTTCTCCATCCTAGCTGTTATAACAAAAGTAACAGAATTGAAATGAAGTAATAATTGCATGATAATGTTATTCTCAAGTGAATATCCACCATAACAATATAAAACTCAATTAATTCTAAAGTCTCGCACACCTACAAGCTTTCCCTTTAATAGGTTTCCAACCTAAGGTCTAGCAATTGCTCTGATACCATCTGCGGTGACCCAGCACACCACTGCATATTGTAGTGTACAAGTCGTTGACCTAACACCCACGGAAGGACTAATCCATAAATATTACATCTCTCAGAGTAGTAGAACAGAAACATTGCGGGTCCACTTTATTACACACTGCTAAAGATTACAAGCCAGAAATGCATAAAAACATCGACGTCTTCTTCCGACATGGGAGGAAGGTCTATTATTGCGATGTTGACAGGTGTCAACCTACTAGCGATAGAAAACAACAAACTAAGAACCATCTTGCTCAGCAGCTAAGTAGTACTAGTCTAGTCCTACTCGGCTTGGCTCCTACTATTGATATTCTAAGTCTCCTCCTCTTCTTCTTCCACGTCGTCAGCTCCGTAGGCGATGATGTAGTCGACGCCCTCTATTCCTCCAGACAGATCAGGTGCTTCATAGTAGACGTCATCGGCATGGTATGCCAAAGTCTAAGCAGGGCGTACAAAGGGAACGAATGAGTAACAGCGTTACTCAGCAAGTTCAGCATAACACTTAGATAAGTGGAATGCACTAGCTACTATCTTGATCAAAAAGTCAAGATACATATGCAAGTTTTGTATAACATTTTTAGAAAAAGGTCTATTTTATTTTAGAAAACTATGCCCCCAGCCTCCACGGGTCTATAGTCATCACTTGGGATGCCTTTCCCGCTGCGGTCTGTAGTTCCCTCCAGGAACAAGGATGTGACAGTCACAATTTCTTTGTTTAACTCTGCAGAGCTGCATCACTTTACCCAACAGCAGCCTGGCTCTTTGTGCTCTCCTAGCACACCATGTATGCTTTAGCCAAAACTCAGGGCAACAAGTCATGTGGAGTCGCTTCCCCGCACAACGCATATCCGCCCATTTGTGACGCGGCTGGTAACTAAGACCACTGGCCCGCCACCCATCCCAAGCTTCTATTCCAGTCACCCCGTCAGGTGGGAAGGTCACGCGCTTCCACGCAGTTGGCCGCCACAACGGACGCAACTAGGTAATATCCAGCCGAGGATATGCGAACGAGGGAAGAAACCTCTGACAAGCCCATCCATAGTGAATCTGTTGGCTGATGCTTCAATACGGCGCTAGGATCACTAGGCCATAGGTTATTAATCGTAGGTATATACTTTCCCATACAATGGAACCTCCACCACAACATCAATCCGTGGTTCCATTGCCAGCCAACCATAATAAGTATAGCAATTCACATCATTCGAAAATAGGTTTTTCTTTTTCATGCAATGATAAACCCTAGTACTTTGCAATTACTTTGATAAAAATAATCAATCAAGGACATGCAAGTTGGAACTTGCCTTGAGACTGATAGGTAATGCAGTCTAAAGCTTCCGACGAATTGGGAACCATGTGTTCTGAAAATCAACATCATTGTCTATATGAGACAATGTTCAAAAATCCAAATGTATGCTATTATGCATAGGATGCAATGCTTTTTCCCAGAAAATTATTAAAAGCTTTGTTAAGGATTTTTAAATGATCTTTATCAGATTTTTATTTAGGATGAGTGACATGACAGTCATGATATAGTTCAAATTATACTTTGAACTTAGTATTTGATTTTTCCATATTATTTATTTAGAAAATAATTTGAAATATTTCAAAGTCATTTCCACTGAAGGATCCTTTGAATTTTTGATATAGGAAATACTTTTCAAAAATTCAAGTATATATTTTATTTGAATAGCTTATTTTATTCTGTTATGTATAGATATTTTATTTGTATTTTTAGGAATTTATTTGAATTTATACTGAGTTTTGAAATTTGATAAATTTCATCAATTTGTGAAAATTGCAAAGAAGTCACTGGTCAACCCTGGTTGAACCAGGTCAAAGAGTGGGCTCGGGTCCGGTCAACCGACCGAGCCACTCTCCTTCATCTCTTTCCCGCACGAGCCCGAGCCCGTGCTCAACCTCTCCTGGCGACCGAGTCGCCCTCACCGTCGCCGCCTCGCTCTGGCCAGCTCCGGCCACCTCCGCCGCTGCCGTCTGGGGCAAAACGCTCCCCTCTCTCCGCTCCTCTCTTCTATCCAGGCGATTCAAGCCTCGTTGCCTCTCGCGGCCACGCGCAACCCAACCCTTGGGTTAGCGTTTCGGTGCCAGTGCCACTCACCGCTGACCTCGACCTTCTTCTCCGTCTTGCTTGCCATGGCAGGTGCAGAGCTTCGCTCTCTGTGCCGCCGTGGCTTGGTGGTGCTTCTCCACAACCTCCATGTGCCCCCTCCAACGGTAGCGCGAGCACTGCCTCGCCGCTGTGGAGATACAGCCATGGACGCAAGGTAAAAACTTCTTTCCCTCCTTCTTCTCCTTGTCCTAGCCTCTGCTATTTCTAGATGCTACTGGATTTGGTTTAAGCATGGATAATTTATATAGCTTAGGTTTTTGATGAACTGGAGATGAATTGCTCTCGGATATGCACTGATTAATCTCTGTGCATCAAGAATTGAGATGAATGGTGTAGATCTAGCATGTTTAGATCACTCCATTACCTCAGGAAGTTATTTAAGAGCATTTCTTGCTCATAGATGAAAATAATTCTAGACTAAATCTTGTGATGATTCTGTCCAAAACTGATCTAGAACTTGCTCTAGTGATGATGTAAAATATTTAGGCATGTGTTTTAATTGGTTTTGCTTGCTGTGATGCCTCCTTGAGAGTTACACAGTAGCTAGCTTAATTAAACTACCTTTTTATGCTTTCCCGTGCTTCTTCCTGTGTACAGATGTGCATAGCACAGCTAATCCAGCTCTGCTGGTTCACTGCCTTGTGTAAAATTTTGGTAAAGCAAATAAGAACAGATACTACACTGCTGCTATTTTCCCTTGCCCCTTTATGCTCAAACAATTGCTAAAACAAGCAACTGCACTTCCTTTCTTCTCTCTTTCCTAACTTGTTGCAAAGAACAGATGTTGAAAACATCTCTCTAGCATGGTTCTGTCATTTACAGAACCTGCTTGGTCTCTCTCTAGCTCACAGGATCAACCTGCTGTTGTTGAGCAGCTTGTGCTTCTGGAAAATGATGATAACCTGCGTCTTGTGGATTTTGCCTCCTCTTCCTCGCTGCTTCTAAAATTCCTAGAGTGTATTTATCTAGCTGAAAAGGTTTGGATTGGATAGGTTCAGGTTACTTCCATGATGTGTCTGTGGTTTGTGGTTGTTCTTGGTGAAGAACAGATGTAATGGTGGGTGTTGTGATTACTGCGAGCTGTGTGTGTGAGTTGTACATCGGTCTGGCCACATATTTATACAGATTTGGGAAGTGTTGTGCTTGTGACACCCGGATAACATAGCTGTGGTGAGTAACCTGCTTGCAGTGGCCCTTCTCCACCTCGAGCTGCCTTATTTGATTGTTCTTGGCTCTCCTTTTAACATTGGAGATAGGCTCCTACTGCTGTTGTTCAGTTCATCACCCCTTGGTGATAGACTCTGAGTCATTGATCTTATCTAGCTTCAGATATTTGTGATGGAATCCTTAGCTGTGAAGGAATGTTTAACATAGTCGGTTTGAGATGTTTAAATTCTAGTGTATGTGCTTATTAAGCTAATCACTAGCTTAAAAATGATCTTAGGGTCCAATTGCCTAACTGATTGGCAATTGTGATACCAAACTGTGGCTTTTCATGTATTTTATTTCCTGGTTTAAGTTGTGGAGATTTGTGAATCTTGTGTTGGTTCAATTTTAAAAGATCATGAGATCAAATGCTCAAACAACACTTGCTGCCTTTGCTTTCGGTTGCCTCAAATTTATCTAATCAGTGATGTGACATGCCTTTGCCCCTTCTTGTTGCCTTCGGATTTAAGAGCATGATAAAAAATGATCAGTCCTTTGGTTGCCTTTGGTTTATTTGCAAACTCCACAATTTAGCCTAATTAAACCATAGTTTTGGTTAGGCTAAAACCAGGTTTCAATATATTAATATGCCAGCACCAAATGGTGTTGGCAACATTTTAACACTAACCCCCAATTTCTTCTTCTGCTGTGATGTTTGTTTTGCAGGTTAGAAGATCTTCAAGGAATACATGAAGATGTGATTTAACTAGTTTAGGAATTTTATTAATCCCTTTTGTAATTGTCAAAGGTTGTAAGAAATACTTGTATACCTTGTAAAGAAGTTTGGAATTCAGTTGTGTGAAGATAAATGTTTTGTGTTGTAATAATTCAAGTCTGGTTTGTAAATGAAATTTGGATGAGATTTAAAATATTCTGATACTTTCAATTTGTGGTAATTAAAGTTTTCTTTATGAGAATATTTGGATAAGTAGTAATGGAATAAAGATTTGATCAACTCTCCTCTTATGTCTATTGAGTTTTATTGATATTCATGTGTTGAAATATTTCATAATTGTGTTGATAAAGAAGTAGGAAAGATATAGATTTGATTTAAATTCAAAGTTATAGAATTTCTCTCAAAATTCAAATAGTCGTTTTAAGAAAGATTCATATAGGTTTTGAAAATATGACTTGTGTTTGATTGACACCTGTAACCTATTTGTCGATGACTGTCTCCCAGCCCCTCAACTTTCATTTGGTGTCGACCCCCCAAATCCTTTTATCACAAAGGCGCGAAAATTTTCCAGTTTTCACCAAAAGATGCATGAATGCACAAATGCAATTCCTAATTCTACCCTCACGAGTCCTATAACTGCGGGGTATTACAATAGAACTAGCAAACTTGCACTTGAGGAATAAGTGTTTGATCGTCTCGTCTTTATGACAGAAGACACACTGTTTACTTCCATGCCAATTGCGTTTAGAAAGGTTGTCTTTGGTAAGAATAACTCTTCGACGAAGATACGACGTAAAAACTTTGTTTTTTAGTGGAATCTTCATCTTCCAGATTTTCTTATTGTTATCAACCGGCACTTCTGGCTGGATTAGTGCTATATACATAGAGTCCACTGAGAATTTACCATTATTGTGTAAATTCCACCGAAACTCATCAGACCCTTGTGTCAAATTGATAGAAGCTAGGCGCTGTAGCAGTCGTGCCAAGCAACCAGCCTGGGACCAATGAGATCTCTTCTGAACGTCACAGTTGGGATATTATCTACCAACACTTGAGCAAGCGTATCACTCTTGTGACGTCCAAGGACTATATTATATAAAGCTGGATATTGTTCACGGAGTGAGGTAGTTCCTAGCCACCTATCCTCCCAGAACCTTATCTCTGACCCATCCATAATGGAGAAAGAATCATATGGGAAGAAGAATTTCTTCGTCGCCATTAGGCCAGCCCAAAAATGTGAATCACCTGGTTTCCAAGAAACCTGTGATAGCGCACTTGATCCTATGTATTTCCTCCTAAGAAGAGTTTGCCACACCCCATCTTCGGTGAGAAGCTTAAACAGCCATTTACCGAGTTGGGCTCTATTCTTGACCTGAAGGTCGTGAATCCCAAGACCGCCATAGTCTTTAGGATGGCACACTACATCCCATTTTGCCAGTCGATATTTCTTTTTTTCATTATCCCCTTGCCAAAAGAATCTTGATCGAAAGTAATCCAATCAATGCAAGACTCCCTTTGGTAATTGGAAGAAGGATATCATATACAGCACCATATTAGTTAGGACTGAATTTATGAGAACCAATCTATCACCCAGGGATAATAATTTTCCTTTCCAACTACACAACCTTTTTTGTAGTCTTTCCTTAACATGCTTCCATTGAGCTATCGTTAGCCTCCTAAAATGGATTGGGATGCCAAGATAACTAATTGGAAACTGGCCGAGCCCACAGCCAAATAACTCAGCATATAGGTCGGCCTCGACCTGAGCATCGCCAAAACAAAACACTTCACTTTTATGGAGGTTAATTTTTAGACCGGAAAGTTGCTCGAACGCTGATAATATTAATTTCAGGTTTCTTGCCTTTTCCATGTCATGTTCCATAAAAAGAATTGTATCGTCAGCATATTGGAGAATGGAAAGTCCGCCATCCACTAGGTGCGGAACCACTCCAACAAATTGCCCATCCAATTTCGCACGCTCAATGATTATGGCTAACATATCAGCAACTATATTAAACAATATAGGTGATAGTGGATCGCCTTGCCGTAATCCCTTTTTCGTCTGGAAGTATCTACCAACATCGTCATTCACTTTGATGGTGACACTTCCTCCGGAAACGAAATTATGAATCATTGCACGCCACTCATCAAAAAAACCTTTCATTCCGAGTGTTTGTTGCAAGAAAAACCATTTGACTTTATCGTAAGCCTTTTCGAAGTCTATTTTTAGGATAACTCCATTAAGCTTTTTCCGATGCATCTCATGAACTGTTTCATGTAAGATCACAACACCATCAAGGATATTGCGACCTTGCATAAAAGCCGTCTGAGTGGGTCTCACAACATGATCAGCCACCGAATTAAGCCTAATAGTAGCGGTTTTAGTGAAAATTTTGAAGCTAACGTTTAGAAGACAGATTGGCCTATATTGTTGGATCTTTTCTGCTCCATTAACCTTTGGCAACAAAATTATCTCACCAAAATTTAGGCGAAATAGCTCGAGTTGTCCAGCATGTAAAGCATGAAACATCTCGAGCAAATCCGATTGGATTACGTTCCAAAAAGTTTGAAAAAACTCAGCAGAAAAACCATCTGGACCCGGTGCTTTGTTGTGTTCCATTTGGAATACCGTCTTCTTCACCTCCTCAACCGTGTAAGGAGCTGTCAAATGGGTGTTTTCCTGATCGGATACTTGCGGAATATCATCTGTTTGGGTTTCATCGAGCGAGAAATTATCTGCCTCCGGTTCACCAAACAAATTTTTGTAGTACTTCGTGATGTAGGTTTTTAGTTGCTCATGGCCTTCAATCGTACCCTCCTCCTGGACAAGAGAATGAATGAGTTTCTTTCTATGTCTGCCATTAGCTAGACTATGAAAGTATCTCGTATTCGAGTCTCCTTCCAAAATAAATTGGGCCTTTGATCGTTGGTACCATTTGAGCTCCTCTTCACGAAGTAGCCCCGCCATCTCGACATTAGAGCGATTTTTTAGATCAATCTCTTGTGTTGATAGTGGTCTAACTTCCGCAAAAGCCTCTAATTCATCAATAATAGATGACAACCAAAGCTTCTCATTTTTTAACTAACCTACCATATGTCTAGCCCAACCTCTCAGGTGTTTACGCAATGCGCTTATTTTGTTATTCCACCTTTGGATTGGAGTAAGACCAGGCACCGGTCTTTTCCATACCATCTTAACCATTTCGAAAAAACCTTCTCTATGTAACCAGCCCAATTCAAATTTGAATTGGCGTTTACACGATGGACTAGGCGTTCCCGTGGTTAACAGTATGGGTGCATGATCTGACAATGCCTCGATACGTTCGAGAACCCGTACTGAGACCATTGGGTATTTAATTTCCCAATCCGAGTCCATCTATACACGGTCCAACTTCTCGTATGTCGGCTCTGGGAGGCTATTAGCCCAAGTGTACTGCCTCCCAATCTGTCGGCCCAGTGAGAACCAGGGTGTGCTGGGCCTGCCCTCCACAGCCCTCGACACTCGGTGGCTGAATTTCGCTAAGGACCAAGCCTACGGCCTGGAGAGACCCGCGAGGCAAATCGCCTCGCGAAGGCTTAGGAGGCAGCATAGGCCTTCGGAGGCCCCCTTACTGCTGCCCCCTCTTCAAGGAGATCTTCACTGAAGGGAAGTCAACGCCGAATCCTCCACAGGGCACCCCAGCCCTCGCGGGGATTCCTTCGCTGCAAAGCAACCTCTGCAGAGCGCACATGGGCTCTGCAGCAGCCGCAGAGTGACGCGCGCCTCTGCGCGCGGTGACGACGACGCCGCAGTTGCCGTTTTGGTGATTAAAGGAGTCAACAAAGCTGCGCCACGCGCACCGGACTACAAGGATTTCCTCTTTGGTGATAAGGGGACCGGCCGGCGCTACGCTCCACAGCCGACGTCACCGTGGGCACCCCCACGTTCCTCTGCAGCCCCAGCTGGCCGTCCTGCATGGACGGTGGCTTCTCTGCCACAGGCATCAGCTTTATGCCCATGGACTGCGTCCATGGACAGCTGGGCTGCGGTGCACCGTGCTCCTCCTTCTGTCGCCATGTGGTAGCCCTTCCGCTGCGCGAGCACAGGGAAGAGGCCCGGGGCGCCTATAAAAGGAGGCGGTGCTCCACCGTAGCAAGGGATCACACTTTCATTCTAGCTTAGCTACCTACGCGCGAGGAAGAAGAAGACTACTGTTTCCCCTTCCTTGTGCACACCGTTGCCAAAAGAGAGCCCTCGGCAAGCTCATTGTACTGTAACCTCCATAGCAGTGCAATACAGACAAGCAGGAGTAGCGGTTTTACCTCCACACGAGGGCCGTGAACCTGGGTACGGGCTGGTGTTCTTCTCTGTCGTGATGTCCCTCCTCATGCTCGACGAGCACCGTCGCCGTGCAGGTTGAGGGTTGTTTGACCAACGTGTTCAGCCCCTTACACGAACTCTCTTCCTGAGTTTGACCACCCCTGTTTCGTGGGAGTCATTCTCCGACAATTGGCGCGCCAGGTAGGGGGCTGAGGCGCGTCTTCAACCTTCACCGACCTCTGCACCATGACGGACACTCGCGCAGCTCGCGCTAATCGGCGGGCGTCAGGCAGGGCTACCACCGAGCCCACTCCAACACCACCAATCCCCGCGGCCGTCCTCGCGCCAGCCGCGCTTCGGGGCGCAACACCGCTGAGCCGCGTGTGGAGCACCCCGAGGACGCCGACGGCCACCACGACGACCGCTACGACGAAGACGTCGACCACGGGCACGGCGAGGACGCTGAGTCCTCGCATCCGTCCCAGCGCCACAGCGCCTCCACTCTTGGGCGTCCAGCACCCAGTCCGAACACCGCGCTACTCATGGCCGCGGAGCCCTTCCGCTACCGCCCACCGCCGAAGCGCACGACAACTGGCTCGGCCGCCTCCAGCACCTCGTCGACATCGCGGCTGCACCGTGCGCAGCTCCGGCGACGTCGCGCTCTCTGGTGCACCACAACTCCGGGCGCGCAGGGACCGCCGCGCATGGTGCACCACCGCCGCCGCCTCCGCCGGGACCGCCTCCCACGCGTCTTCGCCGCGCGATTGCCAAATCGTGCAGCGGACTCGTCCAGACGCGCGGGTGGAAATGGAGCGCCAGAAGGACCTCCAGAAGCGCATCGTCGAGGAAATCGGCCAGGCGGGGCGACAGAACCGCAGAGCTCTTCAGGGCGGCGTTGCCTCGTACGCCACAGGATGCGCAGCCTTCACCCGCAGCCTGCGTCGCGTCGTCTGGCCACAGAAGTTCAGGCCTGACCTACCCAAGGGCTACGACGGCACGAACAACCCCATCGAGTTCCTGCAGCTCTACACCACCTCCATCCAGGCCGCGGGGGGAGACGACAAGGTCATGGCCAACTGGTTCTCCCACACCCTCAAGGATTCTGCCTTGTCGTGGCTCCTGAACCTTCCCGAGGACTCCATTGACTCGTGGGAGGAGCTCTGCCAGCAGTTCGTTGCAAACTTCAAGGGCACCTACGAGCGCGCCCTCACCTACAACGACCTGCGCGCTGTGCGCCAGAAGCCTGGCGAGACCCTCTGCAGGTACATCCAGCGCTTCAGCCAAGTCCGCAACAAGATCCCGAACATCCCGGACTCGCACGTCATTGCTGCCTTCAGAGAGGGCATCACCAACCACAGGATGCTCGAGAAACTCGGCATCCACGATACCCTCTCCTCCGTGGTGAAGCTTTTCGACATCGCAGACAAGTGCGCCAAGGCAGAAGAAGGCCTCCTTTTCGTCAAGGTGGGCTCAGCGGACGAGCCTGTCGAGGGATCCAAGACCCAGAAGAGGCGTGACGAGACAAAGCGCAAGCCTACAGCTGTTCTAGCGGCCGAGCCCGACGCCAAGCACGTTCGCGAAGACTCTCCTGAGGCAGGCGAGAAAAAGGTGGACAACCGCCCGTTCTGCATCTACCACAACAGGCGCGGCCATGCGACAGAGAACTGCTTCGACCTCAAGCAGCTGAGCAAGAAGCACGAGCAGGAAGAAGGCAGCGGTAGCCGCGGCAGAGGCCGTAGTTACCGCAAGGGCGGACGTAAAGGCAACTACCAGAGGCCGCAGGGGTTACCAGGCCCCTAAGGGTGCCCAGGGTTACCAGGCCCCTAAGGGTGCTATGGCATGCATCCTCGGCGGATCCCAAGCACCCAAGTCCAACAATCAGTTCAAGCAGTACGCTCGCGAGCTCAATGCAGCGCTTCCCGGGTCGAGACGTCCCGGCCCCTCAAGTGGTCCCAGTACACCATCGCCTTCGACGCCAAAGATCACCCCAAGTCGACCAAGACTGTTGGCACCCTCCCGTTGGTGTGCACCCCCACCATCAACAATATCGCCGTCGGCAAGACGCTCATTGATGGGGGTGCAGGCCTGAACGTCATCTCTGTCGAGACCTTTGAGACGCTTCAAGTGCCCTACGAGTGGCTTATGCCCTCCAGGCCTTTCACTGGGGTCACCAATGGCTCAATCTCGCCTCTGGGGCAAGTGAGGCTCGCGGTCACCTTCGGCACGCAGAAGAACTACCGCACCGAGCTAATTGACTTCGACGTCGCGCACATTGGCCTGCCATACAATGCCATCCTCGGCTATCCCGCCCTCGCGAAGTTCATGGCCGTCACGCACCACGCCTACAACATGGTCAAGATCGCTGGCAGCGGTGGCACCATCACCATCCATGGTCACGTACAGGACGCCAAGCGCACTGTCGAGATCGCCTACAAGGCCGCTGCCATGGCATTCCTCGTCTTCCCCGCTGACGAGGATATGGAGCCTCTCGAGAGGCCCAAGAAGAAGAAGCAGTTGTGCTCTCAAGAGCAAGCATCTACAAAGAAGGTGTCGCTGAGCACCAGTGGCTCGGGGGCTGAGGGCTCGGGGGCTAGCGTCACCATAGGCGCTAGCTTGCCTCCCAAATAGGAAAGCACGCTCGTCGCCTTCCTTCGGGCAAACTCTGACATGTTCGCATGGACTCCGTCAGAAATGTCCGGTGTACCAAGGGAGGTGATCGAGCACCACTTAGCCATGTGTCCAAACGCACGCCCTGTAAAGCAGAAAGCGCGGAAACAAGCCCCTGAGAAGCAAGCGTTCATCATCAAAGAAGTAGAAAAGCTGAAAGCAGCAGACATCATTCGAGAAGTTGCCCACCCCACTTGGCTCTCCAACGGCGTGGTTGTCCCAAAACCCAATGGAGGAGGCCGGCTCTGCATCGACTACACCGACGTGAACAAGGCCTGCCCCAAGGATCCATACCCCATGCCAAGGATAGACCAGATTGTGGACTCCACCGCCGGCTGTGATCTCCTCTGTTTTCTGGATGCCTTCTCAGGCTACCACCAGATCAAGATGGCTAAGGAAGACGAGGAGAAAATGGCATTTCTCACCCCTTGTGGTGTGTATTGCTACACTTGCATGCCCTTTGGCCTGAAGAATGCCGGCGCCACCTTCCAGAGGCTCATGAGGATCGCCTTGGGGGCTCAGATGGGGAGAAATGCAGAAGCCTACGTCGACGACATCGTGGTCAAGTCTCGCGAGGGAGACACTCTTTTGAAGGATCTCGAGGAAACCTTCGTCAGCTTGCGCAAGGTGAACATCAAGTTAAACCCCGTCAAGTGCGTCTTCGGGGTGCCATCAGGCAAGCTCCTCGGGTTCCTCGTGTCCCACCGTGGCATAGAAGCAAACCCTAACAAGATCAAGGCCATAGAAGACATGCAGCCACCTCGCCGCCTCAAGGACATGCAGCGCCTAGCAGGATGCATGGCCAGCTTAGGCCGCTTCATCTCCAAGTTCGGCGAGAGAGCTTTGCCCTTTTTTAAGATCATGAAGAAGTCCGGCACCTTCAAGTGGACTCCAGAAGCAGACAAGGCATTTGAGGACCTGAAGAAATACTTGGCTAGCTCACCAGTCATGGTAGCGTGCCCGGCCGCCTCCAGCTGCCCGGCTAAGTCGAGCCCGTCTGCCCCGAGAGCAGCCGGACCCCGCTTAGCCAGTCGAAGCGCAGCCGAGCGGCGCGGGCAGGAGGAACTGCAGACTCGTCATCAGCACAGTTCCCAGACAAGCAGATAACGACAAGCATCGCCCGACTTATGCGACCAAGGTCAACGGTGGCAGCCGGATTCGGTTGCTCGCCAGCCGGACGACCGGCTGCCGCGCTCCCACGACGAGCAGAAGACAAGGACCCGTGTTGGGCGGGTGCCGAGGCCGTGCCCGGCGCGCCCTCCACGTCGCCCAGGCGTGGGTTAAAGCGAAGCATGGCCTGACGTCTCCCACAGTGCTCAGCAGCCCCGACAGGCGGGAGGCACGGAGCGCCGCCTCGCGCCCGACAAGATCTCAGGCGCCGCCTACCCGGTCGGAGGGGTCCGGCACCGCAGCCGGTCAGCCCTCCACGACGACAAGCCTACCCCGACATCTCCTACACGGCTACGAAGATCCTACTGTGCGAAGCGTAGCGCACTGTGCCGCGGACATGCATCGTCACGAAGAGACCCCTCTGTAGCCGACACCGGCCGGCTGGCGCGGACCAGCCGGCCCCGCCTGTAAGCCGGACAGCCAGGCCTATATAAGGCTGCCCGGTGCCCAAGTAGAAGGGGCCGGTGACTTCATCCTTCTTCCTCCCCACACCCGAACCATGGAACACTCGAACAGCTCAAGGAGCACCTCTGTACTGTGTCCACCATTGATAGAGAGATCGAGCAGGAGTAGGAGTGTTACCTCCTCCGGGAGGGCTCCGAACCTGGGTACTTCCCGTGTCCGCGCCTCGGCGCAATCCCTGCGGGTGCCGCTGTTGCAGAACGCTGCCCCCATCCCGATCTTAGCCACCCCGTGGCATATGCCGTGTTCCACACCACGTCATTATGAGAGACTGCTTTTGACTTCCGGCCAGATGCTTTCAGATCATATAATGAACTGAGCCTCGCCTCGTCTAAGCCACCCTCCGACACATCACCCACTAGATGTGAGAGCAGCTGGACATCAATTGTGTCATGTAGCTCCTCCTCATCCATGTGAGTAGTGTACGACTTACACGAGACTTTTGGGTGACTGTTAACCGGTCATATTCCAAATGTCTTAGTGCATTAGTTGACATGGCAATTTTTTCCACATTATTACCCAAGGAAAATACTACACTATTCAATTTAGCTGCAATGCTTGAATTTAAAAATGCAAGAAAAGACTTTGGGGGTGTGTTCATACCAGGCGTGTCCATGTTGTGTTCAGCCTTGCGTCGCATTGCCTTCGCCATGGAGTCTTCATCCGTTGCGGAGGAGCCATCCACGGCGACAGACATGTCTCTCGCTCCTCCGCAACGGGGTCACCACCGGGGAAGCACGCGTGCGTCGCCGGGTCGTCGAAGGGCAGTGCAGCGCCCGGCTGCTGCAGGGATACAACAGCATTCAGCTACAAGTCCGACCGGACTGCAGCCACGCCGATGCTAGCCGGTCTCACAGGCGTAGCAGACCCTCCTGGTCCGGCCGCTGCCTCGAGCCCAGCCAGCGTTCCAGGCTGCACTCCCGCCGTGTGCGACGGGTAGCTGGCGACCGCCCGAGGCCCGGCAACAGCCACCAGCGCGCTGGCCTTGGCAGCCTGCCCGCCCTCACGCAGCCCACCAGTGGCCTTGGGCGTCGGCGAGCTGGCCACCGCCTGTGGCCCAGCAGGAGCCACCAGCGGACCGGCAGCGGCGGCCTGCTCACCCAACGCGCTATCAGCCACACTAGGCGACGTCGAACGGCCCACCAGTGGGGACCGAGAGACATCCAGCCCGGTACAGCTTCCAGCAGCCTCTTCATCTAGCTAAGCTAAGCTAAGCTACCGCGCGCGTGCGTGCGTGAGCCAGCCGGCCGGCCCAAAAGACGGACTAAACGCTAACGAAAGTAATTATAGCTCTGTTTATCTTGAGCACCGCTATCATTCGCAGGATTAGCTTTACCAGAGGCATGCAGCTAACTAAAGGTCTCGCTGCTGCTTTGCGCTGCCGATCAAGTTAATTAGTCCAGTGTGGAGTAAGAAGCGGGCTTTTATGCATGCAGACGACTTCCACGTAGGAGGAGTACCACATATATATCGACGACTCATCGGCCGGCCTTTTGATTTGTTTCCTCCACTGCACTGCACTGTTAACAAAACGGATCGATGATTGATTTAACTCAAGGGACCAACCGTGTATCAAAAAAAAAAAACTCAAGGGACCAACCGCACGCACGATGGATGGATGGATGGATCGCTTTAGACCTTTAATCCGTCTCCTTCCCTTTTGATCATCGATCTCTCTGGAGTCTGGAGTAGCTCCCTGTCTCGGTTAAAGTGGGAAAAGGTGATTAGAGGTGCTAGGAAGTAAACAATTAGTGGCCAAATCTTCCACTTTGAGATTTGCTTCGCGTAGAGGCATGCGTGCATCCTCGTACCCGCGCGAATCGCGACGCCTATGTTGCGTGCACGCTAGCCAGGAGAAAGAGCAGCTACGATGGTCGATGGGATGGAAAGCAAGGAAGCAGGCGTGGGATTCGTACGTGCGTGCGTTCCTACTCCTCGTGTCGGCACGCCCAAAAATGTTTCCACCAAAATGAACAACTCCTGCTGTGTGGTTTCGTCGAAAGAGGCACGTGTCGATGTGTTACAAACGAGTGTAGTCGGCCACATACTAGTCGTTCGCTTGAAGCAAGTTTCTTTATATAAATGTAACAAACTATTCCCTCCGTTACTAGACACATTTTAGTCTATATGTTTACATGCATTTATATGTATCTAGACACATTCTAAAGCATATGTTCACTCATTTCAGTCCGAATTTAGTCAACATGTGAAACATCTAAAATGGAGATATTATGAGTAGCAAAGTGTTGTTACTCACTTGCTTTGCAGAAATCGGTAGTGGATCCTAGCTCACTGGAGCTTTTATTTGAAAAAAAATCAAAATTATAATTTTAGTTCTAAAAATTCTGAATATTGGTATAGAAAGATACATATTATGTGTGTACTCAAGAAATTTTGTTAAGGAAAACTTTGTATTTTGGGCTACACAAAAAAGAAATTTCTGACAAATACAATCAGTATTTTCCCGATATTATGTGCACAATTTTGTTATTTTTCTGTAGCTCGGAATACGACTTTTTTTGCACTGAAAGTTTACATATACTTAGAGAACACGCGTATGTATCCAAGATTTTTTTTCTTGAAACTCAATTTTATAAAAAAAAATTAAAAAATGCTTAAGGATGACTCCAACGTGCCGACACAAACGGACGCGCGTTTTGTCCGTTTGGGTCGGCAAACGGACGCGCGTCTGGCCATGTCCGCGTTTTCTGGCCACTGCGCCCAACGGGCCGACGCGTTGTATCCGCCCCGGTTAGGGTTTTGATCATTTTTTCCCCGGCTAGGGTTTTGATCTCTGTTTTTCTTGCCCCGGCCAGGGTTTTGAACATAATCAATCACACCAAATAATACAAATAATGCAATCCAAATAGTTCAGCAAATATTTATTACAATCCAAATAATTCAGCAAATAATACAAATTATTTCACAAATAACAAATTGTTCCACTCATAGTCTTACAAACCAAATAAATAAGAAATCAGTAGTTCATCAAATGGAACTACTGGTTTCTGTAGTGCTGCCAGAGATGCTCCACCAAATCATTTTGGAGCCGAACAAGGGCCACCTTCTCACGAACGTCACGTTGGAAGTCGAGGAACTGAGCAAATGTGGACGGTCCCTGGGCTGAACCAACTCACCCTGAAACTGCCATGCCTGATCATGCATACCCTGATCGCATTCATCCTCCACAATCATGTTGTGCATGATCACACAAGCTGTCATCACCTCCCACGAGGTGTTCTTGTCCCATGTTCTGGCAGGGTGTCGAACAATAGTCCATCGAGACTGGAGGGCACCAAATGCATGCTCCACATCTTTTTTAGCACTTTCTTGTTCCTGGGCAAACTTCTTCTTCTTCTCATCACTTGGATTGGAGATGGTCTTCACAAATGTAGTCCAGGTAGGGTAAATGCCATCAGCAAGATAGTATGGGTTCTTGTACTCCCGGCCATTGATCTCATAGGTCACCTCGGGTGCTAGGCCATTGGAGAGCCTGTTGAACACCGGAGACCGCTGCAGCACATTGATGTCATTGTGCGAGCCGGCCATGCCAAAGAACGAGTGCCAAATCCATAAATCTTGTGATGCCACGGCTTCAAGAACGACCGTGCACGCCCCAACATGGCCCTTGTACTACCTGTTGGGGGGACTACTGTGTGGATTAACCTGCGGCCCGTATTGATATGTGCGACCCACTTTACTCGCACCAGAAAAGGCCTGCATGAAAGCAAGCCCAATATCGCACCGCCACAAGGTGAAGAATCTAGAAGACATATCCTGGAAGACGTAAGGACGAGTTAGTCTCCAAATAGGTTCCAGTTGATATATTCCTTCTGGAAGAAGTTTCCTTTGTAATCTAGCGAGACTCTGTGTATATAAAGAGGACTCGCAGGACTTAGAGGAGGTCAAGCTATCAAGCCCTCAAACCTTAGTTCATACGGCGAGTACCGAGATCGGTTCGCCTCCATTGTAACACCACATATATCATATCAATACCAATCTAGGGTAGGCAGGAAGTAGGTCTTTACCTCACATTGAGGGGCCGAACCTGGGTAAATCTGTGTTCATCTTTGTTCCTACGATTCCAATCTCGGAGACGATTGACTCGCGCAATCCCACACCTACGAAGTTATCCATGACATCTGACGTGACAAACCCACGACAGTTGGCGCCCACCGTGGGGCATGCGGTCAAGAGCGTCACGTTCCGCGCAGGATCGGAATCAGAGTTCAAAGACATCGCCATCGGCCAAATTGAAAACATCAATGGCGTTCCCTTCATCGACGAC
Organism: Poa pratensis; assembly: GCA_947311845.1. NCBI lineage: Eukaryota > Viridiplantae > Streptophyta > Magnoliopsida > Poales > Poaceae > Poa > Poa pratensis. The sequence continues at coordinate 43,272,613 of CAMZMU010000117.1, read as the reverse complement.
TCAGAGTGGGGACCCGAGGCAGATCACGTCGAGTTCGGGTACATTATTCCTATTGGGTCTGTGAAAATCTTCGTCGGGTCCGTCAGTCGCAGATCTATGAACGCGACTCAAGGAGGCGAATCAGAAGAGGAACTGCGGCCAGTCAGGGTCCGCGTGCTGGAAGAACTGCAACAAGTCACAGCAAAAACATCTGCACCCGTCCCGTCAAAACCAATTTGGGAACCTCTGCCTAGCCGGGAGAGTGATCCCAAAATCGAAGAAATTGAAGCTGTCAGGACAGAACTTTGTGAAGAAGCGCAAAGGCTCGCGGCGGAGCGCAAAAAACTCCAGGAAGAAGATCGGCGACTGAGGCGTTGGCAGCAAAAGCAGCAGGCAATTTGCACCAAGACGGACGAAGGGGGCGAGAGATGAAGCAGAAGTTCCACAACAATCCAGAGAGCAATTTGCACGCCGCGATCGGAATATTGTCAAAAATAGCACCGGTCGGTGACACGCGAGCTGATAAGGAAGCTCGCCATGCTATTGATCTACTACAAACTGCTGCCTTACAGCAAGCAAACATGTATGGAATCACGCCCAACGAGCCGCAACACGAGGTGTCGTGGGGCGGGGAAAGATGCGGCGTGGAAGAAGTAGTCAACCAGCTAGCAGGTCTGCAAATATCACCAAGCAAGGAAAATAAGGCAGGTGAAAACTCGCAAACGTTTGAGGCGACTCAACCAACCCAGTCTGAAACTGATTCAGATGAGGACTCAGCGCCAGTAAGCTCCTATTCGTTATTGAAAGGACCAGCATGCTTTGGGGGGGGGGGAGGAAATACGGCTCGCTCGTTTCCCTCCGAACTTCGGTGAATCGCAGCGGGTCACCACCTACTATAATGATCTAGACCCCGCCCTATGGATAGATGATTATGAAATAAACATGACAGGAACCGATGTAACTCAGGAGGTGCTCGCAAAGTATTTTCACTTGGTACTACAGGGAGAAGCCAGGGATTGGCTGATAAAGTTGCCGCCAAGGTCAATAAACTCATGGGAAGAACTGAAGGATAAGTTCATCAAAAGATTCCAAACAGAAGGCGTGAAAAACCTCAGGCAGTGGGTCCAGAAGGAGAACGAATCAACCAGCGAGTGGATAAAACAAGTCGCAGAAATCCTTGACTCCATCAAAGATATCACAGCGCAATCTGCAGTGCAAGTTATGAGAAAGAACTGTAGATTTGAGCCGCCGGTGCATGAGTTAAGCCGCACTGAACATTAGATCGATAGTTTCGACCAACTCTTGGCGACTGCCAATAAGTACGCAGAGACAGATAAGATGGCAAGCGGCTCACCACCAATCTCAGAGGAAACCAAACACTGTAGGTATCAACTAAGGGAGCAGAGAAGAGACAAGGAGTCACTCCCTAATAGCGCCAAAGGGATTTTGATAGCCCTTGCGACTTACACCGTAGAAGAGATGGGAGACCAGCGGGCCACACAAAAGCGCAGTGCCATTACTATAGGCAATGGAAAGAAGGAGATTCATCAGTCGCAACTTACAGCGGACCAATGCAACATAAGGACAAGGCGAGCTCCCACAAAAAGCCTTACACTCCATCAAAAAGAAATATAGGGCAATTTCATACCGTAGATATACAAACAGCGGGCAAAAGAAGACAAATGAACAGCAACTGGAGCTGTGACCAAACCCCAACGCTGGAAAGGTACCGCCGTTGGACAGAGCGATCGGTCGTTTGGAGTCGCGACGATCATCCCCCAGAAGTAAGAAATCCAGGACAGTTGGCCCTTGTCGTCGCACCACAAGTCACGGGATACAGGCTGAACAAAGTCCACATGGATGGAGGAGGAAGAGTAAACATCCTATACCAAGATACGCTCCGTCGAATGAACATACACGAGCGGCGGCTACAGCCAACCAGGAAGGATATCCAAGGCATAATTCCAGGAGTAATTACTCAACCTATAGGAAAAATAACACTCGAAGTCAGCTTCGGGACTGAGCGAAACTTCCGCACAGAACTCCTAAGCTTCGAGGTCGTAGCTGTCAAAAGCCCGTACCATGCGATCTTCGGGAGAGAAGCTTATGTCAAATTCACTGCCCGCCCCTGCTACGTCTACCTACAGTTAAAAATACCAGGACCAAACAGCGTAATCACAGTGTTTGGAAACAGACAAAGAGCACTAGAATGCGAGAAAGCAGGCTCAGTAATCGCAGAAGAAGCTTGCATCGCCAACTCCTCACACGGTCTGAGGCCATCGGTGAGCCTTCGCAGCCCAAAACAAGTCGTGTTGGGGACGCAACATGAACGGACAGCGAGACGCACTCACCAGATGGTGAATTCCAACAATACAGTCGCGAATCAGGAAGATAATACTTCAGAAATCGCTCTGATACAAAAAGAAGACAAGAGATGGTGCATATGCATAGATCCAATCTCAATCAACAACCCCAGTCAAAGAGGTCCAGTTATTGTGAGACCCTACTCCGTGCGACTAATCTCCCAAAACAGTGAATCAACATAAGTCGCAACTCAGTGCGATTAATCTCCCAAAGCAGTAAATCAGCATAAGTCGCAACTCAGTGCGACTGATCTTTCAAAGGATTTGCCCCTTACTTTGGCATGAAAAACACATCGGAGCTATCATGCTCGACCCGAGTCACTCTTAGCGACTCAAACTTGAACCAACTAGGTGTTCAACCCTACTCCGTCAGGAGTATCAATTCGCAGCCGAGTGCGATGAGTATCAAGTATGTATGACCTGCGAGGAACAGAAAACTCGCATTAAAGGGTCTGCATCGTCTTTTGTCACACCCTGTAAGAAATTGAGTGATTATGAAATAAAACCGGCACCCTTGACATTCAAGGGTTCGTCGTTTCGCCTCAACTATCATTGAGTTGCTGAGTCTTTGGAATTTCATACATCACTAACCCTTGAGGGCTTTTTTACAAGCACAGCTCGCTACCTCAACCTTTGCCAAAAGAGTGGCAATCCTTAAGTTAGAAGCGTCTTGCATTATGCGGCCAAAGTACTGGGGTGTGGCGTCAATCGAGCTTGATTGCCTATCATGGCTGCTCTCGACCCTGAACACACATGTTCCTAGGAAATACTGAGCCGCGCGAGCGTCTGCTTAATGGAAATATCATAAAAGAACCTGCTTATAGGTCACAAAAGTACTGCTTATAGTACACAAATACTTTACAAACTAACGGGCACGTCGCTATTGACAAGTCCCACATCACTATTGGATGTTTATTTTGCTTTCGAGTCGCAGGAACAGGAGCCTTCGCGGCTTGTCTTGGGGTTGGAGCGGCAGGTGTCCTTATAACCAGGGCACCACCAGACGAAGTAGAAGGACCACCAGGTCCCGAGGATGGATTAGAAGCTCGGGATGAATCAGCCCCAGTGGATTTCTCTTTCGCAACTTTGCTGCCATCAGGATTGAACTTCCCCAGATAAGAGCCCAGGTCTAAATTCTTAACAAAAGTGTGGCGTAGCCACGCATCCCCTTCCAGATGTCGAAATACTCACTCATTGGAAGCTCAGTACCGTCCGCGCGCTTCGCCCGGTCATGGCGAGCAATCTTGCCAACCTCTATTTCTGGATAATATGCCCGGAGTAATGTCAAAACATGAGCAGCTCCGGCGCGAGCAGAGGACCCCTTCCAATCAGAGACATAGTGGGGAGCCTTAAACAATCTGTTCAGCCAATACTCACATGAAGCTGGAGCATCAACCGCAGGGGCGATTTTTGTCATAACTTCCTGGGTTACCTTAAGGAGGCGCTGGCTAAAATCTTGAAGATATTCCTGCTGATCCTTTAAATTGGAGCGGCATACTGGAGCACCAGGGCCTGCGTCAAAAAACAAGATGAGATCCAAATCAGCAACTCATTGTGTTCACCCAAATATGCATGATCAAGAGACAAAGGATTAAGGATATAACCAGCGAGTTGCAGGATGGCTGATTTAACAACAGATCCAAAACCCTCAAAGGCCTTAAGCAATGTGTTATATTTTTCATCTCGCGCAACGAGCTCCCTCGCATGGTCTCCTTTCAGTCGATCAATCAATTCAGATTTGAAATTCAGCCCCTCTTGCAAGGATTTTATAACTTCATCCTTCTCCATGAGTCGCTGCTTCGAATCAGCTTCGAGCTCTTTAAATTGCTCTTCACAGGAGTCAAGTTGACCTTTGAGTACCTTTATTTCTTGTGCCTGGTTTCTAATGATCTCGCTATGTTGCTCCAAGGCAGACTGCATCATTTCAGGCTTATCGAAGGACATGCCATTGCCTTTCATTGAGTCAGAGGCATCAAGTGAGGACCACTCAAGCTGCAAATAAACAGAGGAAAAATGTAAGCAATTCATAAAGGCACTTGGGGGCTGAAAACTTGGAAAAGAGAAAGAATCAACACCCTGCTAACTGACGCAAAGGTCTTGATCCTTGGGGGCTACGTTATGCTACCTGGCGACTTGAAGAAAATTGCTCAACCAGGTCGCGCAGTAAAGCGGCGTGCCTATCTCCAGCTGCGATTATGGCATCCGCAATTGATTTGGAATTATTAGTGTTTGGAAGATCAGCCGCTTCAGAAACAGGAGCTCCAACTTGAATTGGCACCCCTATACCATCGGGAGTCGCAGATGGAGCCGCGGCTGGAATCATGGCAGGAGCCGCATCGGCAATACCTTCCTCTGAGGAAGGCTTCAGACAAGTCGCGCCATCACTGGTCCCCATGTTTTCGTCAGCAACGTCGTCCTCACTCATGGTTGGCTGAGAGAGAGCAGTGAAAGAGGCAGACTTTGTATCCCCTTCAATCGTGGCCCTACAAGATATTGATAGTTATAGACTAAAATAGCAGTGTCACAGTCATAAAAGGAAGGCAAATCCTACCCAGAGGCAATACGGATGCTCTTCATCAGGCAACCAGAGGAAGGAGAAGATAAATCTTGCAGATCTGAGCCTACAGGATAAGAAAAACAGCAGTGGTTAACAATCCTTCATGGAGACACATGAGTACAAAGAAAACAGAATGTCGCAGGGAAATACCCGAACTTGTCGAGAAGCAATTCTTCGCAACAGGCTCAGAGGAAAGTACAGCACTGTCAGGCTCAGCAAGCTTCAAGGATTTGGCAACTTTTATTCCCACAAGCAACGCCAAGGCCTTGCGACGTTTCTCAGGTTGCGAGGGATCTTTCGGACGCTCAGATAAAAAACGCTTGGAGGATCTACGAGGTATTTCAGGAAGCTCCAGGAAAGATGTGCCTGGAGCCGAAGATAGAAGAGCATCGGCCATTTGTTGCTCCTCTTCGGAGGCGCTAGCCCCAGGCTCAGAAGCAGTGCCATGTGTAATCGTTTCCTCACCAGGAGCAGTGACTTGTTCTGATGACTTGGCAGCGGCTTCTTGGCTTGAGTCGGCCTCTTCTGACGGGAGAGTCCAAAAATGGGGGTCGATCTGAAAGAAAATCAAGGTCAGAAATAATCAACTTTGAAGGAAGAATCCTAGAAGGCAAAAGTTACAAGAAGAATTACCACAAAAGGCTTGTGTTCAGCCCAGAAAGGGGCAAGACCGACGGTATCATACGAGTTAATGTCCTCGTTCGTCACTCGGCGAATGAAGTTTATCCACTCCCCTTTGTCCCAATCTTCAGGGCAAGTACGATCAACATCATTCGCATGACAGGTGAAATCCACCATAAGTCGCAGACGGCGGCTCACGGGCTGAATTCGCCATTTGGTCCAGCAAGATATGAGATCCAATCCGGTGAGGCCATGGAGCGTCAGCGCCCTCACCTTGTCCAAAAGAATTTCGATGGATGGCAACGAAGAAGGATCGGGCTTGGAAGACAAAGCAGGGGTAGCCTCGAAAGGGAGTGGAGACCAAGGGGGAAGACGAATTTCGCCCTCAAGAGAAGTGTCTTTGCAGTAAAAGAAGGTTCTTTGCCAACCCCTAACTTTATTGGCAAGGGCTAGCTTTGGGAAGATACTACCTTTACGACGTTGGAAAGAAATGGTGCCGCATTGGAGGAAAGAAGCGTCTGTTGCTTCCTTTTGACTATTACAACCAAAAAAGGCAAGCCAGAAATCTATCGAAGGAGGAACACCCAAATAATCTTCGCAAAGAACATGGAAGTTACTCACTTGCAACATCGAATTGGGACCAATGTCATGAAGGCGAAGGCCTAGCCGTTCCATCAGGGAGCGGAAGAAGAGAGAGCCTGGGGGCTTGAATCCGCGCTCGACGTCTTCTACAAAGATCACCACTTCTCCCGGCCGCGGATCAGGAATTATCTCCTCGCCAGGGGCGCGCCATTCACATTGATCTTTCGGTGGAAGAAGGCCACGAGCGGCCAGAGATTCCAAAAATACTTCGTCAATCCACGAGCCTTCCCAGTTGCAACTACAGCGAGACATCTTTTCCAATCAGGGGAATTTCCACCATGAGATAGCGAGGGCAAGAAGCGGAAGCAAAGGCGGCGGAGAAGAGTAGCGGAGGCGTAACCCAAACAGAGCGCCAGGGAGGCCGATGGGCCGAAGTAAATAGCCCAGGCGTGGAAGATGTTCAGATCTGGAAACCAACAGGCACGACCAGATGAGTCGCGCCCTTGAGCCGCCAAAAGGGTTATAAGTCGCAAGAGGCGACACAAAAACTGGAGTTCAGCTAGGACGTCCACATGTGCGGTTCGGTAGTTCACCAAGACAAACAAGCCTTCATCTGAAGTCCAAGCAGAACTTGGGGGCTAATGTTGGGGGAATACTTTGTGGATTAACCCGCGGCCCGTATTGATAAGTGCGACCCACTTTACTCGCACCATAAAAGGCCTGCATGAAAGCAAGCCCAATATCGCACCGCCACAAGGTGAAGAATCTAGAAGACATATCCTGGAAGACGTAAGGACGAGTTAGTCTCCAAATAGGTTCCAGTTGATATATTCCTTGTGGAGAAAGTTTTCTTTGTAACCTAGCGAGGCTCTGTGTATATAAAGAGGACTCGCAGGACTTAGAGGAGGTCAAGCTATCAAGCCCTCAAACCCTAGTTCATACGGCGAGTACCGAGATCGGTTCACCTCCATTGTAACACCACATATATCATATCAATACCAATCTATGGTAGGCAGGAAGTAGGTCTTTACCTCACATTGAGGGGGCGAACCTGGGTAAATCTGTGTTCATCTTTGTTCCTGCGATCCCAAACTCGGAGACGATTGACTCGCGCAATCCCACACCTACGAAGTCATCCATGACATCTGACGTGACAAACCCACGACACTACCCTTGCCAAGCAAATGGGCAGTTCCTCCACTCCCAGTGCATACGATATATGCTCCCAAGCATCTCAGGGAAGCCTCTGGCCTCGTTGATGGACAAGAGCCGGGTCATGTCCGCAGCATTGGGTTCCCTCAAGTACTCCGGGCCGAACACTTGCACCACGGCTCTGCAAAACTTGTACATTGCTTCTAGGCACGTGGACTCACTCATCCGCACGTACTCGTCAACAAGATCCCCGGCAATTCTATATGCAAGCATGCGAATTGTGGTCATGCATTTCTGATAGGACGAGAAGCCGAGGGCACCACATGCATCTCTTTTGTATATGAAATAATCATCAAAATGCATCACCCCCAACCGGATACGATTGAACAATGATCTTCTCATCCGGAAATGGCGCTAGAAAATCTTAGCAGGATATGTGGGTTTCACCCGACGAAAGTAATCTCCATAGAGCTGGACATGGCCAGCTGACCTGTTCCGGTCCAAGGCAGAAGAACGGCCCGGCAATGACCCTAGGAACACCGGCCGCATCCTTTCTATGTACTCATTGACGATGAGGGTGGCAACCAGGCCGTCACTCTCATCGTCGAAGGAATCGTCCGATGATGACTGGTACATGATGTAGTTCTTATAGTATCACTCATCAGAGCTATCCATGGCCGAGTTCGTACCTGAGTTTTTTGCCGGGGCGAACGGCCGAACACCTTGTGGGCGGCATTGGTGTCGCGGGCGCTGCGAGAGATATGGCCGCAAGATTCACCGGCCGTGGCGGGGAGGAAGCTGCTCCGGTGACGGCGGGAAGAGGAGCAGCAAACGGCATCCCCGGAATGGCCTGCAGTGTCAAATCGAGGTGGCGACGGCGGGGTGGCGACGGGAGGGGCGAGGGAGGAGAAGGAGATTGGGGTAGGGAATGGTCTGATATGCGGGTCAGGGGCGGACTAGGGGAGGACAGAAGAGCGCTCCGCGCGCGTCCGCAGCCGGCGCAAAACTGGCCCAAATTTGGGCCGAGAATGGGTCGTGGCGGACAGAAAAACGGACCTCGGTCTGTTTGCGTCGTCCCATTAGACCGTGTTTTGGGCTCCCATGAATAGGAACGGACACGCGCAGAGGGCTGACTCGTTCCCGGGTGGCCCTTTCGACCGACGCGACTAAATACAGGATAGGTCTTCTCTTTATATTACTCAAAACAACTTTGCATGCGTACAAGTAGTCACTGGCATGCTAATATGCTATCAGCCGGAAATTGGTGCGTGGAAGCAGGAATTTGCAGAAAGCGTCAAGTACTAGTACCTGCTGCGTAGTACGTACAGTGAGTCATTGATGCCACCATGTCACTGCCACTCGCCTCCAAAAGCAGCACTGCACTGCACTGGACGACGTAAATGCACAAAATGCTCGTCGCTTTTTTGCCAGGCATGGAGCTTTCTTTATCAGTTTTCACCTCCACATCTTTAGAGATTTTTTTTGAGGCCACATCTTTAGAGATTTGTGGAGAAGTCTAAGGCTCTGTTTGGATGTCCATATTGTAGCATAGAATTGGGAATTGGAATTGTGTTTCTCAAATTCCGCTGTTTGGTTGTGTTTGGGAATTGAAAACTGGAATTGACAGCCGAATTCCATGGAATTGAACTACAACTAAAAGATGCCCTCTCCAATTCAGAGTCTCACCCCTCTGAATTGGGTGGAATTGGCACTTTCTCATGGGGATGACCAAATTCAACCTATAAACATCCAAACAGAGAATTGGAATTGGATGCTCTTTTTGATTCCATCTACCAATATCTTGCACAACCAAACAGGAATTTGGAATTGAAGACTCATTTCAATATACCCACCGATTTGGAATTGGGCTCAATTCAATTCCAAGCCCTCCAATATGAACATCCAAACATAGCATAAAGCCAATTGTGCGTGGGTGCATGTCGCGGTGGTGAGAGTATTTCCCTCGCCACATCCCAACCCAATAGGACTCGAACGCAAGAAAAAACGACCCGAAATACATTTCAATCTCTCTATGTCGACTCAAAACCTGTTTGGCATCCCTTCCGGCCAACCCTAAACTTAGGGCTTGATCGGAGACACCGGACAACGTTTCGATAAGTCATCTGATAGGCAGGCCTCGTGTGTCACACACACGCTCGGTCAACCTCGCATAATGGCGACGCTGCCAGACGGTTTCCTAGGCGACGCAATGTAACAGAGTTGCTCCTTCCCCACGCGTCGCATTGTCGACGGCACCGGGCGACGCGACGGCGTTGTGCCTTAGCCACAAGTAGCATTTACGCCCGCGCCACCGCTGCTTGGCCTATCCGATGGTGTATAAGAAGCCCTCCCCCTCCCCCTTGACTCCTCGCTTTCATCTTGCCTGTCTCCCACACTCTCCCTCGTTTCCTTCCGTCGCCAGCCACACAACGCACAATCAACCGCCATGGATGTGAATAGGAAGTGACTCTCCCGGCATGAGGCTAAAGAGTTCGTCGAACATGCATGGCATCCTTGCGGCTTTCCCATGAGCTTGGAGAGGGGTGCCCGTGCCTCAAGTCCTCATAGGATTCAACGCGGAGTGTGAGATTTACTGCCGCAAGCAGAAGCTCCGGTTGTTTTGGACCCGTTATACTGTACTGACAGCCCCTACTGGCCCATGTTCTCGCGAGAGGTGGTGCTCAACCGCTTCACCGGCGAGGATCCACCGTCGGAAAACAACTTCGCCGAACGGGACGCGGTTTTGGTCAGTGCCCGGTCGCACCCGTTCGGGGCGTGTCCTCGAGGCCGCCTAGACAGAAGCGGCCCGTGGTGACGTTGCGGAGGCTCGGCGTGAGGCCGACATCATCGACATTCCGTTCGACCCCAAATCCGACCAGGTGCCTCGTAGGGTTAGCAGGCTGAGGGTTTAGCGTAGATTTAAACTTCGTTACAACTATTGTAATATATTAAGAAATTTGAATGAAGTGATAACCTTTTGCTTTTGCTTATATGTGACCTTAGTTTTTTTGGTTTGGTGGCATATCACCCCGTCTTGTTAGACATTTTAGGGCGATCCGGATATATTTTTGAGTGAGCCGGTGGAGACGCTGTGAGGTGTGTGGAAGGGATAAAGGTCGTGGCGACATCACGTGAGCACAGGAGATGAGCACGCCTGTATTCAGGTGCTCGGGGTGGACGGAGGAGCTAGCCTTGAGGTATGTGATTGTTTTCTTGTAGGCAGCATCCTTGCCTTGTCTCTCACCTCCAGCTTCAGGACGAGTCCGTCAATCAATGCACCACAGCATACCATGGTCCTGGGTGGGACGCACGCGTGCCCGGGACTTTTCGCTTATTACCTGGCCTTATCCTCTTTCGCTTTTGACTTTTCATGTCACGCTTAAATGTCCTTCGCATGAGAAAATACCAGTAGTATGTCTAGTAAATTGAAAGAGACATGAAAAATGAAATATACTGTGAAGTAACCACCGCTGCTTCAGGGCACGCGTATTGCTTATTGAAATGCACATCGCTGACAGTGCCAACGAATTGAAATCTTGTCCACCGCTGCTTCAGGGCGCGCCTGCCCGATTATTAGGTGCCGCCCAAGAAAACTTGCGTCTGACTTCACTCCATCCACGCGTGCGTCCTAGTGGGCATTTTGCATCCATAAACAAATTTAACTCCACCCGGAAAAGAAATGGTTAGCGAAATTTCTTACCTGCAGTTTGGGACATTTGCTTAATCTTATCTTAGAATCCAGAACAATCCTTTGATCACGCACAAAACTAACAAATACTCTGTCCGTGGCAAGCTAAAACAGCTTGACAAAACTTTTATATCGTGGGACAAAGTGAGTAGTACATTTGCAACTCAGTCAAATATACTCAAACTAAAAGTACATTTCATGATTAATCTTATGATAATATTTTTCACTGCAAGTGCTAATACAGTTTCAAAAAACTGGGCCAAACATATTTACATTTGACTTTCAAAAAGTTAAACACCTATAAGAAGAGACCGAGGGAGTACTAAAATATTTTTTGAGCCTCTGATGCTAACATTTTTAGTTTCAGAAAAAAGATGAATACCACACACACATCCCCACCGAAATATATGCCATGGTTTGGTTCTTTCTATGCTAAGTGCTGATATATCTAAAATGTACCTATGCCTTTAAAATTTATTATATTAAAACTTTCATGTATGTTCCATGATTATTATGGTTCATTTAATGTTTTACATGATAAGTGAGATTTTTCACCGATCTAATTATTGTGATTTAACTTTGGAAAGAAGAAAATCCTCCTTTTCCTATTTGACATTTAATTACATTGGAACCCAATCAAATCGAAAAAAGATAATGTGAAACGATTTTACCAACAACACAGAATATGGGGTGCGCCTAAAATACCCCTATGGTAGAACCCGGGCATAGATTTATATAATGTTGGCTCCCAAGAAACAAACGTCTAACAAAAACCCTACTCATGCTTGTGGCTTTATTCGTTATACTCAATTGTGATCTCGAAAAGTGATCTCGATCGCGCTAGGGGGGCGGTGTTGTTGTGAAGCTAAGGTTTTATCATACACAAGCGCAACGTGCACTAGACCCACTAAAGCGACCAAAGTTGGGGGGGGGGGGGGGGGGGGGGGGAGCACCTAGGTCCCTACGTGCGCATAAGGGGCTTGATCGTCAAGTTGTCTCGCCCTTCGGCGATGAATCTGTCTTGACCTAAATTTGTCTATATATATTTTGCAGATTGTTTTCGTAAAAGAGAGAGGGCAATACAAAGCAAAAATACGAAACATAGAGTAAAAGCCTAGAAGGACCCTACCGGAGTAACATTGGTGGGGGAATCGTTACCGGAATTTCTCCCATCTGCATCTCTACTTTCTCCGTCGACTCTTGCGTCCTCTCCATGCCGAATAGGGAGTAGTCCATCCTTGGACAGGGTTTCAGATTTTGTTGGATCTTTTCTCTTATAAGATGATTTATGTAGATGTTGTGATGTGTTGGTACTTACTCCCTCCGTTCGGATTTAGATGTCTCACTTATATGTAGATATGGATACGGATGGACTACTATATTACAAATACATATTATTGAAGTTGGACTTGGTCAATCTAGGAGATACAAATCAAGACACAACAAGATCAATATAAAATTAAGAACCATACTGGACATCTTATTCCTTCGATTGCTCAACGACCGCTGAATCTAGATACATGCATTGAACTAGAAGAAAAGACCAGGACACCTAGAAATGTCCTCGCCAAGCAAGGCTTTCAATCGTTCTTCACCAATCTAGAGAGTTGGCGAAACTGAATCTTGCTGCAGACCCAAATAAACGAAAAAATTGAGAATGCCGCAACACAAACCAACGAACAATTTGAGTTAATCGACACTCCAACTGTCAAGATTATAGACATCAACTACCCTGATCCTTCGTCAACGCCTAGTCAAACGTTGACAAGGTAGGAAGAGTCCAGAACCACCTTATTCGGACACGTCATTGTCGCCACCACCTCGCCGATGTCAATAGGGAGACAACAATCCAACGAAAAACATGTAAGAACTAGAACACGGAAGGCCCCATCCCTCTTACCGCCGCCGAGATCGCCTGACGGGAGAGGGATGCTTGACTGAGGTGGCGGCGCTAGCAAATCCTAATTTGGTCGAAGGAGGTGTCGTGTGGTCTCCCCCTTTTAACTCTGGTAAAATCTGTAAGCATGATTTATGTTTGAAAAAGATATTACTCCGTTAAATCCCTGAATGTAGGGTGTATAGTTTTCTGCATGAATATTAAGACATGTGTATTTTGCATAGAGTGGACATAATTTTTTTTGAAAAAAATCGCGAGAGATAAGTTTTTAATAGGCACAAAATGAATACAATCCGTTAAATCCCTATTTTGAGACCCGGTCTCATTTTTTGATGGTCAAATTATCCAAATAGCAAATACACCTTATATTATAGATAAAAAATTATACACATTACATCAAGGAACGGATTAAGGAAGGGAAGGAGTATAATTCACCTCCCCAATTCGTGCAAAAAAAAAAAAAAAAAAATAATAATTCACCTCCCCAAGACCAGAAACCGCACAATGCGATAAATCTAGGCAGCGAAAATGGGCATCATCGGTCGGCCCGCTGCGCTTAAGTTCGTAGCTGTTGCGTGCGGTCCTCCCAAAGTTCCAAACGCTGCTTCTTTTCCTCCTCTCTCCCTCGGTCCTCTGGACGGCTCACGCCCAAACCCCTCTCTGCGGACTGCAGGGAGCGCGTCCTCCAGTCCTCCTCCTTCCACCCAAACCAACCACGCCGCTCACTCCTCCTCCTCGTCGTTCTCCTCCTCCGCTCCATTGGACCCGCGGGGACTGGAGATCCACCCGGACCTGGATTGCCTCCATTTGCTGGTAATGAACCCTAACTTGCTTGGATTCTTGTGAGGGTTTCTGTTCTCGTCTCTTACTTGCTGTGAGCCATCCAGTCCAAATCTTTCTTCCTGGATAGGTTGAGGAATGAGGACCGATTCGGATTTGATTGCTCAGCGGTAGAGTAGTAATGCCGGTTTATTTTCCAAAAAATTGGGCGGTTCAACTGAACTGAACCCCTCACTACGTGCCATTCTGGCTCCCTAGATCTTGGAGCTATCTCTCAATTTTATCGCAGCCACTGAATAATGCTCTTAAGGGGTAACAGCCCTAGTCCCAGGTGTATTTTTCTTCTTCCTGAAATCGCTGATGCATCATATTTCTTACTGAGCAGAAATTTATTTGAGACATACACATACTCTACTTTGGAATTTTACATATAAAAATATTGCACCGTTCTCTGCATAAGACACTGACCAAAGAGCATGCATGTTCCATTATGCAGGCATTTGGTGCTGTGTCCTGTCTGATTCACCGAGGACTTCAAACTAGCACGGTACCTGGCAGCATGCGGTGGTTGGGTCTCTTTGTAGATGTGCTCCGCCGGGGATCTCCTTGAACCTCTACTGCCGTGTTATTCTGTAAATTGCCGCCGTATACCTTGATTCAGTGGTTTCTGAAGCAGTTCAGGATTCCCCTTCAGTCTTGGTTCATAGGTCGGCCAAGGTAGTTTTGAATTCCGCCAGCGTTTCTATTTGGGCGCCGCGGTTGTTGGCTCAAAACTTCCGAGGAGAACGGAGAAGAGTACTGATGGTGTGGCAAGCGACGGCTCTGACAACATTCCGTGTGTTTATGCATGAGAGTGGAATCGCTGTGAGAGTTATATCTTACCTCCAGCCGTTGCAGAATTGCCAGGTAATTAGGACATAACTGAACATTGTTGACACTGTGAGAGTTATATCTTGCTAACGTTAAGAACTTTTGTGAACAATGTTGACATTTTGCTTTGTTGTTTCTGTTGTAGGCCGAGTACTTCCGACACCTCCTCAAACCCGTCAAGTAGTTCGGCTCTGCTCTCCGATTGTCTGCTGAATAGAACTCTTTTGGTTACCCCTTTCTCCAACATAATTCAAGTGGAAGAACGTCCTGTTCATCTGGATCTCTGCTGGTGAGAATTTCATTTATTCATTCTGTAGGCACTTCTTTTATTTGGCAGGGCTATGCTAAAGCTCAATTTGTGTATTTCATATTCAGGTAATTCTGTTTGGTGACTGTTTCTTGATGGGAGAAAAGACTGATCCTTGGTGCCATTGGCCTAATGCTCCATGGAAATTAAATACCAACAACTCTACGAGTAACCCCTGCCCACCTGATGTTGGTCCTGATAGCACCAACTCGGTGACATTGCCCACATCTGTGAACAGTCATGCCTACATCTATCCTGGAGTTTCTGCACCGGTGCCGTTTTTTACAACATCTATTGTTGATAGACCTCTTCAAATGACTTCGAGATTTGTCACGTTAATAGCCCCCAATGTAGGATCCTCCATAGCTGATCCTCCAAAAAAGAGATCTCTGGTTTTCTTTCAGAATGAGAAACATACTCCCACTGCAGGTCCTTTCCTGAGGAAAGGGGCCTTGGATCCTGTGCCAGAGCTGCAAGCTAGCAATGAAACTAATGTAACCGATGTTGGAGCACAAGGCACCGAAGATACCCATGAGAACACCGAAGATATTAATGCACTCTTAGATTCCGACTCAGATGAATGGTATGAGAAAGTGCATGAATTGAACAAAGCCCCTGTAGAGAATGACACCAGGAGTGTGGAGTCAGTAGGCAGTGCTGGTGCTAGCGTAGGTGACGCCCAACCAGCCAAGAAGAGAAAACTCAGATCTTGTACTGACAGGTCTGTTGTCGACATGGCCAGCTCAGCAAGGCTTGATTCCACTGCACAGAAGCATCTAGGCAATGACGATGACGCACAGTCGTGTTGCATTGGTGAAGTAGAAAGTGACCACAAGTTTGCTCTGGCTCTGAAGGACGGAGAAGAAGCAGAAGGTGACAGCCCTGATGATCGGAAGCTTAGAATAGAGAGGATTCAAGAAACTGTTGCTGCTCTCAGAAAGATTGTTCCTGGCGGCGTTGCCAAAGATGCCACAGCTGTTCTTGATGAAGCAATCTGCTACTTGACGTCTCTTAAACTGAAGATCAAGACGTTGGGAGCTGTCTCTCTGTAGCTCCTCAGTAGTTCTGATATCAACCTTCCAATATATTTGAGCTGCAGCTACAAGTAACAATATTGCTAAGCTGAAGGGGCCAAGTCAATCCCATTTGGTTCTCGTGTGGCTCGTTGGAGCTGAACAGTGCACACACACTGGCGCTGGCTTGCTAGCTAGCCTTGTTTCCACAAGGCTCCAGTGATCATGCAGAACTGCTTCGACCGAGGCTGGTACGTATGTGCACCACCCTCTCAGCGTAGATAACTGAGGACTCATGGCGGCTGCGGATCAAACTAGCCTGCTATTTCCACCAAATTCCATCTCTGTGCACCTCACCTCAAAAGCGCGTCATGGTGCTGATGGAGCAATGAGTAACGCGACGCCACAAAGAGCTTTCGTTGAGTGTGATCCAAATCAAAGTAGGCAGCCAAGAAAGGAAGATGTCCGTGCATGCAAAGCGCATTGTTGTGCTGTGTGCGTTCATGGCTTTTGAACCAAAGGGAGATAGCGCAAGGTAGGTGTTAGTGGTATTCCTGGGGTCCAAGCCCAAGAAAGTGTAGTGTTCTCGCCTGATATGGAGTTGAACGCCCAGTTGCGCCCTTTTCCTCCCTTGCTTTCTTCTTACATAGTATATATACATATATGCTTTGCTTGCGCATTTGATCACCTGCTTTATACGCGCTGTAATGATACTCACGTCGGCTCCACCGGTTCCCCAGTTATTTGCCTCATTGCACACCAGTATGTCATCTTTTTTTGGGGACCTATATGATTGTACGCTATTGGTAGTATGTACAGTAGTAAGATTTAGGATGTCGTTCATGTTGCCTTGTCCGTTGGTTGTCTTGGCTGGGACTGGGAAGCCGAGAATTTTGCGTGAATTTCTCCTGTCTGCCTTGCACGATCATGACTTCTTCCGTTGCCTTTGTTGGCGCGGAGGATTTCAGCCTTGTAGGATGTTCACCTTCTGTTCAGAACTTAGACACAGGGGTACACTCCAAAATTTACTAAAGGAAGTAGAATTCAAGCTGTGCAGAACGTTGATCAGAATCAAGAGGAGCGAGGAGGAACTTCACTTCATGGTGTGGTTGCCAAAACATGGAGAGCGTGCTGCTTCACCTTTGGTGAGAAAGCAAAGCGGTCTCCAGTTTCTCGAAACGGGACGGCTGAGGGTCGGGTCCCACCCAAAGGGCTTGGAAGTTGACACCATATTCATAGGGTTTCGGGGGAGCAGCAGCGGGCACGCCGCGGCGTAGATTGGTGCCGAGTGGACTGTGGGGGTGGGAGGGGTCAAAGGAAGACAGCCCACATAGAGGAGCTCGATGCATGCGTCGATCCATGGCTCATCACTCATGCCTGACATCGTTGACGAGCGATTTGCGCCCGTGGTACACAGATCTGGATCCTCTGCGCATTGCCACGGGGTGACCCAACCGGTTTCCTCAAATACAGCCATGTGTTCGGTCTATCCGGCACCCCTCACACCCAGCTCATATGTGCCGGTGGAGACACGTCCGGACGAGTCCGTCACGTCGGACTGGGCTAGTAGGCCCCAGTTCGCCCCCACATAAACCGCACTTCGTCCCCACTACATGACCAAACCCTATATCGATTTCACTAGTATAGTTTTTTTTAAGGTAATACGATTCTCATTAATAATTAAAAGACGAGATACAAAGTACAGTTCACTCCTCCTCCGTTCCACTCTGCTTCTGGTCCTCTACAGTGTCCAACGATGATGGCGTCAAATGGGTTGATCTCTCTGGCGAGCTTTCTGATGCGGTGGCATTGGTAGGATCAAACTCCCCCATCGCCTAGGACGACGAGCTCGCCCTTCGCATCGGCATCAAACGGTCGCTCAACAACACGAATAGACCTAGCTCGGCCCCGGCTCTGGCGGCTAGCCAGGGCCAATGCAACCGCTGGCCGGGGTCGAGCCCAGCGCCGCACAGATATGCGCCTCCCTCCTCAAATCGGTTTGAGCCGCCACATATCAGGTACGCGCCCTCTCAGGCTCCACTTCGATAGCACCCGGCCCTCGTCGGTACAAGCCCCGCCCATACAAGCTCCACCCGCTGGAAGATGGTCCTGGATGGGGCCGGTGGCTGCTGCCTCCTAGTCCGCCTAGAAGAACGCGCAAAGCAGGCTTGGGTAGCTCGGCATGACAGGCAGAGGCGACGTGATGCGGCTCTCGTCTCATATGGTGCTACGAAGGACGAACCGCTCCCCCGAGACTACGAGAGAGAGAGGAGCCGTGCCGTTGATATCGTTTATGTGTATATTTTAACTATGTTGGGTGATGAACATCTTGTGATGAATTATTATTATGTGGGTCGATGATTAGTCCGTTTGCATATGTTGTGGATTTGTGATGATTTAGTCGGATGCGTGATAATTTACGTTGCATGGGTTGTACGGTTTTGTGGGGTTGTATTTGAGGACGACTCGAGAAACATACCCCCTCCGTTCCAAATTACTTGACTTGGGTTTGTCCAAATACGGATGTATCTAGACATTAAACAAGTATAGATACATCCGTCAGTGGCGGAGCCAGGAATTGAGACGAGGGGGGGGGGAGCGAACAGTAAAAGGTGTGCCACCGGCGATTTTTTTTTGACAACACATGTAATCCTTAATTTAGAAAGGGATCAACGCATTCATAGCGAACTCTCCAACCACATACTACTAGTGAGGAACTGGTGACAAACAACAATTTCACCATGATGTGCTAGATATGTATATCACCAATGTTGGGGTTCATTGATCATGATGTATGCAACAACAACAACGGTAAAATTCAAGAATGAAATCAGACAGACAGTACCTCCTGTAGAAGCCTCTCATCTGGTCATTGAGAGTCCCATTGAAGTCCATCTTGAGCACGCCTTCGCCAAGAGGCAACTCCTTGGCAAACCCGAGCACCAATATACCGTCCTCCTTGAAGAATACCACCTCCGTGGGCGCCAGAGCCTGCGAGAATCGGGACCACCAGACAAGGATGAATGATGAGCTTGTCTGTGGCGTTGAGGTATCGACAGGGCAAAGCTTCGAGGGAGCTTACCTAGAAGCGGATGGAGGCGGTGTTGAGGGAGAGGTCGGCAGCGTTGAGCACGACGAAGCGGGTGGACGCGGAGACGGCGACGTCGATGGCCACCGAGCCGGAGAAGGTGCAGGCGACGAGGTCGGGGCGGAGGCGGAGCTCGTAGTGGCGCGGCGCCGCGAAGCGAGGCAGCCGCGCCTGGCCGCGGAACTGGCGGCCTTGCGGGGCAGGAGACAGAGGGCCGGGGCGGCGCGAGAGACAGAGGTCGGGGTGCCGGGGCGGGGTAGGGTGGCCGGGTGGGCAGGGCGGTGGCCGGCGCCGGCGCGATGGGGGGCGGAGAGTGCCGGCGCGCGGAGAGCTTGCCGGGCGCCGGGCGGGGCGACCTTGCGGGGCAGGAGGGCGCCGGGGCGGGCAGGGCGGCCGGGGTGGGCAGGGCGGTGGCCGGCGCCGGCGCGATGGGGGGCGGAGCAGTGGTGGCGCGGGGAGCTTGCAGGGCGGAGAACGGGAGAAGCGCCTGGGAAGAAATCTCTCTGTTAGGTCGCTGCGTCGTGGTCGACTTTTCCTACTGCCTCGGTGCCTCGTAGTATCTAATTTTTTTCTGCCCAAAATCGAGCCGGGTCGGCCGACCAGGGTCGACCCCCTACTGGCGCCGCCACTGACATCCGTATTTACACAAACCCAAGTCAAGTAATTTGGAACGGAGGGAGTACTTTGGAGGGGCTCGAACTTCCGATGGCAAAGCGGTGTCTCTAGGCTGGGATGCGCGGGTATGCTTCGCAGAAGATCCTCGTCCGCCACTGTAAGCTTGGTATGTGTGCGCGCGGAGTGTGCTGCACCCCGCCGGGTTGGGACCGACGGCACGGCAATGGTGTAATAGCGGCGGCAGCTTTCTGGACCGGCAGCGAGACTGTGGAGCAGGGAACTGGAGTTACTGGACCACTGGCGCCTCTGGGAAGAAGAAGGCGGCGAGAAATCATGGGGCGCAGAGACTACGAGAGAGGAGCCGTGCCGTTGATATCTTCTTGGCTGCGCGGCGGGCGCCCCACCAGGGCACGGTAATGCACGGGCACGCCTCGCTCGCTCTTGTCTTCCTCTAACTCTTGGCGCGCGTGGGCGTGGCGTGCGCCGCCAGACGTGCCGAGCGCTCTCGCTTTTAGTCGGGCGTGCGTGCGTGCGTGCGTGCATGCTCTCTGTGGTTTCGTGCGTGCGTGCTGGGAGCGCGATCGAGGAAAAGAAAAAAGGTAGGCGTGCTGTTGCCTGTTGATTCTTCCGTCGTCCGTTAATTGCGGGGGCTCTATGCTGCTTCATTTTGGAAATGGTTGACTTGATTCAATTGAATATAGAACATAGTGAGATGGAGCTTAGGTAGCAAGGGCCAATTCTGCGTCAAGGATCTTTACTTACACTTGAGATCCGGTGGAGTTTTTCCATACAGATTCATGTGGAAGATAAGGATTCTTCAGGGTATGATTATGACAAAGGACAACTTGGCCAAGAGAGGTTGCACAGGCAATAAGCAATGTCACTTTTGTGCGGAAGAGGAAACGGTAGATCATTTTCTCTTCCAGCGTTCTTTGGCGAAACTGATCTGGCAGGTGATAGTGTGTGCTCTAGCTATGTTTCCATAGACCTCCTGCTGTGACTGATGATCTGCTAAATGGGTGGATAATCTCCTTCCCGAAAACGAGAGAACGATTGTGTTGTGCGGGAGTGCATTAATTTGTTGATCTATCTGGGTTTTTCTTGACTTTTTGCTAATTTCGAACTACAAGTGTGTGAAACTCTGGTTAGAATTTTGGCCCCATTGTCAGCTAATTCAAATGGGGTCAAAATTATCGGCATCGTCATTCATACCAAGGTTTTGACATATCAGATCTTTTTCGTTCCTACCGCATGCACTAGCAGATCACCTTAGAATGGGTTTTGCCAAATTTATGAACTGGCAGTCACACACCTGTAGTTCAAAATTTGAGAAAAAACCCTTACAATTTATGTAAAGCACATACTTAATTAAGGCCTTTAGTATTGCCTAAAGTTGTGGGGCCCACCTGTCAGAGGTGGTAGATATAAATGGAACTATACGAGTGATGTGCAAAACTAGTCATACATTCTAGTGCCGACATGCATTTTTTGGCGAAAACCCCCTTACACATTCTTTGTATAGCACGTAAGGCCTTTTCTACCGCCTACAGTTTTGGGGCGTCCCACTGTAGAGGTGGCAAAAATAAATGAATCAATATGAGCGATGTGAAAATCAGTCATTCTAGTGCCGACATGCGCACGACATTGTTTTTTTTGCGAAAACCCTCTTACACATTTTTTGTATAGCACATATGTAAGGCCTTTACAACTGCCTACAGTTGTGGGGCGCCCCACCTATTAGATGTAGCAGAAACAAATGGAACCATAGGAGCGATCTGCAAAACTAGTCATTCTAGTGTCGACACGTGGCATTGCTTTTTTGTCAAACAAAATTAAAAAATTCTAAATAATTGAAAATTCGAGCAAATACTTATCTTATGTGACATGGTTACCGGAAAAATACAAAACCTGGAATTTGTAACTTAAAAGAAAAAGATTTTCTCAAGAAGGGTTTTCATGTACTGTAGTAGTACGAGTTTGGCCGTGCTTGGGGGCAAGCACATGTGCTACTCAGGTCACTAGGTTGACTTAGAGCCTACCACAATCCAGGCTGCCGACTTGCCGAGGCTTCCCAGAGAAGGAAGAGGGAGTGTGAAAAGCGTTTGGGGGTGGGCCACCCAGGTCAGTGGGCGTTTCTAGGTAGTACTAGAGACAGAGTAGTCCCACCTCGCTAGTCTAAAGTGAGCACGAGTTGTTTATAAACTTCACTATGCGCCAACTTATAAGATGGTACGTCTAATAGACAGAATAGGGCTTGGAAATAATCATATTACTCCACGCCCCCTGCTGCCTATCTAGGTTTGGCGCAACTTTTTTTTTGTAACTTTCAGCTATTTTTTCAAATTTCGCTGAAATTTGAACTACTAGTGTGTGATACTCCTGTTTGAATTTGGCAACAAAAATCATGAGAGGTACCCCATTACGACTACCATATGTGAAGATTTTCCTCGCTTTCTCTATATGTCTAGTTTTCTCGAGTTTCTACCAATTTTCCAGAGCAACTCAAATTTGAACAACAAATATGTGATACTCCGCTTTGAACCCCATGCTACCTCCTTAGGCTTATTGCTGTTTTTTGTAAGTTTCTGTACTTTCCATATTACGCTGAAATTTGAACTACTAGCGTGTGCTACTCCGGTTTAAATTTGGCAATAACAATCATGAGAGGTGCCCCATTACAATACCATATGTGAAGGTTTTCCTTGCTTTGTTGACATATCTGGTTTTTTCTGGTGTTTCTCCCAATTTTCCCAGAGCAACTCAAATTTAAA
Source organism: Poa pratensis (assembly GCA_947311845.1). Lineage (NCBI taxonomy): Eukaryota > Viridiplantae > Streptophyta > Magnoliopsida > Poales > Poaceae > Poa > Poa pratensis. Next base: position 43,250,330 of record CAMZMU010000117.1, on the reverse strand, counting down.
CATCAAATGTGTGATACTTTAGTTTGAATTTTGGCAAGAACAATCATGCATAAAGGAAACCATGTCATGACTACAAGATGTGAAGATGTTTCTGACTTTGCTGATCTAATTCAAATGGGGTCAAAAATTTCGGCATCGCCATTCATACCCTAGTTTTGAATATCTGATCTTTTTCCGTTCCTACCGTATGCACCAACAGATCTCCTTAGAATGGGTTTTGCCAAAATTTATGAACCGGCAGTCACACACTTGTAGTTCAAATTTAAGAAAAAAACCTTACATTTTTGTAAAGCACATACTTAATTAAGGCCTTTAGTATTGCCTATAGTTGTGGGGCCCAAATGTCAGAGGTGGTAGAAATAAATGAAACTATAGGAGCGATGTGAAAGTGTTCGGGGGTGGGCCACCCAGGTCAGTGGGCGTTTCTAGCTAGTAGAGTAGTCGCATGGCCGGGTTGGGATATTTAGTCCCACCTCGCTAGTCTAGAGTGAGCGCGAGCTGTTTATAAACCTCACTGTGCGCCAACTTATAAGTTGGTACGTCTAATAGACAGACTGGGGCTTGGCAATAATCATATTATTCCACGCCCCGTGCTGCCTACCAAGGTTTGGCGCTACTTTTTTTCTGTAACTTTCCGCTGATTTTTCAAATTTCGCTGAAATTTGAACTACTAGCGAGTGGTACTCATGTTTGAATTTGGCAACAACAATCATGACGCGTCTCATAAATGCGGGTTCCCACTCATTGCAGGGTCTGTGAGGTGCGCGGGGAAATCAAGGAAAAAATAGCATGCTATACTCCTGAGTCCCAATCCGCACATCATCCTTAAATACGCTATTAGCATCATAGCATGGTAGTATATCGCGCTATAACTTGCTACTCCGTATTAGCGAGACATTGTACTCCCTCCGTCACAGTTTACAGGGCACGCACGTAGTTTAAGAACGAACTTTGACCATTAATTTAGTCAATAAATTTTGAATTTTATATCACAAAAGTTATATCATTAAAAACTTCTTTTCAATATGATTCCAACGATATAATTTTTGTGACAGAAATTTTATATTTTGTTGACTAAACTTAGTGGTCAAACTTTTTCTTAAACTGTGTGCGTGCCGTGTAAACTGAGTACAAGATTTATTTAGCGAGGCAATTCTCAAAAACGCTATAATGTGCTATTAGCGGCGCTATAGTGTGCTATTTTTTTCCACTATAAATAGCCCCTGAGTCCCAAACCCCACCTCATCCTTCTTCTTCTTGCTCCGTTCCTCGCTATTCCTTAGATTGCAGAGCAATGTCAGGCGAAGAGGAGATGTCGTCTTCTGGCGCGTCGACGGCGGTGTCCGCCGCCCGGCGCGCGGCAAAGGCACCCAGGGAAGCTGGGGCCCGGGCCGCTGAAGATAAAGAGGTTGCGTCTCGCCCCAGGACTTCAACGGTTTTCCCGGAGCTTGCCGCCATCACTGGCCCGGGCGCGCTAGACCGGGCAGTGACGCTGGCGTTCCGCAAATACGCGGTATTGAAGAGGGCATCATGCAAGTGAGTTCCTTTGGCTCGGGCGGGCACCCGGATCCTGGAGCGCCTGAGGACTTTGGTTTTTCTTCTTACCCCGCTTCTTGATGCAGAGCGAAGAAGATGCCATGGCGGAGCTGAACAAGGCCGTTCACGTGCTCTACAGCGCCCATATCCCTGGATTCGCGGCGAGGTTTCCAACTCCGCGGAGTTCCTGAAATTCCTGCGCGTGCCGACGTGCACCCACCTCCGCCCCAGGCGTCCCCGGGAAAGAGAAGGTTACCCAGCAGGCAAGAATAAAAAAGCACAACAAAGGATTTTCCTCCAAGATGGCTATTAGATGTAGCTGAAATAAATGGAACCATAGAGCGATGTGCAAAACTAGTCATTCTAGTGCCGACACGTGGCATTACTTTTTCCGAAAACACCCTTAGACATTTTTTTGTATAGCACGTAAGGCCTTTACTACGCCTACAGTGTTTTGGGCAAATCGATGCCCATAGCAGAGCCTTTTTTTTCAAAAATATTCGCTACCGTATGCACTAGCAATCAGCTTGGAATGGGTTTTGCCAAAATTTATGAACTGGCAGTCACACACTTGTAGTTCAAATTTGAGAAAAAACCTTACATTTTATGTAAAGCACATACTACATTAAGGCCTTTAGTATTGCCTAAAGTTGTGGGCCCACCTGTCAGAGGTGGTAGAAATAAAATGGAACTATACGAGCGATGTGCAAAACTAGTCATGCATTCTAGTGCTGACATGTGATATTTTTTCGCGAAAAGCCCCTTACACATTTTTTATAGCATGTATAGGCCTTTACTACCGCCTACAGTTGTGGGGCTCCCAGCAAATGAATCTATATGAGCGATGTGCAAAAGTTCTAGTGCCGACATGCGCACGACATTTTGTTTTTGTTTTTGCAAAAACCCTCTTACACACATTTTGTATAGCACATGCGTATGGCCTTTACTACTACCTACGGTTGTGGGCTCCCCACCTGTCTGTGTTGGCGGGACAATGAAATTATAGGAGCAATGTGTGAAACTAATAATTCTAGTTTCGACACGTGGCATTGTTTTTTTTTTCTTCTGAAAACCCCTTACGCATTTTTGGTATAGCACATAATTAAGGCCTTTACAACTGCCTACAGTTATTGTGGGGCGCCCCACCTGTAGAGGTGGCGGATATAAATGAATCCATATTGAGTGATGTTCGAAACTAGTCATTCTAGTGCCGACAACACTGTTCAAGATAAATGAAACTTTAGGAGCTATGTGCAAAACTAGTCATTCTAGTGACCACGTGTGGCATCGTTTATTTTGCGAAAACCTCCTTACACATTTTCTATGTAGCATGTAAGATCGAGCTTTACTACTATATATCTAGAGTTGTGACTTTTGCATGATTCCCCATGATTCTGGTGCTGACATGTTGCATCATTTTTTGTGAAAACCCCCTTACGTATTTTTTTAAGTAGCACATAATTAAGACATTAACTACTGCCTACAGTTGTGGGTCCCACCTGTCAGAGGTGGGCAGATATAAATGAAACATATGAATCAACAATACAAGGTAACCAATAAGGTGAACGCCTTTTTCTTTCAGAATTGCCAAATAAATAAATAAATTAAAGGGACGATGTGTAAAGCTAATCGAAATGATTTTGGTTCAGACACGTGGCATTTGTTTCTTGCGAAAACGCCCTTACATATATTTTTTATAGTAGGCAAGTTGGTACCCTAACTACTTCTTACGGTTACTGGTCCCACCAGTCAGAGGTGGCAGAAATAAATGAAATTATAGGAGTGATGTGCAAACCTAGTCAATATATCTAGAACCGACTTATTTTTTTTTAGAAATGGAGCAAAGCCCCAGCCTCTGCATCGTGAAGATGCACACGGCTTTTATATTAAAAGATCAGAAAGTATCCAAGTAGCAAAGTAGCCAAATTATTACAATTCACGGATCATCCAGGGTGGCAACATGTATCAGCCACCTAAAAAAGCTCAACTCTAAAAGACTACACATCTTGAAGTCTTCTAGTATGCAACCAGCCACTGTGGGACAAAGTAGCCCGCACCACCGCCAGCAAACGGTTTGCAGCCAGTATCCATAAGCGCCCGCTGGTCCTCCGGGAGGAAAGACCACATGTGAATCCAATATAAAGCATTGTGAACAACCTGCAAAAAATGAGAAGCTCCGACCTTGTTAAAAACAACATCATTTCTGCAATTCCAAATAGCCCAAACAAAAGCACAAGCGCCAATGCGAATTCGAGCTTTTGTTTTCTTATCCACTCCAGTTAGCCAATTTGTAAACAAGTTATCAATACTTGTTGGGGAGAGATATTAAAGGTAAAATGAATAAGTCTCCAAATATGTTTAGTAAAGGAACACGAAATAAACAAATGTTCCACCGTCTTATCAGACTGACAAAAAACACATTGTTTACATCCATTCCAACGTCTCTTTAAAAGATTATCTTTGGTTAACAGAACTTTCCTATGTATAAACCGCATAAATTTTTTTTATCTTCAAAGGAACTTTCAATTTCCAAAGATACTTGTGCAAAAGGGGGTATAACCATGCTTGCAATCCGATACATTGATTTAGCAGAGAACCTCCCATTTGGAGTTAGGTTCCATATGAACTTATCTCTAGAGCCGACTTATATGGCGTCGTTTTTTACAAGAACCCCTTGCACATTTTTTTTGCATAGCACGTAAGATCGATATTGACTACTATCTACAAATGTGAGTCCGAGTGATTCTGACGTCGACATGTGGCATCGTTTCTTTTGCGAAAACCCCCTTACACATTTCTATGTAGCATGTAAGATCGAGCTTTACTACTGTACTATCTAGAGTTGTGAATTTTGCATGAGTCCCCATGATTCAGGTGCCGAAATGCGGTATAGTTTTTTTTGCGAAAACACCCTTACAACTTTCATGTATAGCACGTAAGATTGATATTTACTACTGCCTACATTTGTGAGTCCCAATGATTCCAGTGCGGAATATTTTTTTTGCGAAAACCCCCATACAAATATTTGTTTCATTTGGATAATGATTTACTACAGGATTAATCTGCAAGAAGCGATCAGGCTCGCGGCGGTGCCACTACCAGTGATCGCACAACCTTGAAATGGAAGTGGGACAATGGCGTTTGGGTTTGATTAGGGTTTTGGAGAAGAGGGAGAGCGAGGTGGGCGAGTGGGTGGGGGGCGAGGCGAGGCGACGATGCATGTCAAAACGAGCGTGCGCCCTTTTTTCCACCTCTTCTCCTGTTTCGAGAAAAGGGTGACTAGACTCCAGGAGTAGGTTACAGCCCCGATCGTAGTAGCATCGCGCAATTGATCGAGCTGTCGCTGTACTCTGGTCCTCTATGGCTATCCATACACGTTAAAGTTGTGTATTGTCTTGTCAAGTAATAATGGTCATGGCCAGTGCAGTTTGACAAAGATAGACACAACCGGGTCTCTCTCTCTCTCTCTCTCTCTCTCTCTCATTTCTACACGAACGAAGTAGCCCAGAGGCTTCCACAATCATCGTGTACCGCCACATGCGGAAGTACTTGTCCCGTCCAGGTTGCATACAGAACCAAAACAGGAAAACTCGTGCACATCAACCTATATAAGGTGTTTGAACAGTACTGTAGTACAGAAAAATGTACGGGTGCTTTTCTAGTTCTGTACTTCGAGAGGATGCCTTTTTTTTAATTATTCCAAGTAATCATTGCAAACAAATTGGTACTTATACGGAGTACTTGCAGTTGAAAGGCCGGGAAATGGGACTAGTAAAGAAAGCTTGATTTGCTGAAGCCAATACACCAAATTAAGATTAAAATTGGACTTTTGCAATTTCAAGACTAATCACCATGTCATGTTGGAGGCATAAACCCTATATAAACTTAGTCAAGAAACATGAATTAGAAAGGAAAAAACACAAGGTTATTAAAAGCGCGTTTAAGCACAATGCGCTTAAGCGTGCGTTTTGCGCTCTAATTCATTAGATAATATAAAAACGGACTCAAAACGCTCAATTATCACATGGCGCTTTATAAAACCAAGAAAAAACATTTTGAATAATTCAAAAATTATATAAAATGCGCAAAGCTTCGATCACCTCGAGTTCATGCAGAGTTCTAAGGAAAAATGACGAAGCGCAATACCGTAGCCTGAAATAAGAGTACTGGAGTACTCCCTCTTGCTTCTCATCTCGCTATGAATCCATGCAGTGTACACGAAAAAAGTTAAAATAGTCGACCTCCACCTACAAACGGCCAGCATGCAATTTTAGCCGCATTTTTACATACATCAAAGAAAATATAAAAAATGGGGTAAAATGGAAAACAATTTGCGAAAATAGTCTTCTTAATTATATATGAATGGATTTTACGATTTTTTGAAGAAAAAAAGGTGTTCACAAAAATGGTTCTTTTTTATGAACGTTCATGGGTTTCATAACCAGATCATGACAAAAATGGTTATTTCTTATTTACTGTGTGTTATGGATTTAATTAGTCAAATTCAAACTTTTGCTTCGCCTAGAACACAGGAAATTAAAAATATCAATACATCGTAAAAAAAAAGTGCGCAAAGCTTCGTCTAGAGTGCAGACTAGTTCTAAGAAGTTTAATAGCATCTATCGCATGCAATTCAAATTTGAACCACATGTGTGCTAGCTCTTTATGTTTAGGCCAATATTTAATGAAAAATCACGTGAGAAGACACTCTAGCATTACAATAGCCCCTAGCTCTGAATGTGGTCCTGTAGACAATTTTGGTCAGGTTTTGAAAAAATATCTCGTAAATTATGAATGATACAAAAATTGGAAAAACGTGCGCAACGCTTTATCTCGAGCGCATGTACACATAGGTTCAATCTAAGAAAGAATGATAAATTGTTATAAAAAAATTGAAAATTGAAAGGTCTTCACACAATGAACGGTCATCTATGAAGAGTAATGGCATCCAAAAGCAGCCAAATACAAGTTTCATGGTGACAAAATGTGATTTTATGTGAATGGGGTACGAGAAATGAGATTTGAATTGTACTTTTCATTTTTCATAGTTTAAAGCATATCGTACTGGAGGTAGAACGAAGATATATAAAGCAGGATGGGCTCCGTCTTTCACGGAGCGCCATTGGAGGCGACGGGAGGGCGATTCTGGGCTTTGTCCGGCGAGCACGCCGACACAGAGGACAACCGCGAGGATGGATCTGATGAGGACGCCGGTGCAGGCGCCATGGATGGTGGGGTCGCCGGGGAGGCCGACCTCCGCTATCTGTGTCAGACGCCGACGCCATGTTCGCAGCGGATCTTGGAGGAGCGCGGATCAAGGGAAGAGAAGAGGTTAATCAAGCGGAAGGCTCAAAGGTACGCAGCTTTATCCCTGCAAGTGTCCTCGCCGGGAGTTCAAGTGGCTCCATGGACAGGGTCCTCGAGCGGAAGATCTCGGTCTGCCGGCTTCCGTTCGGGAGGTCGGTTCATTTGAAATTGCCAGTTTTGCCACCGACGGTCTCATCTGAGGACGCCGACGTCGCTCTGGTGGTGCGTCGCCGGAGACGACGATGGAGCGTAGCTTCCTAGGCTTGTGGCCTTTGCAAATGAATTGTCATGATAGAGGCCATGCGGGCCGTCTTGACTGGACAATGTTTCCACGCCGTGGCTGCCATCACCGCTTCGGTCAGAGATCGCCGGAGATGGTGAAGAAGAGCGCAATTTCCGGATCATACATTTCAAATTCAAATTATTGCGATAATGGCCATGCGGGCCATATTAAGCCTTTTGGCCGACGTTTTTCCAGGCTAGGCTCTTGGGTCAGGTGGCAGTGCGACCACAGATTCGTGGTCATATCAAACTACCACAAAACCCTAGGGTTCGATCGTCGGCAGATCACACGTACACAAAGAACTATTGTCCATCTCATACGAGATCGGACGCCGTCACCATGGCGAATAATGGCGGAGGGCGAGGCTACCGCGAGGGCCGGGGCTTTGTTCCTGGCCGGGGCAATGGTGGAGGATATCCTGGCCGTGGCTTCGGTGGAGGAGCTCCTCCTCCTCGAGGCGGCGCGGTAGGGCGTGGAAATCTTGCTGGAAGGCAGAACTTCTATGCTGGTGGGACGAGCGGGACGGCGGGTCAGCCGGACCATCGGCAGCAGGACTTCGAGGCGGCGAACAGCGCCGGGTTTGGGAACTTCAATGCGGGCTCTGGTTTGGCAACGGCGGGCAACCATGGCATTTTAACAGATCGTTTCAAGCTCAGAGGGACGGCAGGTTTGATGGCGGAAACAGAAACTATTCTAGAAATAATAGTGATGGCTTTGCGAGCCAGAGCTTCAACAATGCCTCGATGAACCTCAACGAGGATATGCTAGCAAAGGTGGTCAGGCAGGTGACCGAGGCGCTGCGACAGCCGGGTGCCTTGCCGTCTGCGACGATCGAGGCAACGCCGATGCCTTCGGGTCCTCGTTATGTGCCTATAACCAAAGCTGGGGTTGCGGCAAAAGGTACTACCTCGGAGGTTGCTGCAGCGGCTATTCAAACTGCTGTGCAACAACGGTCCTAGGGAGTGACCTGAATAGCATTGCTGCCGGACACACTGGAGGGGAAGGTGCAGCGCAAAAGAAAGCAAAGAAAAATGACAAATCTCGCTGTTACCGGTGTGATGAACCTGGGCATCATGGCAGGGAGTGTACTGTTGATGTCTGTGATATCTGTGAGAGCAAGGAGCATGAATCTGAGGGATGCCCTTTGTTGAATGCGCTGAAGCCGCAGGTCATTGTGCATGGTCTGATTAATGAGGTCTTATGTTTTTTGAGCAACCAACTACTGATACCTATAAACCCAAGATAGACAATGTGCGGCTGCCATGCTGACAGTGACAGGAGGAGATCTCACAATTCCTCAAATTGTATTTCAGCTGCAACGTTTGGTCCCGGTGGATCAGTTCCATTGGGAGGTTGATCAAATTGGACAGAATGTGTTCAGGGTTCCGTTTCCATCAAAAAGTGACCTTGATAGGCTAGCAATTTTCGGTGCTTGCAAAGTTCCAAATAGTAAGTGCGAGATTACTGTGGAGCCCTGGGTTGCCAACATGGAACCTATGGAGTTGCTACCTAAAAAATGGATCAGGGTGCTTGGTATCTGATACGTCTCCAACGTATCCATAATTTCTGCTGTTCCATGCTTATATTATACCATTTGCTACATGTTTTATATACACTTCGTATCACTTTTATGCATTTTCTGGGACTAACCTATTAACAAGATGCCACAGTGCCAGTTCCCTGTTTTCTGCTGTTTTTGGTTTCAGAAAGTTACTTCTGGAAATATTCTCGGAATTGCACGAAACAAAAGGCCAAGTCCCTATTTTTCCAGCACGTACACGGAGTCCGAAGGAGAGACGAAGAGAGCCACGAGGTGGCCAAACCACCAGGTGGCGCGGCAGTGGGCCCAGCCGCGCCGCCTGTGGTTTGGGCCCCTCGGGGGTCCGCCGACATCGCCCCTTCGCCTATTTATTCCCCGAGACGCGAAAACCCTAAAACACCGAGCCTTTCATCCAGAACATATTCGCTGCCGCCGCCGTCGTCAACCCTAACTCGGGGGGTTCTGAAGCTCTTCCCGGCACCCTGCCGGAGAGGGGAATCATCACCGGAGGGCTCTACATCGCCATGCCCGCCTCCGGAGTGATGCGTGAGTAGTTCATCCTTGGACTATGGGTCCATAGCAGTAGCTAGATGGTTGTCTTCTCCACTTGTGCCATCATGTTTAGATCTTGTGAGCTGCCTATCATGATCAAGATCATCTTATTGTAATGCTACATGTTGTGTTTGCTGGGATCTGACTTATATTGATACCTATGTGGAGCTGAATATTATATTATCATGTCTATGTCATTTGTGATCTTGCATGCTCTCCGTTACTTGTTGAAGCCTTGGCCAAGTGAATACTTGTAACTCCAAGAGGGGGTATTTATGCATGATAGTTGGGTTCAACCTCTATTTAACCTGGGATAGTGACAGCAAGTTCTAAGGTTGTAGATGTGTTGTTGCCACTAGGGGTAAAACAGCAATGCTTTATTCAAGGATGAATGTATTGTTTACATTACGCACATTACTTAATGCAATTGTCTGTTGCTTGCAACTTAATACTGGAAGGGGTACGGATGTTAACCGGAAAGTGGACTATTTAGGCATAGATGCATGCTGGATAGCGGTCTATGTACTTTGTCGTAATGCCCAAATGAATCTCATAGTAGACACCACAACTCACACATGCATGTTATATGCACTTATCAATTGTCAATTGCCCAGCTGTAATTTGTTTACCCAGCATGTTAGTTATCTTATTGGAGAGACACCACTAGTGAACTGTGGACCCCGGTCCATTCTTTTACATCTGAAATACAATCTACTGCAATCATTGTTCTCTACTGTTTTATGCAAACAAACATCATTTTCCATTCGATACGTTTAACCCTTTGTTTTCAGCAAGCCGGTGAGATTGACAACCTCACTGTTAAGTTGGGGCAAAGTAATTTGATTGTGTTGTGCAGGTTCCACGTTGGCACCGGAATCCCTGGTGTTGCGCCGCACTACACTCCTTCACCAACACCTTCGAAGCAAACCTCGTTTTCCTACTGGTTCGATTAAACCTTGGTTTCATACTGAGGGAAAACTTACTGCTGCACTCATCATACCTTCCTCTTGGGGTTCCCAACTGACGTGTGACGTACAAGCATTGTTTCTGGCACTATTGCCGGGGAGATATTCCCTCGTCAACTAGAGCCACCAACACGTTTTCTGGCGCCGTTGCCGGGGAAAACGAATTGCTTCTGCAAGGGGAGTCTCTCACACCCAATCTCTTTACTTTGTTATTTGTCTTGCTTAGTTTATTTTTATTTAGTCTTGTTTGCTCTCTTTATCAAAAACACAAAAAAATTAGTTACTTGTTTATTTCGGTTTTGTTTTGTCTCTTGTCACCATCATGTCTTGTTCCATGCCTGTTGCTATGTCACCTGAGGAATTGATCTTCACTTTTAAACAAGGGAGTGAGGAGAATTTTAAAGAAGCTTGGTCTAGAATTAATGATTCCTTTGGTAAAACTGATCCTAAAATGACTTTAAGTTGCTTCTCACTAGCTTCTACTTTGGTCTAGCCCTTTGTTATAGATATGCTTTAGATGCTATTGTGGGAGGAGATTTCCTTCACTGTGATGGGGACAAGCTTTTAATGCCATAAAAAAGTTGATTGCAACTTCTAGCTCAACTAATAAATTTGATTCGGCCCTTGTTAGCATCCATGCTAGATTAAACACTCTTGAGACACATATATCTTGTTTAAAGGACGGCTATAATCAAATTCGGGAATATTTTGACTATGTTCCAACAAATTTTGAACCTTCGATGTGGGTCCCTACGGTAAAGGTTGCTATTTGTGGTGAAACCTTTTATGCTCGTTGTGATATTATGTCTGAGTTTTGCCTTATGCCTAAAAGCATTTATGAAACTTTGAATCTTTGGGGACTTGCTGAAGGAGGAGAAGGAATAACTCTTACTGATAACTCTGTTATATTTCCCGAGGGGATAGCTGAGGGTGTGTTTACAACCTTTCTTGGGAGAACGGTGTCCACTGATTATCTTGTTATTGAATGTGCAGGGACAGGACAAATTACACTTGGAAGATCTCTGCTCAAATTAATGGGAGCAACCATAGATGTGGGAAAAGGCACTCTGAATCTTACCTCCACACCAAGGTGCGGCCATGTATTCCCCAAACCAAAGAGTAAGTCTAAGGGTAAGAGAGGTAGGCACATGGCCCTTGGTATTGATGTCAATGCTCCTCCACTTGACAACACTTGATTTTCACTTTCTGCGCCTAGCTGAAAGGCGTTAAAGAAAAGCGCTTATGGGAGACAACCCATCGTTTTTATTTGCTGTTATTTTTGTTTTCTTTGAGTCAAGGAGTTTTGTTACTTCTGTAGCAACTCCTTTGTATCTTTATTTTATCGCAATGTTGTGCCAAGTAAAGTTCTATATTGAAAGTTGATGCAAGATTTGGATTTCTGCGCAGTGACAGATTTTTAGCTGTCACGGATTTGAGCTTATCTCCCTGTAGAAAATTCAAAAAATTCTGAGAAAAATCACGCATATTCCTGAGATATGTACGCAACTTTCATTATTTTAGGCCAGATCCATCTGAGCAACTTAAGTGCCTCGAAAAAATTCGTCATTCCAGACTGTTCTGTTTTTGACAGATTCTGCCTTTTGTTTTGCATTCGCTCTTTTACTGTGTTTGTGTGGATTTCTTTGCTCCACAAAGCATTGGTGGCTGTAGCTAATGTCCAGAAGCTTTGGGATTGATTGTATCATTACAGAATATGAGAATTTTTGATTATGCACTAACCCTCTAATGAGAACTGTCTTGAGTTTGGTGTGAAGGAAGTTTTCAAGGATCAAGCGAGAAGGGTGATATTATGTGATCAAGAAGAGTGAAAAGCCTAAGCTTGGGGATGCCCCCGTGGTTCATCCCAACCATATTCAGAGAGACTCAAGCGTCTAAGCTTGGGGATGCCCAAGGCATCCCCTTCTTCATCAACAAACTTATCAGGTCATCTCTAGTGAAACTATATTTTAATTCTTTCACATCTTATGCGCTTTACTTGGAGCGTCTGTGTGTTTTTATTTTTGTTTTTGTTTGAATAAATTCGGATCCTAGCAATCCTTGTGTGGGAGAGAGACACGCTCCGCTTTTTCATGTGAATACTCATGTTCTTCACTTATATTTGTTGAGTATTCTTAACTAGCTACTGCAGTGCTTTTAGCTCCTGTTTTTCATGCATCTCTTCGAGCTGTTAGCACTTGTTTATAAATACTCTCTTGCTGCATTATATTATCATTTGGAGAGTTTATGTTTAAATAAATTATTGGTGTTTGTTTGGAAGAAAGAAAATGCTACATGTAGTAGTTGGTATTGGAAAAGACATATGCATTCTTGTAGATCATTGTCTTGTTTCGATTTGATGCTTTGCAATTGTTTTGAGCTCTCAAGTAGATCATGTTTAAGCTCTTGCATCATGTAGTTAAAGCCTAGTAGTGGAGAACTACCGTAGAGCTTGTTGAGACTTGGGATGCATATTTGTTCTCTCTAAGGTCTAGATATTTTCTGGTAAAATGTTTGAGCAACAAGGAAGACAGTGTAGAGTCTTATAATACTTGCAATATGTTTTTATGTGATTCTTGCTGTACCGGTTTATACTTGTGTTTGCTTCAAACAACCTTGCTAGCCTAAACTCTGTACTGAGAGGGAATGCTTCTCGTGCATCCAAAACTTGAGCCAAAACCCATGCCATTTGTGTCCACCATACCTACCTACTATGTGGTATTTCCTGCCATTCCAAGTAAATATTTCATGTGCTACCTTTAAACTATTCAAAACTTTATTACTCCTTATTTGTGTCAATGTTTTATAGCTCATGAGGAAGTATGTGGTGTTTTATCTTTCAATCTTGTCATTTACTTCTGACAGACTTTCACCTGGACTAGTGGCATATACATCCGCTTATCCAATAATTTGCAAAAAGAGCTGGCAACGGGGTGCCCAGCCCCAATTAATTACAACTTTCATTAATAATTCTCTTCACATGTTTTGCCCTGATTTATCAGTAAGCAACTTAATTTTGCAAATAGACACTCCTCCATGGTATGTGAATGTTGGAAGGCACCCGAGGATTCGGTTAGCCATGGCTTGTGTAAGCAAAAGGTTGGGAGGAGTGTCATCTATAAAGAAACTAAAATACATGTGTAAACAAAAGAGAAGAGGGATGATCTACCTTGCTGGTAGAGATAACGTCCTTCATGGGAGCCGCTCTTGAAAGTCTGGTTGACAAGGGGGTTAGAGTGCCCACTACCATTCGTTGACAACAACAAACACCTCTCAAATACTTATTTTGTGCTCTCTATATGCTTTCGAAAACTTAAAAAGCTCTAGCACATGATTTAATCCCTGCTTCCCTCTGCGAAGGGCCTATCTTTTACTTTATGTTGAGTCAGTTTACCTACTCCTTTCTATCTTAGAAGCAAACACTTGTGTCAACTTTGTGTGCATTGATTCTTACATATTTACTTATTGCACTTGTTATATTGCTTTATGTTGACAACTATCCATGAGATATACATGTTACAAGTTGAAAGCAAATGCTGAAACTTAATCATCCTTTGTGTTGCTTCAATGCCTTTTACTTTGAATCTATTGCTTTATGAGTTACCTCTTATGCAAAACTTTTTGATGCTTGTCTTGAAAGTACTATTCATGAAAAGTTTTTGCTTATATGATTCATTGTTTACTCTTTATCTATTTGTTAGCAAACTATAGATCATTGCTTTGAGTCACTTCATTCATGACATGAGCCTTGCAATATATTGATCAAGATTGTGTGAAAGCATGTCTCCTCAGAAATTATTTGTTGTTATCGTTTTACCTACTCGAGGACGAGTAGAACTAAGCTTGGGGATGCTTGATACGTCTCCAACGTATCCATAATTTCTGCTGTTCCATGCTTATATTATACCATTTGCTACATGTTTTATATACACTTCGTATCACTTTTATGCATTTTCTGGGACTAACCTATTAACAAGATGCCACAGTGCCAGTTCCCTGTTTTCTGCTGTTTTTGGTTTCAGAAAGTTACTTCTGGAAATATTCTCGGAATTGCACGAAACAAAAGGCCAAGTCCCTATTTTTCCAGCACGTACACGGAGTCCGAAGGAGAGACGAAGAGAGCCACGAGGTGGCCAAACCACCATGGCGCGGCAGTGGGCCCAGCCGCGCCGCCTGTGGTTTGGGCCCCTCGGGGGTCCGCCGACATCGCCCCTTCGCCTATTTATTCCCCGAGACGCGAAAACCCTAAAACACCGAGCCTTTCATCCAGAACATATTCGCTGCCGCCGCCGTCGTCAACCCTAACTCGGGGGGTTCTGAAGCTCTTCCCGGCACCCTGCCGGAGAGGGGAATCATCACCGGAGGGCTCTACATCGCCATGCCCGCCTCCGGAGTGATGCGTGAGTAGTTCATCCTTGGACTATGGGTCCATAGCAGTAGCTAGATGGTTGTCTTCTCCACTTGTGCCATCATGTTTAGATCTTGTGAGCTGCCTATCATGATCAAGATCATCTTATTGTAATGCTACATGTTGTGTTTGCTGGGATCTGACTTATATTGATACCTATGTGGAGCTGAATATTATATTATCATGTCTATGTCATTTGTGATCTTGCATGCTCTCCGTTACTTGTTGAAGCCTTGGCCAAGTGAATACTTGTAACTCCAAGAGGGGGTATTTATGCATGATAGTTGGGTTCAACCTCTATTTAACCTGGGATAGTGACAGCAAGTTCTAAGGTTGTAGATGTGTTGTTGCCACTAGGGGTAAAACAGCAATGCTTTATTCAAGGATGAATGTATTGTTTACATTACGCACATTACTTAATGCAATTGTCTGTTGCTTGCAACTTAATACTGGAAGGGGTACGGATGTTAACCGGAAAGTGGACTATTTAGGCATAGATGCATGCTGGATAGCGGTCTATGTACTTTGTCGTAATGCCCAAATGAATCTCATAGTAGACACCACAACTCACACATGCATGTTATATGCACTTATCAATTGTCAATTGCCCAGCTGTAATTTGTTTACCCAGCATGTTAGTTATCTTATTGGAGAGACACCACTAGTGAACTGTGGACCCCGGTCCATTCTTTTACATCTGAAATACAATCTACTGCAATCATTGTTCTCTACTGTTTTATGCAAACAAACATCATTTTCCATTCGATACGTTTAACCCTTTGTTTTCAGCAAGCCGGTGAGATTGACAACCTCACTGTTAAGTTGGGGCAAAGTAATTTGATTGTGTTGTGCAGGTTCCACGTTGGCACCGGAATCCCTGGTGTTGCGCCGCACTACACTCCTTCACCAACACCTTCGAAGCAAACCTCGTTTTCCTACTGGTTCGATTAAACCTTGGTTTCATACTGAGGGAAAACTTACTGCTGCACTCATCATACCTTCCTCTTGGGGTTCCCAACTGACGTGTGACGTACAAGCATTGTTTCTGGCACTATTGCCGGGGAGATATTCCCTCGTCAACCTAGAGCCACCAGTATCCCTAAAAAACGGATAGGGGATTTTCTATCTCTATGGAGTTTGGGATCTCTGTTTGGCAAAACTATCAAAATTGACATGAAGTTTACACGCAAACATGGGGTATTGCGTATTCTCGTGGGCTATGTGGACTACACTTTAATTCCTCCGGGATGGACTATCTTCATCAAGGATGGGTTTTATAGATTGAAGTTCAAGGTGGAGCATCCAGTGGATGTTGCGGATAAGGAGGACGATGCGCCGCGTTCTCCACCACCTGATGATGATAATGATGGAGATGACTAGTCCGAGGATGCAACAAAGAAGCAAGAGAATCAGATGGAGACTTCAGAGAATAATGACATGGTTACGGATGAAGCTACAACAAATTTGGGAGACAATACAAATGATAAAGATAGGGTGCACGATGGGATGCAGGAGAAGACAGTGGGGGTGGTTTTCTCTCCGAGGGTGCTTAAACAAATCAGAGAGGCCAAGCATGAGTGGCTACGGGTGGCTGGGGGTGCTCCGCCGTCACGGGAGTCCGAGGTTGAGGCAATGGTGGTGGTCTCATCACCGGTGAAAAGGAATGAAAACGAACTGGAATGTCTTCCGCTGAGCTTCTGAGCGATGCGTCGCTGGGGCTCGAGGGTGCTAACTGTTCTGCTTCGTTTTTGAATGCTGAGGTAGGGAGTAACGCACCAAGTCGTGGTATCTCTTCGGTGGATTGCGCTGCTGGAGGAGCTACGGATGCAGGCAAGGATGCAGTACTGCTTGACGTTGAGGTGCATGGGGGCGACCCAGACCAGCCGACGGCGCTGTCCAGTACTGATGTTATGACCGAGGCTCAACAAGCTGCTGTTGGGGAGGATACGCCTCCATCTGGTAGAGCTCGCATTCCTGGAGTTGAGGCTGAGGCAGTGGCATGTACGACTCCACCATGCAGGACTCCTACGAGCGGTAGTCTTCATGATGATTTGTCGGATGGTGGTTTATTTATGGATCGCTTTGGGAAGACAATACCGAACCAATCTCAGCCAGGCGGTTGGGATCGGTTCAGAGGTTGCAAGCAGCAAGGGGATATACTGAGCAAGAATTGTTGGCGTTCGGAGGGATGCAAGAAAGGGAGGTGCGAACAAGCCAGAGGCTGATCTCTCATGTCAATGCGGATAGTCCAATTCTTGAGCGGGCTATGGACTTGGCGGCTCGCAAAAACAACTTATCTCCAAGAGGTACTCTACGTGCTCCAAAACTTTCATTATTATCTTTTTCTGATTCTGAAATTAAGTCTAGAGCAGATAGGTTGGGAGTATCGCTAGGTACAACAAAGGAACAACAAGATGCATCCATTGCCTTAATTAAAAATGTGGAACAAGAAAGGGAGGTTATTTTTTTGCATAATTCTTTGCCTCCAGTAAATGATGAATCCGAATCTAGTTTAGTTTTAAAAAAGGCAATTAATATTTGCGAAGATTTAGTGGATGACGAGGCTGAGGTCTCGGATGATCATGCGGATCTTAATGAGACTATAGCGTCAATAAGAGGTAGAGGAAGGAAAAAATCACTTTCTAAACGTGCGGTTAGAAGGGGTGTGAGATTAGCCATCTACTCTAAATTTAAAAAATGAAGGGCATGATTTGGAATTCAGATGGGTTTGGAGACACAGCAAAGCACTTGGCTGTTCATGAATTTGTTAAGGAGAATAAACTTGACTTTTTGGCTATAATTGACACAGGGAGATCTTCTTTCGCAACACCTTTTCTCAATTTTTTGGCTGCGGGTTCAGATTTTGTTTGGTATTGTATACCTCCACACGGGAGGTCGGGAGGCATGCTTTTAGGATTTAATAATGCTACCCTTACAATACAAGATGTGGTTTCAGGTGATTTTTGCGTCAAATTACACCTAAGAACGAAGTTGGATGGGTTTAGTTGGGCGCTGGTGGTTGTTATGGGGCGGCTCAGGACAACAAAAAACCAGAATTTTTTGCTGAATTGGTACGAATTTGCGAAGGAGAGACGGTACCGATGTTGGTCGGGGGGATTTTAATATTATTAGGAGACAAGAGGAGAAAAATAATGACAATTTTAATGCTAGATGGCTTACTATCTTTAATGCGATAATTGAGAGTTTGAGTTTGAAGGATTTAAAATTGTCTGGAAGACAATATACTTGGACTAGTAGACGAGATACGCCAACACTTGAGAAGTTGGATCGTTTTCTAGCTAGTGTGGATTG
Source organism: Poa pratensis (assembly GCA_947311845.1). Taxonomy (NCBI): domain Eukaryota; kingdom Viridiplantae; phylum Streptophyta; class Magnoliopsida; order Poales; family Poaceae; genus Poa; species Poa pratensis. The sequence continues at coordinate 43,232,430 of CAMZMU010000117.1, read as the reverse complement.
GGAGCAAAAGTATCCATTGGTCACGGTGCAGGCTCTTACCCGTGCGGGGTCGGATCATACGCCATTGTTATTGGATATCGGGGAACATGCGTTCAAGGGTAACTCTAGCAGATTTTCTTTTGAATTATCGTGGCTTCGACAAGAAGGATTTTATGACATCATTGTTCGTGAATGGAATGCGATCCAAACGGGCAATTCACCGGTTGAGCGGTGGCAAAATAAAATCCGCCATTTACGTCAATTTTTACGTGGGTGGGCAAGGAATTTGAGTGGGGAATATAAAATGTTACGGGATAAATTAATCTTACTAATTAATGAATTAGATGTTAAAGCTGAAACCACTCCTCTTACGGTAGCCGAGCGGGCAGCCAAGAGAGAGGCGGATGATAAGCTGGCCCAATTGCGTCGTGATGAGGAATCTAAATGGGCACATCGAGCAAAAGTTAAATACATTCAGGAAGGGGGAGTAATACGAGATATTTCCACATTATTGCGAAGGGTAAACATAGGAAAAAGAGAATATTACAATTAGAACAAGAGGAAGGCACGACAGTTGGTCAGGAAAATCTTAAGACTTACATTTCGGAGTACTATAAGAAATTATTTGGAGCGCCGGTTACAAATAATTTTTCTTTGGACGAGAGTGTGATCCATGATATGCCGCAAATATCTGAAGAAGAAAATGAGATTTTGACTCAAGACTTCTCTGAGAAAGAAGTGTTTGAGGCAATTCAACAAATGGAACATAATAAAGCTCCAGGGCCGGACGGGTTTCCCGCGGAGTTTTATCAAAAGTTTTGGGGAATTATAAAAGCTGATTTGATGGCCATGTTTGCGCAATTGCGTGCAGGAAACTTGCCTTTATTTAAGCTAAACTTTGGTATTATCACCTTGCTACCAAAAAAAGAGGATGCGAGCAAGATTGAACAATATCGTCCTATTTGTCTTTTGAATGTGAGCTTCAAGATTTCACAAAAGTGGGAACAAATCGAGTGACCTCTATTGCGAGTAGAGTTGTCCGACCCACTCAAACGGCGTTTATTCCAGGAAGAAATATTCTTGAAGGGGTTGTTGTCTTACATGAGACGATACATGAGTTACATAGGAAAAAGATGGATGGGGTTCTTTTAAAATAGATTTTGAGAAGGCGTATGATAAAGTGAAATGGTCCTTTTTACAGCAAACGTTACGAATGAAGGGGTTCACGCCACAATGGTGTGAGTGGGTGGCTCGGTTTGTACAAGGTGGGAGTGTAGGAATTCGAGTTAATGATAATATCGGACATTATTTTCAGACACTCAAAGGTTTACGGCAAGGAGATCCGTTGTCTCCGCTGTTATTTAATTTAGTTGTTGATATGTTGGCTATCTTAATTTCTCGAGCAAAGGAGGATGGCCAAGTGGGGGGTTTAGTTCCTCATCTTGTTGAAGGGGGAGTCTCAATCCTTCAATATGCGGATGACACTATATTATTTCTTGAACACGATATTGCGAAGGCCGTGAATATGAAATTAATATTGGCTTTGTTTGAGCAACTTTCGGGGTTGAAAATAAATTTTCACAAGAGTGAATTGTATTGTTTTGGGAAGGCTAAAGATGACCAGGAGGAGTACCATCGTATTTTTGGTTGTGAGATCGGTTCGTTACCATTTAGGTATTTGGGAATACCAATACATTATATAAAATTATTAAACAAGGAGTGGAAAACAGTTGAGGACCGGTTTGAGAAGAAATTGGCGGCTTGGGTGGCAAAGATGTTGTCATACGGTGACCGTCTTATGCTTATAAACTCAGTTTTAACAAGCCTACCAATGTTCTTACTATCCTTTTTCGAAATTCCAAAGGGAGTTAGAAAACGGTTAGATTTTTATCGTTCTCGGTTTTTTTGGCAAAGTAATCAGCTCAAACGGAAGTATAGGTTAACTAAATGGAACTTGGTTTGTAGACCAAAAGACCAAGGTGGATTGGGAATTTCGGTTTTAGAGGTACAGAATAAATGTCTCCTTAGTAAATGGTTGTATAAAATTTTGAATGAAGAGGGCGTTTGGAAAGAGTTATTAGTTAACAAGTACTTAGGGGATAAAACGTTGTCTCAAGTGCGAGTTAAACCTATGGATTCACCTTTTTGGAAAGGAATTATGAAGGTAAAAGATGATTTTTTCAAGCGTGGAAGATTTTCGATTGGTAATGGGGAGCAGATTCAGTTTTGGGAGGATAGCTGGTTAGGTCCTGTTTCTCTTCAAGCTGAATATCCATCCTTATATGCCATTGCTCTAACAAGCATAGCACAGTCGCTAATGTTCTTGGGACAGTACCTATTAATCTCCCATTTCGCCGGGTACTAATAGGAAATAATAGAACACATTGGTTTAATCTAGTTGAGAGGTTAATGCGAGTGAACCTCATAGACGAGCAGGATAAATTTCAATGGATTATTACTTCTAATGGAACCTTTACGGTTAAGTCGTATTACGAGGACTTATTAAATGGGCATACAAGATATTTGCGTAAGTATCTATGGAAGTTAATGATTCCGTTAAAAATAAAGATCTTCCTTTGGTTTCTTAATAGAAAGGAAATCTTGACAAAAGACAATTTGATTAAAAGACGGTGGATAGGATGTAAGAAGTGTGTTTTCTGCGATGCGGATGAGACCGTTGAACACCTCTTCATTAAGTGTCCGTTTGCTCGTGATATTTGGCGACTAGTGCACTTCACTTTCAATGTTTACCCACCTACGAGCATTGCGAATTTGTTTGGTAGTTGGTTAAATGGAATAGATAAGATCACAAAAGCTCGTATTCGTATTGGTGTTGCGGCCATATTGTGGGCTATTTGGAACTGTAGAAATGACATTGTCTTTAACAAATCAAATTCAACTCATTATTTGCAGGTTATTCACAAGGCGTGCTATTGGATCCACTCATGGTTATTCCTACTTCCTGCGGACCAGCCTGGGCTTATGGATGCCGGATGTACCCGTTTGCTGATGATTATGCGGGCTATCTTCAGCCGGGGTGGAGACTTACGTAACATTTTTTCTTTATGTACAGGGCAAGCTGCCTTATTCCGTTCAGGACTCTAGCTGCTACAGCTATTCTGTCTTTGCTCGTTTGATACCAATGTGTGAGAAAGTTTCACCAAAGTGAGATCCATGAGAGACGTGATTTGTATGAGAGCATCTCTAACCGTTGATGTATGATAGGCCTTAAACCATCTTTTAGTCATATGAGGTTAAAACAGAGCTCCAACAGCTAGCTGCCCTTGATGTAAATTTTGTCCAATTTTTTTTACATCGCATCACTGGTGATGAAAATATACATCACTTGGGCTCACACCCAAAAAGCAAAACAGCCGCGTGCAACTCCCATCGTCGATTTGAACCTCCCGTCGCATGTTCTCCACCTTTGAGATCCCGTCGACTTTGCGGTTGTCGCTCTCACCCTCCTCCTGTCACTCCGGCCGCCGACGCCATTGCCGGCACTGTTAGCACCGGCGGATTTGCGACTCGACAGCCGTGACCTGGATAGGTCAATAAGCCGCCGTGCAACCTTGCCGTGCCGACCTCCGTGCGGTCCAAGAAGACGAGCGACGCGGTGGGGGAGAGGCGGGGTCGACGGATTTGTGACTCCACGGCCGCCGCCCGATAGATCTATAAGCCGCCCCGCCACCCCGACCTCCTTGCGGTCTAAGAAGACGAGGGAGGCGGTGGGGGAGAGGCGGGGTCGACGGATTTGCGACTTGACAGGCCCCGCCCCGATAGGTCAACAAGCCGCCGCGCAACCCCGCCTCCTCGGCCTCGTTGCGGTCCAAGAAGACGAGTGAGGCGGTGGGGGAGAGGCAGGGTCGACTCCTTATAACACGCAGCCGGGACCTCGAGAGAGGTCACCGTTCCACCTACGAGATTTAACAGACGGCGCGAGGGAGAGCAGATTGGAGCGGTGGAGGGGCAAGATGGAACTGCGTTGCCGTCGGCGATGGTTGAGGTGGGCAACCGGTCATATGATGTGGTGCACTAAATATAGCTGTTGGAGTTAGACTTTCTTGGTGATGTAAAAAACACATTTTTGAAGATATATTTTACATCAGCCTGTTTTTTAATCTAAAATATATCACCTATGCTCTAAGGCAAGCCTTGCAACAACAGCCTGTGCGTTGAGCTAGCGACCAAGGCAAGATCGCTCTGTAGTTGAGCTCGTTTTGGGTTTGGGCTGGACCTTGAGTCACGGGTCACGGGGCAGGAATAGTTAGCAGCATAGCATAGGATGGAAGTGTCGGACGGATATCGGACGAGGAACGTCGTACGCACAGCAATTCCGATAATCTTTTGTTCAAGTGGCTGATCTTTGTAGCCATCTTAAGTGACCCATGAATTGTGAACTTGTATTCTTGGATGGTTAAATAATTGCGGGTGGCTGTGTGCATCTTTTGGATGCAGAGGCCGGGGATCCGCACCCCTTTATCTAAAAATATGGTAACAAAAACCAATTCTGTCAAAACCTGTACTTGGACAACATAGGGGTACGTAGGGTACTCGATCGATCACATTTGAACAACAAGTGTGTTGATCATAGTCTTGTAATGAAATTGTATTACTGCCGAAAAAGGTATATTTTCTTTGTTTTCTCACTTTGTAGATACATTCCCCCTCTTCATTCTAGACAAACTTAGGCCAATAAATACTTCTACAATCGTCACATCGTGTACCGCCATATGAGGAAGTACTTGTCACGTTCAGGGTCGAATACACAACCAAAACTTGAAAATCCTGAAACTCGTGTACGGCCACGTACGAAGTAGGTGTACTACTCGTCACGTCTAAGTCACCGAAGGAGAGACAAATAAAAATACTCCCTCCGTCCCAAAATAAGTGTCTCAAAGTTGTACAAAAGTGAATGTATCTATACTTGTTTCATGTCTAGATACATCCACTTTTTGACAAATCTAAGACAGTTATTTTGGGACGGAGGGAGTATTAATCCTGTTCTTGGGACCTGCACCTGCTCTTCGATCTCTTCGCTCATGATGGCTCTCTCATGTCTTCTCTCCTTGGATTTTGGTTGCACTGTGTAGAATCGTTGGTAGGTCCCACTTTGACATGCATGCATGCCTCGCTTTTGAGCGCTATGCTCACACGGTCAGCTCTCTCTTCTATTTACCCTACTTCGTATTACATGTGGGCCATACTAGCCTCCAATCGTGGAGTAGAGTAGTGGCCTAGTGGGGAGTGGACGCCGGACGGGGACGGCTGCCTCGGCTTCCCCACAAATGCCAATTCATTGAGACAGGACGGCTGCGTCGGTTATGAAAACAAGGCTTCTCGCTCCACCGCTTTCACCAGTTCGTCCCTTCCCCATCCTCTCGGAGAACACCGCATTTCACCCACCGATGGGGAGATCGCAAGCGCGGGTGGTTTTGTTCTCGTCGCCGGCGGCACCGGTAAGCGTCCCCCTCCCCCTGTCTCCTTGTGCTTAACGTCGACGACGTACTAGCGCGCGGAGGGACCAAGTCCTATGGGATCCCCGTCCTTTGGTTTTCCTACGATTTTCTTGGGCTCCTTTGATTGAAAGAATCTTTTCAGGATTTTTAGTGGAATTGATACTGTGGGATGTTTTCATACGTTTGTCGTTTGATTTATAGGACTGATCTTGCAGCAAGTATTCATATGTTTTGTACTAGGAAATTTCCATCTAGTACACAAATTCCTTTGGGTTTCCTGCGATTCAAACACTTTCTTAATGAAACTCCCTGGTATGCTTCAAGTTCTGTAGGATTCAACTGGACATGGTCACATGACACTCCAATCCTGCGTTTTTCCTATTCCTGCGGTTTTCCTATCCTACGAATCAAATAGGCTTAGGGCTCATTTGATTTATAGGATAGGAAAAGTGTAGGAATATTAGGCAACTCATAGGATTGCTATGGCATGCATGTTTTGTTGAATCCTATGGGAAGAGAGAGTTCCTTTGATTGCTGAAGGAATTTTTCCATGATATTTGGAGCTCTTGTTATTTTCCCGTTCTTGTGTTTTGAAATCTATTATATAATTAAAACACAGGACAATAAACGGTGGAGATTAGCTAGATATGATCAAATCTGAAACAACGGCTAAGATTTGTATTTCGTAACATCCGGCCGGTGCGGTGTCCATGTTCTCCACGTCTAAAATCAATGGAAAGTCACCGTGGAAATAAGAGAGTCCGTATCCAATCACAAAAGGAGAGGAAAACTATTAATAGCCAGGGCCACACGCGATAGGCATCTGACTGAAATTGCTGCGTCACGACTAATCGACACCAAGGATTTTCCGCCGGCCCTCCGCTGCGAGACGAAGCCTTTGGCTGCCTCAGGGACCTGCTCGATGTCCGGCTGCCGGATGCGTAGTCCCTCATACTTCGGAGCGACATGTAGTCGAGGACTCGAGGCATCGCCGGTTGAAGAAGCCAGCAATCACCACGTACGTCATGCGGAGGCAAAAACCTAATGAAGCAACGGTGAGATATCAATACTAAGTCTTTAATCTTGGGCTTTCTTTCATCAACGTAGCAGTGAATATTCGTACATAGATTCTTCTGTTTGATGTTTCACCTGAACAATCCAATTGACGCTGCCACCCATGTGAACTGGTACCAATCCGCGGAAGTCTGGAGGGCGACGACACGGCAGAACAACACGACGATGAAACAGGCCAGGAGCATAATGGACGAGAATAATCATCCTCTTACAGCAACCTGTCCGCGACGAACTCCAGCGAGCAAACTCCGGTCCGCGACGAACTCCAGCAATGCGGTTCTGGCCGACATAACATAGATGCAGTACACGCATCACCAGGATTTCTCCTACAGGAGCATGTAGCCGCCTATTCCGCTTCTTGAATTCAGGAATTACTTCACATGCGTGGCCATGGAGAACATCTGCTTGGGTAGCAGGCGGACACCACAAAGGCGTTCGTTATAGGGCTCTATTCACGCATGGTGGTGCTCCAAGGTGTTTGGATTTGTTGTTTAATTAGTTCATGGATTGAAACTTTTCTGTATTTGTCTTTTAGGCTCAGGTCGAAACTCCACAAGAACAGGAGGCAAGATTTGGACCATTGAAGAAAAGAGATCGTGGCATTTGTTTTTTTCGTCTTTACTTTGAACTGAACGAAAACACAAATGAGACGGTCATGCACATACTACTGTGCTGTCTACTGTGTATTATTTTTGTCCCAAATATATATGAAGCAATATTGATTGAAGGTATAACCTGAGTTCAGGTTTCAGGTAAACTGAGCTTACGGCCAGGTACTTTTACTCGGTACACTGACATAATCTTATAATTGATTAGTGAATGTCCATGGCCAGCTCTAACTGAATTTATTTTTTAGTTGGTTTTGCAGGCAAGAATAAGCTAGGGAGGTGCTTAACTACACATGTCGCAACAAGCATTTTTCATTTTTTTTGTTTCTTTCCAAATATGCATGAAGCAACATTGATTGGAAGTATAACAATAGTTTAGGCAAGCAATGCATACTCAATCCTGTAGTCCTGTTTCAGACCCGAGTGCTCCTCTCTTGACCTGGAAAAGGTTGCATTGTAGTAATACAATAGTTCTAAGGTATCTTCTAATCAACCATTCATGGAACCCCAGGAGGGCTTATCTGTAATTTTTCTGTTTCCTGGGGCTTTCTGTAAGAATCCGGTGTAATTTCGTCGTCTTTTTCATCGCAAAAAAAAAAAACCATTCATGGAACCGGTTCAGGTTTTAGGTAAACTGAGCTTACGGCCAAGTACTTTTACTCGGTACACTCACATAAACTTATAATTGATTAGTGAATGTCCATGGCCAGCTCTAACTGAATTTATTTTTTAGTTGGTTTTGCAGGCAAGAATAAGCTAGGGAGGTGCTTAGCTACACATGTCGCAACAAACATTTTTCATTTTTTTTTGTATCTTTCCAAATATGCATGAAGCAACATTGATTGGAAGTATAACAATAGTTTAGGCAAGCAATGTATACTTAATCATGTAGTCCTGTTTCAGATCCGAGTGCTCCTCTTGACCTGGAAAAGGATGCATTGTAGTAATACAGTAGTTTTAAGGTATCTTCTAATCAACCATTCATGGAACCGGTTCTTTGGTTTACAGGTGGTATGGCTTCTAGATCAGTTCAGTACATTGCATAATTATTTGTGATGGTTAATTCCTTTCTAACGGCTGGACTCATCATCCACGACGTACTTCCCTTTAGGAGTTGATTGCATGGAGTTGTGTTCTCATGTTTTACTCTTATTTGTTTCTTTAGGTGCTCGATGAAATACCTAGCAAAAAAATTCTTCTTATGTTGTACCAGAGATGTAAGGTGGATTTACATGAGAATTTAGGCACCTGCATTGCATCCTTTACGTTGCAGAAATTAGAGGAGCCCACTAATTCCTAATGATGTCTTTCAGATATAGAACCGTGTGAAATCAGAAGAAACAGCATGTGAGCATCAAGTTGAGGAATGGCAAGCATATGTGATATGTATTTCTGTGCATGCACTGATCGCTAAGGTTCATAATTTGTTATTGAAAAATAGAAAAAAAAAACTATGATTTTTAGATGCAGTATGTACCTTTCAGATTTCAGGAGCTGTTATTGACATGATTTTTTTTATTGATGGAGAGGCTGGTGCCAAATTTGCATTAAAAGAAGTGCAAGTTAACGATTGAGGTGGTGCGCTCTTTCTTATCAGTTTCTATAGTATGCTGATATATACATGCAAACCATTATTCCATCTATTGACACTTATAATCGATTGATTAGCACATGAAAATGATATAAAAGATTAACTCAACAGGTTTATGGGCTGAACATTCTTTCGGAAGGTTATGTCTATGTTTTCATTCTGAAATTGTTATCAAGATAGGCATTGTTACGATGAGATATAGAGTAGGAGGAAGTTATAAATAGTTGGACCCCGAGTTATAAGAGCATGCAGCCTATAATTTTCCCTTGATTTGTTAATATGATCAACACTTGGATGCCAGCAAATGCAGCAAATAGCAAACACAGAAAACCTGATGTTTTCTCCCCATCAATGAATTTTTTAAATCGTATTTAATTAGGATGACTGCGCAGTGGGGACTCTACAAGAATGAGGTCATCTCTGTTCCATGGTGCACATTCTCACGTAGGAATTAATTTTGTAGGGAAGAAGGTTGCATTTTTTTACTTCCAGCTCTGATTTTCAGCTGAAGGCTTAAGCCCTTGGTCAGCAATCGGTTGTAAATAAAAGGTAATATACATAATTTATAGAATAGTGTAAGTCTGCAATTTTTATGTTGCATTCGTGGAGTAAAGCTCACTACGCAGCTTGATTTTGCAGGTTAGTGGTTACTAAAAATGTATGCTCTAGATGTACATTTTTTGTTATTATTGATATGATGTCCCATTGTTATAAGAAGTGAAGTTAATTCTGGAATTATTTCACATCTTATTTTGAAATTGTGGAGTTGTAAGATGTCTCAATTTTCATCGCATATGCTAATTATTCACATTTTATTTTCAAATTTCAGAAACATATTTGCATCTTGCCTCTTATGAATCTGTCCTCTTTGTTACATACACTTCTGTTTTCTTTGAAACTGAAAGAAGCTTTGGAAAGTGCCTCAGCATAGTAATTTGACCAATACATGATCACATTATTCATGATATCTTATCCCATATGCACTTTATTTGATTATGTACACTTACAGAATATTTTTCTTATGATTTTAAATTTCTTCATTTCTATCAAAAAATTAGATGTAGGTGTTAGCATGACCTGAAATACAGGAGAAATGGGATTCTCTTTGGTTCGGTCATTGGATTGGGTACAGACCTGGTAGAGAAGAGAAAGAGGATTTTACTTTCATGCTCCACTTTTTTTATTACTGGAAATGCTGCGTATTTGTTAGGATTGTGGAACGTGATGTACAAACGCTAAATGGATAGATCAAATACAACTAACTTAATGGAAAATTGGAAAAAGACGTATTTCAGAAAATGTCAATTCAACAAATAGGCTACAGGTGACTTAAACAAAAAATAATAATTCTAAATTCTCAATTGTAAAGAAAAGAGGAGGAGTGAGAAAAACTTAAAACATGCAACGTTAAATATATTGTTGGACCTAATGACATAATAAAAACAAAACAAAGTGAAACTATAAGCCATGGCTAACTTATGTGAATTTGAGAAAAAAACGAAGAAAAAATTCTATACGACATATTGAAACTTGAAATTAGCTTACTGTTTGAAAACTTATGAAATGTTCTTGAAGTTTTAAATTTGTATATATCGGATAATATTTTCTAAATTTAAAATAATGTGATAGCAAAGATATAAAATCAAATAGATATGCTAGCCGCGCAAATGCGCGGGCCACCCAGCTAGTTCCTATGAAACAAAGAGGCCCTTAATCAAAAAGCTAGCTTGCTAAAAAAATTTAGGCGCATGTTCATCATATTAAGGCGCAAGTTCATCATACATTCATATAGCCTTGCATGCTTGAACCAGATGGCTGGAGGGGAAGCATCCAGGAAGCGCCCTTTCGGGGAAGGCTGTTGTTGTGGAGTTAACTCTAGCGACGAGGAAAAGGTAGATCAAATAATGAACACGCCTTTTTTTTCCTTTATAATGATTATCTATGCTTGTCTACACAATATTTATGTTGCGCTGTATACATATTTGTTTCATGCCAGAAGGCAGAGGAGCTATCTGATTACGAGGTATCAGATGGTTATGGTTCTCTTGATGGAGGTACTCCGAAACGTTTCGACAGTTTCGATGACGATGAAGTTGATAAGCCCAAGGATAAAGAAGAAGACAATGAAGATGAAGATGACGATGATAATGATGGTTCACCTCCAAGACCACCAAACGTTGATACCAAATCTGCAAAGACAGTACACCTCTCCCGTTTGGTGATTTTTCAGCTAAGGGTGACATATGGTCCCAGAAAGACTATGGTTCTTGAAGCCAAGGTAATCCCAAATCTGCAACGAGCAACCTATGTGGTTTCATGTGTCCTGTTCATCAAGCTAGACAATGCCAAGTGGCGCATCGTCCAGTCTCATGAAAATGGTGAGACTGCGTATGTTTACGTTAAGATGCGTTACACTGATCTGCTGAGGTTTCACGGGAAGAGGTATGAGTGGGGTGGATCACAGGCAACCTTCTGCACATGGTGAGCACAATCTTACCGCTTCTTCCGGACCCCATGGATACTCAGCAGGTGGTTAAGATATTTTAGGCTCTAATGTTTCAAGCTTTTGTGTGGTAAGCTTGAACTATTGTGCCCCCTCCGGCCCTCCTGCGTGAGGCGTAAACTGGTGTACCTCTGAAGGCACCATGTAGAAACTCCTTTTAGCTTTGTGTTTATTTTGTCTTTCGAAACCTTTGTGAACTCGTGGGGAGATTGTCTGTTGCTTGGTTTCATGTCAATGGAACCGGGGGTTTCAAACCCCTTTCAATCTAACCTAGCTTGCTAAAAAATCTTACATATTTTCTTTTCGAGCAACCATCAGGAGCACTGCCTTTCATTAAGTAGAAATAGTTGCCCAGTTTATTTAGGAAAACTGGGCGAAAACCAGAAAATCTTACATTGTGGAACAGAGGTTTTCTTAGCTCTAATGTTGCAAGTTCTCTTGATTTAATGTCTCTACCGACGTACTACTGATGTGACCCATGTGGACTTGAAGAGTAACTGTGCAAAACCATCCTCACTAGTAGGAAAAGGCCTACCGCTGGCGGACGGAAATCAGCGGGAAATCAGCTACCGCTGGTGAACAGGCGCCCGCCAGCGATGCATACGCCAGTGGTAGTTGATACCGCTGGCGGGCGGACCGTCCGCCAGCGGTAAGGGTGGTTACCGCTGGCATGCACATATGCACGCCAGTAGGAGTTGTGAGCTAGCGCTGGCGCACGTTCTTTGTCCGCCAGTAGTAACTTACTAGGAATTAAAAAATAAAAGCTTTGTATTTGCACAAAGAACCTTAGATCTATTAGCAGTAGATGAAGTTACAAACACCCTCAGAAAACAAAAAAGTTACAATTCGGTCCCTAAGTACAAAATTCCCCACCCTCACGCCGCCGTCGCCCAGCTCGCCAGCGACCGGGCAGGCGGCCACGCTCCGCGGCACCCCGCGCCTCCGCCCGGCGTCCTCGACCTCGACCTTCTGCCTTGGCGCGCGCGGAGGAACGCAGCGAGGACGGCCTCATCATCGGGGACGGTCGCGATGCAATTGGCGGCCTCCCGGCCTACGGCGGCGAGGGCCACGCGCCGGAGGCCGGTCAGGTCGCGAAGGCGTTGGAGCTGAGGTCGAGCGACTGGAGCTCAGGGAGGCGGGCGAGGTCGGTGGGGATGTCGCCGGAGAAGTTGTTGGTGGCGAGGGAGAGCGCCATACATACATAGCTCTAATGATCCCGGTGGCGACATCTTTAGTATGCATGGTGCATCGCACAAGGGTTGCCATGGTGATGCCAAGTGGTGCGAACGCAAGCCGCGCAACAACGCTCGAGGTAGGATCTCCAAGGAGGCACGAGGTTCTCGTGGGGTGGTCCAGTGGTGCTTTGATGTGGGGCCCACCTGTAGGCAAGTGCCGCCCACCTCAACAGTCATCAGTGCCTCCATATTTAATACGTGAAGATAATTAGAAAAAGATGGGGTTACATGGACAATAATTTTAAGGGGAGGATATGTACAGAGATAAGTGACCTTGAGTTTTTACATTGAATAGGAACACAACAAGAGGAGAAAAGGAGAAGTTTTACATGCTGGGCACCGCAAAGCGCTCTCTACGCTTCTACGGTTGCGTGGCCAAAACGTGTGAGACCAAAAAGGTAAAAGCGTACACGCCACACACCGTCGGAAGTAACAGTGGTGCCGGTTACTCATAAAATCATTACGAATAGGATCACAAGAAGAAGAGGAGAGGAAAACATTTTACATGGTGGTCCACGCAAAGCACTCTATCCTCTTCTACATCAGCGTGGCCAAAACGTGTCTCACCAAAAAGGCAAGGGCGTACACGCTGCATACTATATGAAGTAACAGTGGCAACGTGTACTAATAAAATCATTACGTATAGGAACACAACAACATGAGAAATGGAAAAAGTTTCGCATGGTGGACGCCGCAAAGTGCTTTGTCCTCTTATAAAACCGCGTGACTAGAACATATCACACCAAAAAGGCAAGAGCGTACATGCTGCACACCGTCCGAAGTAACAATGGCAACGATTATTTAGAAAATTATTACATATATATAAATGGGAACAGAACAAGAGGAAAAGAGGATAAGTGTTACATGGTGGGCCCCTCGAAACGCTCTCTCCTCTTCTACAATTGCGTGGTCAAAACATGTCACACCAAAAAGACAAGGACGTGCACGCCGCACATTTTCACAAGTAGCGATAGTTACCTAGAAAATCATTATGTGTATATGACACAATTAGACATTATGCTAGTGGGGCACCCACTTTGTAAGAGGGTCTCATGAAAAGTGTACCACCACTTCCCCTTCTAGAAGAGAAACTGGGAACTATTAAAGAGGACAAAATCTCACATGAAAACAACCATGTATCTTCCTCGGCATCCTATGTTGTATCTCCCTCTCCTCTTCGTGACCGCCAAGACTCCGCCTCTAACCTTCCCACGGCTGAGCCTACAACTAATCCATAGAAGGACCTCCCTGTCGACCTCCTAATTGAGATCGCCCGCCATGTATCGTGCCTCGTCGACCGCCTCTGCATGTCGAAAACGTGCCATGATTGGTGGTTCGCGATTTAACGGCCCGCGCCTCCGCGTCAACTCTCCTGGCTCCTCCTCCCGGACCCCACCATCGTTCCTCGCATTGTCTTTCCGGGGCCGGGCGGCACGCTGAGGGCGACCTTTTATTGTGTCCTCGGCAACGCATACACCCACAACGTCCGCATCTAGCATGACACCTGCATTGCACGCTTCTTCGGCTCCTACGATGGCGGTTGGCTCTTGCTCGTGTAAGGCCAGACCAAGCGCCATACACTTCTCAACCTCCATACCAACCGAAGGTTATCCCTCCCTGACTACGCCTATTGTGTGGCACCAGTGAGAGGGGATGTATGGGCTCATGTATCCATCACCATCCTTGCCGCTACGTTCTCCTACCCACTGGGGGGCAAGCCCAGTGCTTCGGTGCCACCATCATCGGCATACTGTGTGGGATCCATTACCCATAAGTTGCCTTCCAGAGCATGTAGGGGGCAGATCATCGTCTTGTGGCCGTGGGTTTTGTGGGAAGTTCGTGGTCCCGATGCGAGGATGTCATACATCACAAGGGGCTTTTCATTTCCTCACCAGTGCGGAGCATGTCGACGTTTATGCCATATTCATTGGTATAATTACAAAGCGGTAGGTGACTATTGAACTGACACAAGCTCCAAGATCTAAACATAAACTTGGACTAAGTCTACCCATAAACCAGAGAGCATGTAAAAACAATAAATAAGCAATTCATATAATAAATATCATCATCAAGATAAAATGAACAATTGTATCATTACTTCACAATTCATAATGTCCAAGCAAACACAACAGCTAACAACAATTGCATCATATTCATCTGATCATGCTAGGTAGTTCAATTACAAATGCTCTCTCTTTTTAATTTGCAACAGCGTGGCTACACAACAAACGATGTCACACAAAAAAGGCAAGTACATTACTCCGGAAATATATGGGACACAATTAGTGGTCCCCACTAGGAAGTTCTTTGTAAGATGGTGCTAGTTTGTAATTATTTAAATAATCTATCATGATATGTGTACTATCTTTCCCTTATAGAAGAAAATGAGAGTTATTAATGTGAATAGAGATCAATCAAAATCAAACTTTAAAAAATATGTCTAGGTGATTACGCCTTCCCTATGATGGTGTATTAGGAAGCACTGCTCACGATTGGAAACGTGGTGGATGCACCCACCCCATACGTACATAGCTCTAATGATCCCGGTGGCGACATCTTTAGTATGCATGAGGCATCGCGCAAGGGTTGCCATGGTGATGCCAATTGGTGCGAACACAAGCCGCGAAACGACGCCTGAGGTGGGATCTCCAAGGAGGCACGAGGTTCCCGTGGGGTGGTCCAGTGGTGCTTTGATGTGGGGCCCACCCGTAGGCAAGTGCCGTCCACCTCAATAGTCATCAGGGCCTCCATATGTAATACGTGAAGATAGTTAGATAAAGATGGGGTTACGTGGACAATAATTTTAAGGGGAGGATATGTACAGAGATAAGTGACTTTGAGTTTTTACATTGAATAGGAACACGACAAGAGGAGAAAAGGAGAAGTTTCACATGTTGGGCACCGCAAAGTGCTCCCTACGCTTCTACAGCTGCGTGGCCAAAACGTGTGACACCAAAAAGGTAAAAGCGTACACGTCGCACACCGTCGGAAGTAACAGTGGTGTTGGTTACTCATAAAAGCATTACGCACAGGATCACAAGAAGAAGAGGAGAGGAACACATTTTACATGTTGGTCCATGCAAAGCACTCTATCCTCTTCATCGTGGCCAAAACATGTCGCACCAAAAAGGTAAGGGCGTACACGCTGCATACCATATGAAGTAACAGTGGCGACGGGTACTCATAAAATCATTACATATAGAACACAACAACCGGAGAAATGGAAAAAGTTTCACATGGTGGACCCCGCAAAGCGCTTTGTCCTCTTATATACCGCGTGACTAAAACATATCACACCAAAAAGGCAAGAGTGTACCCGCTGCACACCGTCCGAAGTAACAAGCCCCTCGAAACGCTCTCTCCTCTTCTACAATTGCGTGGTCAAAACATGTCACACCAAAAAGGCAAGGACGTACACGACGCACATTTTTGGAAGTAGCGATGGTTACCTAGAAAATCATTATGTGTATATGACACAATTAGACATTATGCCAGTGGGGCACCCACTTTGTAAGAGGGTCTCATGAAAAGTGTACCACCACTTCCCCTTCTAGAAGAGAAACTGGGATCTATTAAAGAGGACAAAAGCTCACATGAAAACAACCATGTATCTTCCTCGATATCCTATGTTGTATGTCCCTCTCCTCTTCGTGACCGCCAAGACTCCGCCTCTAACCCTCCCATGGCTGAGCCTACAACGAATCCATGGAAGTACCTCCCTGTCGACCTCCTAACTGAGTTCGCCCGCCATGTATCTTGCCTCGTCGACCGCCTCTGCATGTCGAGGACGTGCCATGATTGGTGGTTCGCGATTCAACGGCCTGCGCCTCCGCGTCAACTCCTCTGGCTCCTCCTCCTGGACCCCACCACCGTTCCTTGCATTGTCTTTATGGGGCTGAGCAGCACGCTCAGGGCAACCTTTTATTGTGTCCTCGGCAAGGCATACACCCACAACCTCTCCGCATCTGGCACGACACCTGCATTGGATGCTTCTTCGGCTCCTACGATGGCGGTTGGCTCTTGCTCGCCTATGGCCAGACCAAGCGCCATATGCTTCTCAACCTCCATACCGACCCTCTCTGGCTACGCCTATTGTGTGGCACCCGTGAGAGGGGATGTTTGGGCCCCTCCTTCCATCACCATCCTTGCCGCTACGTTCTCCTCCCCGGTGGGGCGGCAAGCGCAATGCTTCAGTGCCTCCATCATCGGCATACCGTGTGGGATCCGTTACCCACAAGTTGCCTTCTAGAGCTTGGAAGGGGCAGGTGATCATCGTATGGTGGCCGTGGGTTTTGTGGGGATTTCGTGGTCCCGACTCGAGGATGTCATACATCACAAGGGGGCTTTTCATTTCCTCACCAGTGTGGAGCATGTCGAAGTGTATGACATATTCATTGGTATAGTTACAAAGCGGTTGATGACAATGGAATCGACACAAGCTCCAAGAAGATGAATAAGGTCTACGTTTCGGGAGTGCGCACCACGAGTGCTACTTCACTTAGGTGGGGACCTCACAGCTCCAGCGTGAGAGTCGGCGTTCGCTACCTCGTGGAGTCCCGCGGGGATCTGCTGATGGTCGCGAGGTTCGCAGGAGTTTCTCCTTAGTGGGGCCTGCAGACAGGGGTATTCCTAGCGTACCGGATGATGCAACACGTCACCGGCGCCGACCTGGTTCAGCTGAAGAAATAGGCTTTCGCCCCGCTATATTAATATAGCAACCACCCGATACAACTGTGAGACCACTGCTGGGGCAAACAGCACAGATAAGCCGAAAAGAAAGGAAAGAGGAGAAAGAAAAGAAAACAATGCCAATATTGGCGGATCAGCGAAAACGAAAATGACTCGTAGCCACTGCGTCCTCTCCGGCCAATTCCCACCACAATCCTGGCACTCAGAATCGCCGCGTACCAAACAACACCTCCAAGAAGGAAACAATGATGACGCTGTTGTTGCCCGGACAGGTCCTAGGGTTTCCCCCGGCACGCTACTGGTAGTGGGGAAGAGGTACACCCAGCGCCCTTCAAGAAGGAACATCGACACTCGCAAGCGTCACCGCATCGGTGTCAAGATGACAGGGATTTTTCCCGACCCCCAAAAAACCACAACGCTGGACAATCCGAGGCGCTCCATCCGTCTTGCCACCCACCAACATACGCCACCACGGAATTGAAGTCACCATCGTTGTATCACCATGGTACTCGCTACGAGGCCGACCGAACTGTGAAGAACCCGCCGTAGGCAAGGAGCGGCAGTACCACATCCACGCGGAAGGGACCAACCTCCACCGTCATAGACGGTAGCCGACCGGACACGGCAGGAAAGAGCACACCAGGCCACCATGGAGCCAGAGGGCGCAGCAGCACAACTACCTGGAGGACATCCTCCAACGCCAGCGGCGGGTGCCGACCGGACGCGGCAGCAGAGACACACCAGGCCGGGTAGGCCCGGCTGGGCCCTGGACAGGCCCGTGAAGTCTCCGCCGCCACGCTGCAACACGTAGGTCACCGCCGCCGCTACCCTCACGGCTCCAAAGGCCCGGCTGAAACGAGTCCGCGAAGCTCCCGCCCGCCATGCTGCAGCAGGCGCGGCGTCGTCGCCGCCACTCCCGTCCCAAGCTTCGTTCACCAGTCCAACTAGAGTAGCAGGGACGAACCGGACCCGCCGTGACCCAGATCGGGCCCAAAGGTCCTAGATCTGGGCCCACAGGGCCCTGGCCGGAAGCTCCCTCACCACTGCCGCTACCAACGGTGGCGCCGCCGCTCACACCATCCGCAGCAGAGGAGAAGCTCCGCCGGAAGCCGGGCCGCCTGAGGAGCACCGCCGCCGGAGAGGAGGATTCCCGCCTCCACCTACACCGACGCGGGGGAAGACATGCCGCCGCCGCCGGTGGCAACGAGGACGAGCACGGGAGGCGGCTTAGGGCCGGGTTGGGCGCGCTCCGCCGCCACGGGAGGCGGCTGGAGCGCGAGAGGGGAAGAGGGGAGGGGGAGGGGGGGGGAGGGCGGTCACCGCCGGCCACGACGCGGTGGGGAGGAGGAGAGCTACGCGGCGGCGGCGGCGCGGAACCCTAGTGGACGCCGAAAACAAAGTTTCCAAGCCCGACCTGGTTCAGCTCGCCTGGACTGAGCTGCCTTCGCTGGATGGAAGGATGTTGTCTGTCGCGCGGGGGTGCTCCTGGGCATATGAGGTAGCCAATTTCCTTGGCGTTAGCGTTGGATACGACATCTACTTCTTGGATGATTAGAACTCCAGCGATTTGGACGTGGCACTACGGGAAAATGAGTCTTCGCCGAGTGGTCAAAAGACTCGGCGAAGGCCTGAATCCATCTCGGCGACGGCTTCGCCGTGTATGGATCTCGGCGAAAAACACTCGGCACAATTCACCTCGGCGACGAGGCTTCGCCGAGCGCTTTTTGTCGTGGGGACTCGGCGAACCTTCGCCGAGTGTCTTTTAGCCACAGCTCGGCGAAGTAAAGGTAATCAGGCCCGTCCCTTGTCAGATCTGTGTCAGGCGTGTGTCAGGCGTTCGCCGAGTTTGCGAAGCAGAAACTCGGCGAAGAGTAGGCGCACAACCTTGCGACACGCGTCCACGAAGAGAGGGCTCGGCAAAGACTCCAGCGTTGCCGATTGGTCGTCTTCGCCGAGTGCCCTCCCTGCACCGCGCCGACGATCAGCTTCGCCGAGTGCTTGGTTCGCTGAGATCAGGCTTCGCCGGGCTGGCGCTTCGCCGAGTGTCTCGTGCTGACGATTGTCTCGGCAAACATGGACCAAATGGTCATCTGGGAACGGGCTTCGCCGAGCGCCGCTCTCAGCAAAGTAACCCATCTCGGCGAAGTGCATTCCCAGGTGACCATTTGGCACCTGGAGCACCGCTTCGCCGAGTGTCGAGCTCGGCAAAGGCCTCTTCGCCAAGCGCCTCTCTCGGCAAAGATGCCCAAACAGCACCGATTTTCTCTGTTTTCATTGCATTCCCTGCACAGAAAAAATAATATAGTTCTATATGCACATCAACTTCACTAGCAGGCACATAAAACACATAGAAGGCAACAAATGCACAAACATAAGTTTGGTACCACATCACACACATCATTTTACAAAAGTTTGGTAGCACATCCAACAAAACAACAATATCCAAAGTTCACAAAAGCAATATCCATAGTTTGGTTTGAAGAACTGAAACGACAAAGGCTTCAAGATCGAAGGTGTCGTGGATGCAATCCTAGAGTCCTACAAGTTGTGAGAAACATGAGTTTTAGTTAGCAAGTTCTAACACATGCATAAGTTAACAAAGAACAAGAATGAGAATTAACCTAGAGTCACTCGGGCCTGTTGGAGGTCGATGGCGCTGACGTTGGGCTTGCTCCTCCGTCTACACCATTCTCTATGTCTCCACCATTCCCTCCTTCACCATTTGCGGGAGTGTGGGATCCAGCCGATCGATTGTCCTATGAAGGTTCACATTAGACGAGTAAGCAAAAAAAGATGAGTTGTTACCGAGCTAGTTTCAAGACAACTTACCAAGAGGAGGGGGGCTAGTGGAGGAAGAGGAGGAAGCGACGGATCCGCGGGCAACCTCTGCATACCAAAGACGAGTTTAAGTTTGCAAAGTTCAAGCACATGGCTTAGTTGAAAGAAAAAGTTGTTGCACTTACCGCCACTAGCGCCTGGAGGGTATGTCTGCATTTGCACCACCTTCTCATCTGTTGCATGCGCCCTCTGTTCTGTGGCCTCCGCCCTCGCCGTAGCCTCCGCCGCGGTGGTCCTAGCCTTCTCAAGTTCGGCCTACGGGATTGCAACCATGTAATAAGCGGTCATCGCAATGGAAACATGTAGAATAGTGGAAAAGAAGGTTCAAAAACGACATACATACCTCCATTGCAGCCAAGGTTCCAAGTCCGACCCTTGGGCGGTGCTCGATCTCGGGCGCTGAGCTCGTACGGCGAGCACGCATCTCGGCAAGTGATCCACCAGCGAACGAAGACTCGAAGCAAGCACCGCCAATATAAGGCCGGCCATTCAGCTTACCTTGTCCCGCGTACATAGCAACCTTGGGGTCGAACTAGCGGTCAAAGGATCGGAAGTCTCACCGTGGATCTCCTTGAACTTGGAGAAGTAGTTAACCTTCTGATTCCCCGCGGTGGTGCTGATCCACTGTCTTCCAAGGGTTTATTCGGTTCCAGTACCTTTGGCCTCCGGATCTCAATGAATGCATGCATCTTAGTCAATTTCCGGCCCTCCTTTTTCTCCTACAATTAAATGACATCAAAAGGAAACGTACAATTGAGGTCAAAAGGAAATATAAAAAGAATAGCACATAAATAAAAACCTGTATGGAAAGAACAAAAATAATTTCTTACCTTGTGTGCAATAACGTCGTCGAGTGAGAGGGGGCCTTGACGGTGGGTTCCACCTACCATCTTCCGCCGATCCGATGCCTCCTCGTGGTGCCTCTTGAACGCATCCGACACCCACTTGTCTACAATCTTCTTGTAGCAAGGCTTCCGGGCGGCTTGCCACTGAGGAATCACCTATTTAACACAAGAAAGATCCATATGGGTTGAACTTTTTGTCATTCATGTGGAGAATAATAGGAAAATATGTGGCTACCTTCATGTACTGGGCTCTCGACAAGTGTATGGGCCTGGCTTCCTCTTTGGTGACCACCCTATGCATCTGCTCTGCATAGAACTGGACAACGCAGCCAACACGTACCTCGTAAAGCTGGTCGGGGATGAGCTTCTTCGCCATTTTAATCAACACCTGCTTCGCCGCCTCCTCTTTACCTTCACCTTCGACGAGTGTGAAGTAATCCTAGAATCATTGAGCATTACGACAAAGGAATTAACACGATGAAGTCCAAACTCTTGGTATTAAGTAATAAAGTTCTAAAATTACTTACCCAGAACTCAGTGATGAGCCGATTGCCAAGGTGGTCGAAGGTGGAGTCCGGAACCATCGTGAAGTGGGCCCAAGACCAAGCAGGCACCCTTTGACCAGTGGCGATTCCATCCTTCTTGAGGTCGATCAAGCTAGGGTAAAGCTGCTTGATAAGACGGCCAAGGACGCCTGAAGGTAAGCGTTTCTTTGTTGAGCCCACCACATTGAATGTCCTGCCCATACCGAAATCGAAAGTCAGAATGCTTGTGATGAAAAGGTAAATAAACTAGAAGGTAACAAAAGTCAGAATGCTTGTGACAAAAGTCAGAATGCTTGTGATTCCACCACTTACCCATCTCTGCCGACATCAAGAAGGCCATTTGACTCACGAGCTGGCATCGAGGAAGGACCTCGCAAGTAGGGCTTATGGTCGCGCAGAATGCCGATCAACGAAAGTGGATGAGCTGTCAACAGATCCTCATCCTCCTCACTCTCCTGGGGCAGCTCCTCGCCCTCTGACTCCTCCGAGCGCCGGTCCTGGTAGTCATCCTCACTCTCATGGGGCAGCTCCTCCTCCTCTGACTCCTCCTCCACCTCGGGCTCCCCGGGCCGCTCCTCCTCCTCAGACTCGGAGGACGAAGCCGCGGGCACAGGACTACTCAAGCGAGCCCGAGGGGCCTTACCCCCGCGCGCATGTGTGGTTGTCGAGGGTCTGCCACACCGTGCGGAAGAGTCCTTCGCAGCCGAGCATTGACGCTTTATTCCAATGATCGAGGAAGACCCATTAGCAGCCTCCGCGTATAGATTAGAAACAGTGCCAACCTTGACAACAGGCCGCTTCTCCTTGGTGACCCGCTTAGGCCGCTTCTCCTCGAGGTGCTTCTCCTTGGAGACACTCTTCCTCGCCGCGAGCTGCTTCTCCTTGGCGCCCGGCTTCTCCTTCCTCCCAGCCATGTCTCAATCACCTGTCATCACGAAGAATGTGTTGATTAGTACAAGTAAAAACACAATAGTAATAAATAGGCTTAAAGAAAACTCATAAGAAGAAATTGCAATATTAAAGAAAACACATATGTCAACATAAGAAGCATGCCAAAACTCATATTAATGCAACAAAAAACAAATTAACCACTAAACAAGCCTAAATAATTACTAACCCTAACAAGCAACTCTCCTAACTACCAGTACCAATTTCAACCAAAAAAAATAATCCGGCCAAATATACCCTAACTATGAGGGTCTCCAAATTTAACTCAAGTTCACATATGCAAGATGTGGTTAGCGGTTGATCTTGCCAATACATCACACTTTGCGTGTACAAGGAGGCAGTATGTGGCCTCTTTCTCTTGGAATGAAACCAAACCGAAGTAGTTTTATATAGAAGTGGGAAGTGAGGGATCCTAAATATGTCATTTGATTTCTCAACTACTCCCACATATTTAAGACCAGCCACTATCAGAAGCTAGTTCAAAGCAAAATGCTATCAGGGTGAGAATATAATCAGTGGTGTTTGGCTGAAGTGTGTAGCTCCGATTCAATACAGAGATGGTACTCATCCGAAAATCAAAAACTCCTACTCCTTAGCTGGTTGTTGTTGATTGTTATATTGGTCTTGTATGTTTTCTGTAATCAGTTAGACACTATTATTCTGAAAATTTCTTTTGGCTCCCTAAATCCAGTGCTCTTTAAAAAAAAGATTAACAAGTTTCAAAATATCAAAACACTGTAACAATACAAGTCAACCGATTTTGACAAGTAGACATGTAGACAAGGTACCACAAACGTGCAAAACAAATATGGTAGATGTCACCTAGCCATCCCAAAAACAGTACATAATAATTACTCATTCACACAAAAATGCAGCTCTAATCCAGTAAAAAATCATAACTTCATTTGCGTGAAGTACAAGAAAGACTAAAACAAGAATTATAGGGTCACTAAAACAAGAACTCAGATATGCAAATTAATCGTTGATTGGATACGTGTACCTCGGCCGACGAGGAGAATGTGGGAGGACGAACTCGGGCTGGAGGGCTCGGCCTGGAGCAGGAAGACCTCGGCCAAGGTCAGGGAGCAGGAGGAGCTCGTGTGTCGTGGGGTAGATAACACGGCAGATGCTACCTTGGGGTAGCTTGAGATGATGGGCAAGGCGACTCTGGTATCTGGGAGATTGTTTTGCACTGCAGGGACAAAGGGTTTACCCAAGTTCGGCCTCTCCATTGGAGATAAAGACCTACTTCCTGCTATCTTGTTATTGATCTCGATCTCGATAACCCGGCTACGACAACAGAGCCGGATCTCGATCTAGGTTACAAGGTTGGGGTGTTTCTCTCGATGGTTCTCACGCCTAAGCTTGGATCGTAAAGGTTCTCTCTAACTAGGGCACAGGGACCAGTTTATATAGATGACCGGGCCTCCTGTCGCTTTACAAGATGAATCCCGGTTCTACCCAGACTCGGAGTCCTACTCTAGCTCTTCTGGCCTTCGTGTCCTCCAAGTCCTGAACCGCCTCTGGTCTTCTAGAATCTTTCCTTCCTGAACCGGGTTACCGCCAAACCTACCGGCCCACCTACATAACCCGGCCCATGCTGATGGTTAGCTGGCCTGGCCGGGCCTCCTGCCTGGCGGGTCACGCTTCCCTCTTCATGGGCCTACCGGGTTATTATCCCCCCATCAGTAGCCCCCAGATTAACCTGGTTGCCAGGTTGGCATGCTCTGCTTCTATTCTTGAATATTGCTTCTTTGAGCAGAACTGTTATCCTGGCCAGCCGGGTTAATCACCTGAAATGTAAAATAACACACAACAGACTAAATACCAGAACACGTCCCTTTACTCCTTAGCTTGGCCAGTCCTTTTTGGCGGCTTAGAACGTAACCCGGCTCAGGTATACCGGGTTCACACTTTCCCGGGTTTCACTTTCAACACTTAGCGAAAATCGTCACCCAACTGTAAATCCGTCCTCAATCCATCTCAATCGTGATCTTATCAATTAATATCCCGTAATTATCTCATTCTGTTTGTCGTTGACTTTTGGTCAAAGATCATTATCCCTTCACTTTTTACCACAACACCCCTAGGGTTTTTACTGCGCCTATAAATAGAAGACCAAGCGTTCACCGCGGTCACTTTCCCCATTCACTCGTGTTCATCACCTTCCTCGTGCCCGCACTGTAGCAACTGCAAGTTCAATCTCCAATCGAGCCTCCCAATCTCCGCAAGAAGATCCACAGGTACGATTCTCCCTCTCATTCGTGCTCCGCACTCGATTCCACTCTGAATCTCGCCCAGATTTACTTCGCATTTTCTTCTCCGCACATCCGCATCTAGAACTAGGGTTTCTCATCGCCATTGTTGCAACCAGGGAACCTTGAAGCTCCACAGCCATGGTGAAGGATAAGGTGAAGGCTGGGGGTCCCCGTGGCGCGAAGAAACTCGCAAAGAAGCCTCCCAGCTCCCACGCTGGGGGATCTGGCTCCGCCGCCCCCGCTGCTGCTCAGGTCAACTGGACCAAATCTACTGTGACCAATCTGATGCTGCAAGAGTACGTGAACTGCGGCGAGCTTCCTCCCAAAACAGAGATCAGCTGGCGCGCTGCTGGGGAAGAAATCTACCCCAGCCCAAAAGAAGGTGAAGTAGTTGTATTCCTCGATCATGTACAGCGCCGTCTTCGCCCCCCCGGCTCTCTATTTTTCCGCCGGGTCTTGAAATACTATGGCCTTAGGCCCCAAGACATCGCACCCAACTCCATGCTGAACATCAGCAATTTCGTTGTGTTCTGTGAGGACTATCTGCAAATGGCTCCAAGCCTCGAGCTTTTTCTTGAATTTTTCTACTGCAACCCATCTCGCAAGGAACAGGTAGTCCCATATGGTGGAGTTGCAATCCAGCGCCGCAGGGAATGCGATTTTCCGACTCTTCTTTTAGCCAGCCACCCCAAGGGGTGGCAAAACACATACTTTTATTGCAAGGACACCTCACCCGAGTCTGACGACGCCCGTTACCCGGCTTTCCGAAACTTGGGCCTGACATACGAAGCCAAGATGAACAGCTACACTGATGATGCTGAGCGGGTCAAGCTCGAGCCCACTCTTCGCCGGGCCAGAGCCTTACTCGCCCATGGCCTCAGAGGCACGGACCTCGTCAAGTGTTGGATTGGCTGGTTCATCCAACCACTCAGCATCAGGACCCGGTTATTCTGCCAATACACTGGTGAAACCACAGATAGCATGCGCTACTCTGAGATGACGCTGACTGACGACCAGATTGTGAAGAATGCCAAGAGATTGCTTGGCGAAAAGAAAGATGCCATTGCACTGGACAGGCTTGCCCCATTTAGTGCTAAGAACAAACCCTCCACGGTAAAAACCAATCCTTGATCATTTATACTAACTTTAACCCGGTAACTTCATCCATAGAATGTTACTTTAACTGCTTTTTCTCAGGACTCCAAGTGGTGGAGCGTGGATTTTACTCCTACATCCTCTCCTGATGGGGAGGACACAGAAAGTGACGAAGATGAAGAAGAAGAAGAAGAAGAAGAAGAAGAAGAAGAAGAAGAAGGTGAGCTAGACTCTATAGGCCGGCTCTTCCTCCAATTGATTAACAACGAAGTCCCCAACAAGGACACTTCTACTGATAACCCGGCAAATCTTATTCCAGGCCCTACTGACCCGGCTTCTGACATAACGCCGGGTCCCCAAACTGCTGCACCTCTTACGCAAAAGAGGACCCGGGCCACCATTGCTAAGGTACCATATTTTAGCTTCTCAATTTTCATGATGAACTCATCTCAAACCCAAGCACAAACACAGGAAAAGAAGCTGAGAAGGAGGCTGAGGCGAACAAGAGGCGCCGAACCCGATCTTCTACAAGCCACACTTCCCTGAGCCCAGGTATCCCTCAATGCTCTTTATCAAGCTGGGCCAAATCCATCCAGAAGACGCCCAGCAAACAATACCCTTTAGCTGGCAAGATCCGGGTCGCTAAACCGTCTCGTTTGTCAGATTCCTCCTCGGATGGTGTTAGCACACCCGAGGATTTCCATTTCAATGCCGGGTTAGAAATATTCTACACACCTTTTCCATACCTCCATATTTTGCTGCTCTTTTTTTTTTGTTTTACTAAATCACTACCTTGTTCCAGTGCCCGAGCTTTTGCGGATGAAGACCCGGAGTCTCCTCCAGCGGCGTCTCCTCCTCCAGCAACAACAGAGCCTTCTCCTATGGAGGCACATACTGAAGAACCGGTGGATAGAGACGAGCCAATGGAGCATGCAACTCCCGTGTCTTCTCCAAAAAATACAGCTGATCCTGTGCCAGAACCCTCCCCAGCTACTTACTCGCCCGGGTTAGGCTCTGGGACTAAAGAAGATGAAGTGCAGATTACTGGGACCCGGCACGTTCCAGTGCAAGGTGCTCCCGAAACTCTTGCCAAAGTGCCAGATCCAGATGCTAACCCGGCGTCTCCTGCCAAGGGAAAGAACCCGGCTCCTTCATCTGATTTGCCGGCTCTGGGTGCCATGACCGTCCCAGCCCTCTGCGATGAGTATTTCTCTCGCCTTGCTCAACACAAGAACCTGGAGACTGAACTGGTCGCCCTGATTCAGAAACGATATGAGGTACACACTTCACTTCTTACCTTTACACTTTCTTGCCTAACTATATCCTGAGTAGCCCCAAGCTCTAAGTTCATCACTTGTTGATGAGCTTGGTGCTTACAATATGAATTTCTCTGGTAAAAACTTCAATCCTGTAGCCCCCAAGGCCCGGATTGACTGTTTACAGCAACCTGGGACTAAAAACTTCCATCATTTAAAACTTGCCAACTTTCACATCAAAACTTTGAACACTGTAACCCCCAAGTGCCGGGTTGTGTGCCTGCAGCACCTCGGGACTTCTTTATTACATTGAAAATTTTAAGTTCAAACTGAGTAGCCCCCAAGTGCCGGGTTAGCTGTCCACAGCTACCTGGGACTAACACTTAGAAAATTTCAGACTTTTTGCGCATGTAGCCCCCAAGTTCCGGGTTAACTTGCCTACGATAACCTGGGACTAACATACTCTTGTGTTTTAACAGGAAGATCACGCCAAAGCCGAGGCAGAAATCACCCGGCTCCAGGGTGTTGCTAAAGCTGAATCTGAAACCCGGCTGACCCAGGCTGAACAACTGCAAACCCTGGAGAAAAATATCACAGATCTAACCCAGGAAAATTCTGATCTCAAGAAAGAACTGGAGGAACATGAAGAACACTGGAAGGAGCAACTGTCCAATCTCCAGAAGAAATTGGATGCAACTACCAAGGAGCTAACCCGACTGAAGAAGATGATCACTTCTATGGTTGAGTCCTTAGTGGGTAAGCAATACACCTTTGAACTTCAAACTAAACTGATCAAGCAGACCCAGCTTTGAAATCTCACTGTTATACTTTTCCTTACGCATGCTCTGGGAGAACCCGCCAAGCACATACACTGAAGTCCTTGGGCATTTGTCAACAATGCCCCAATGGATTGATCTACTGAAGAAATCTGCATGCAGGGCCGGGGTGATGCGAGGTCTTGCTTTGGCAAAGGCCTACCATCCCCAATTAAACCCGACTCCTCTGAAGGATGGCTTCCCCAATACACCACAGATGGCAAGGAATTTGACAAGAAGTGCTACTCCCGGGTTGTGAAACAAACCCGGCATGTTGCCACTGTAATTGCCAGTAAAATGAAGCTCACCACGCTGCAGTTCGGATATACCGAAAACGATGAAGAGATCATGGATGAGGAGCCACAGCGTATCGATCTCCTGCAAAGCTACAAGGACTCCATTGATCCATCCAAGACTGCTCCCAGTACCTCTACTGCACCCAGTTCTGCTACACCAACTATTCCTCCTCCTTCACGGGCCACAGTTGAAGAAGACGATGAAAACTACTTCCAATCCCTTCAACAGATCACCCGGCGCAAGACCAAGGCCAAGGAGACCAAGGAGACAGAAGCGAACCCGGCAGCCACCGAGGAAGATGACCCGGCGAAGACCACCGAGGAACAACCATCCAGCTCGCCTCACCGTGACCTGGCTCCTGAAGCCGAGGCCTGAAAACTTATGCAGATGCTTTTATCTCTGCAAGAAAACAATCTTATTCGGCCCTTGGGCACTTATTGTAATAACCTTAGCACTGTTTACATTATGCCTGTGATGGTGTGCCTATGCACCTGATGAAACTTTATGCTACTCTCATGAACTTTTGCTTTGAAATATGCCTCTTCTGTGGTTTCGATGACCCTTTTGATTTCTTTAACTGTGAACCGGCTTTCGCATGGATACCCTGTCGCAACCTCTCTGAGAAAAACAGGGTCGAACCAAGTCCCATTGGGCATCATGGCTGATTGAATTTCCAGGCGAGCAATCAGGCCATAAAATTGCGAGTCACATCAGCTCAACAGCAAGATAACCAAGAATAAACTAGTGGCATAAAAGCCGGGTCTTGGGATTGCAGCTATAGACCATTGAGGTAAGAGCCCCCAAGACCTGGATCAATGTTTATAAAGTAATGGCTTAACTATGCAACATTACCCCATTGATCCTCATACTGGTGGGACACACTCTTTGGGCATCCTCAAAGATAAAATACAACTATTCTCCCATAATCACTTGTTCAACGCTAAAAAACATAAACAACTAAAATTAAAACTACACCTTCATACTTCTGAATCCAAAATACTGAAGCTAAAACCGCGTAGCCGGGTCACAAACATCGAGACCCGGATGACCGCAAAAACCGGGTCTTGGGAAAAACTCCCCTCAAGGACAAGCCCCCAAGACCAAGCTTAACATGGAACTATGCAACCTACTATCAAACATAAAGTAAAAAAGAAACTAAAGAACACAAATTTCTGTTCAACCTTCACTTTATTGATAGAAAAGGTTAGGTCAGCAAGCCGCCTCATTAAAAACCTTCCAGCCCCTTAGGTACCCTGGTAAGGAAAAGAGCGCGTCTGAAACCTGCTGCCTGTTACATCGTGTATTACATCTCATATCTCTTTCTCATGCTAAGTATAGTATGGGCGCAGCTGGGCAATGTTCCATGGCCTCTCACGCTCTTCCAATGAAAAGGTAGAGTGCGTTGTGTCATTTACAGACTCGGACTTTTCTCTAGCATCCACCAAATAATATGAACCATTGTTCAATTTCTTGCTTATGATGAATGGCCCTTCCCAAGGAGGAGATAACTTGTGCATCCCTTCCTTGGATTGCGTCCATCGCAACACTAAATCTCCCTCCTGGAAAGTGCGAGTTTTAACCCGGCGACTATGATACCGCCTCAAATCTTGCTGATATACTGCTGATCTCTCCAATGCTTGTTCTCTGTTTCCTCTAGCAGGTCCACAGAATCCTGCCGGGTCTGCTCGTTTTCTGTTTCAACGTAAGCCGCCACGCGAGGCGAGTCATGAATTATATCACTTGGCAAAACTGCCTCTGCCCCATACACCATAAAGAAAGGGGTCATCTTGGTGGATCTGTTTGGTGTTGTGTTGATTCCCCAAACTACTGATGGCAACTCCTCAACCCACGCTCCAGCGGCTCTGATACACGGGACCCGGGATTTGCTCGTTCTACTTGTCCATTGGCCTGCGGATGAGCAACTGAAGCAACATCTAAACGTATACCCTGGTTTCCACAGAACTTTGCCATCTCACCAAGGGACATGTTAGTGCCATTGTCTGTGATGATACTATGAGGATACCCAAACCTGTGTATGATCTTCTTCAAAAACTTGACTGCTGTAGCTGCTTCACAATTTGTAACAGGCATCACCTCAACCCACTTTGTAAACTTGTCAATGGCAACCAAGAGGTGGGTTTTCTTGCAAGGAGACATGCTAAAAGGACCCACCATATCAAGCCCCCAAACTGCAAAGGGCCAAGTCAAGGTATTGTTCGCAACTCCTGAGCCGGCACATGAATTTGCCTTGCGTATCTCTGGCAACCATCACATCTGCTTACCAGCGCTCTGCATCTGCCTGGGCTGTGAGCCAAAAGAAGCCGTGTCTGAAAGCTTTTGCTACTAAAGACCTTGTTGAAGCATGATGACCACAATCTCCCTCATGAATCTCTTTCAAAATTTGCCGGCCTTCCTTTCCAGACACACATCTCTGAAATACTCCAGAAACACTTCTCTTATATAACTCGCCATCAATAACCACGTAAGCCTTAGCCCGGCGCACAATTTGCCGGGATATAACTTCCTGCTCTGGCAGCTCTCCACGCAAAAGATACGCCAAGTAAGGTTCTGTCCACTCTGGAATTTCAT
The DNA here is from genome assembly GCA_947311845.1 of Poa pratensis. NCBI lineage: Eukaryota > Viridiplantae > Streptophyta > Magnoliopsida > Poales > Poaceae > Poa > Poa pratensis. Next base: position 43,201,806 of record CAMZMU010000117.1, on the reverse strand, counting down.
GAGTTACTGCTACCAACTGCGAATCCGGGTCTTCCTGACCCGCCAGTTCTTCACGCCCTGAGCTTGACTGATGGAGTCCATAGCTCGTCCAAGAAAACATTAGGTGGAACCGGCTCTCTGCGTGAGCCGAGTCTTGACAAAGCATCTGCAGCATCATTTTTCCTGCGATCAATATGATCCACCTGATAGCCTGAGAAAAACCCGGCTACCCTGTCCACCTCTCTTCTGTAAGCCGCCATTGTCGCATCTTTTCTATCCCATGTTCCTGAAACTTGCTGTGCCACAAGATCTGAATCCCCATAGCAATTGATATGCTTGATGCTCATCTCCTTTGCCATACGCAAACCATGCAACAAGGCCTCATATTCTGCCACATTGTTAGAACAATCAAAGTGAATCTGCAAAACATAGCTCAATTTATCACCCTTGGGAGAAGTTAACACAACTCCAGCTCCTGAACCTTGTGCTTGCTTAGACCCGTCAAAGTGCATGACCCAAGGCTTGAGACCCGGCGCAAGGGGTGGTGCACTCAACTGTGTCCAATCATTAAGAAAATCAGCCAATGCTTGAGATTTGATAGCTGTGCGAGGCACATAGTCAATGTGGTAAGGCCCCATCTCTATTGCCCACTTGGCAATTCTTCCTGTAGCTTCTGAATTCCTGATAATATCTGCTAAGGGTATTGAACTCACCACTGTGATTGGATGCTCCTGAAAATATGGTTTCAACTTTCTACTTGCCATGAAAACACCAAACACTAGTTTCTGCCAGTGCGGATAGCGCTGCTTTGCTTCTGATAACACCTCACTAACATAATAGACCGGCCTCTGAACCGGGTTTTCCTTGCCTTCCTCCTTACGCTCGACCACCACCACAGCACTCACAGCCTGAGGCCCGGCAGCGACGTATAACAGCATGGGTTCCTTGGGACCCGGGGCCGCCAGAACTGGCGCTTCTGATAATTGTTTCTTCAGAGCTTCAAATGCCTCGTCTGCTTCCTGATTCCACACAAAGTTGTCTGTTTTCTTCAGTAACTTGTACAAAGGGATTGCTTTTTCTCCGAGCCGGGATATAAACCGGCTTAGCGCAGCCACACACCTGTCAACTTCTGAACATCTGCCAATTCCTCTGGTTTTTTCAAACTTTGGATGGCTCTGATTTTTTCCGGGTTTGCCTCAATTCCACGCTCTGACACAATGAAACCAAGCAACTTTCCCGCTGGAACTCCAAACACGCACTTTGTAGGATTAAGCTTCATCTTGTACTTCCTCAAATTTTTGAATGTTTCTGTAAGGTCACTAATAAATGACCCGGCTTTTTCTGACTTGATCACCACATCATCCACATAAGCATGCACATTGCGTCCAATCTGATCATGAAAACAGTTTTGAATACACCTCTGATAAGTTGCCCTGCGTTCTTCAACCCAAAAGTCATGGTCTTGTAACAAAAAGCACCAAAGGGGGTGATGAACGATGTCTTTTCCCAATCCTGCCTATTAAGCTTGATCTGATGATAACCTGAATATGCGTCCAGAAAACACAAGAGCTCGCTGCCTGCCACTGCGTCAACAATTTGATCGATGCGCGGCAGCGCGAACGGGTCTTTGGACAATGCTTGTTGAGACTTGTAAAATCGATGCACATCCTCCACTCATTATTTTTCTTCAGAACCAAAACCGGGTTAGCCAACCACTCTGGGTGGAAAACCTCCATGATAAAGCCGGCTTCCAATAACCGGGCTATCTCCTCTCCTATAGCTTTTCTTCTCTCTGCATTCATTTTTCTCAAACCTTGTTTCACCGGCCTTGCCTTTGGATCAACATGTAAACGGTGCTCAGCGAGTTCAGTCGGAATGCCTGGCATGTCACTAGGTGTCCACGCAAAAACATCCCGATTCTCACGGATGAACTCGATGAGCGCGCTTTCCTATTTATCAGTTAGGCTGGTCCCTATGGCGAACTGCTTGGAGGAATCCCAGGCACAAAATCCACCATCTTGGTATCCTTTGCTGCTTTAAACTTTGCCCTGTCATCTTCTGTTGTTGGTTTTTTGAGTGCCTTGTTGTCCTGCGGGTCAAGATTAGACCTGTAAGCTTTCAACTCCTCTCTAGCACAAGTTCGCTCTGCCAGGGCTGCATCTCCCTCGTCACATTCTGCTGCAATTTCTCTGTTACCATGAATGTGATGATCCCCTTGGGACCCGGTATCTTCAGCTGCAAATACACATAACACGGCCTTGCCATGAACTTGGCATAAGCCGGCCTTCCGAACAACGCGTGATAAGGACTTGGAAATTTCACCACCTCAAAAGTGAGCCACTCTGATCTGAAGTTATGGATAGACTCGCCAAAAGCAACCTCTAATGAAATTTTCCCTCTGGTGTAGCTGACTTCCCAGGAACTATACCATGAAACACCGTTGACGTTTTCTGTAACTGTGATTCCTTCAGACCCATACGCACAAATGTCTCCCAATACAAGATATTAATGCTACTACCACCATCCATCAAAACCTTCTTTAGCTCAAAGCCATGAACCTGAGGAGCCACAACTAAAGCAAGCAGACCCGGATGTTCCACCAGACCCGGGTGATCTGCTCTACTCCACGTAATAGCATGCTCTGACCATCTTAAATACCTTGGCACCCCTGCAGCCACTGAGTTAACTGCCCTTTTGACTATCTTTCTCTCTCTCTTGGTCGTGCCACTGGTATATATATGATATTGGCCAAGTTGCCTTGGCTGGTTTGAGAATCCACCCTGGTTACCTGTTTTGGCCGGGTCCTGTGTTTCCAGTGGGTACCGCATTTGCTCCAGTTAGAGGCCCCGCAGCCGGGTTAACACTCGGGCCGGGTCCTCCACTTCTGTTTGCTCCTTGCAAAGCTCTCTGAATTTCATTGTTTTTCCACCTGTTCAGATCCACACACTGGGCCAATGAATGATTGGCGGGTCTGCCGTTCTTGCTATGACGAGGACACGGCATCCTGAAGGCCTCTTCAGTGCTCATTGGACGTGATCCTTGATAACTATTTCCACCACTGTAATTCCCATTATTTCCCTGATAACCTCTGTTTTCCTGATAATTTCCATCCATCCTTTGTCTCTGAAACCCGGCATTTGCGTTTGCCACTAGCTCTGAGTTTCCCTCCTGATGCCCACGCTTGTGCTGATTCTGATTGTTGTTGTTATTGTTTCCCGGGCCATTGTTGCTCTTTCCTCCATTATTCGCAGTACCTTTCCCTTTTTCTTCCTCACTATCATCCTGGGTCTTGTCCGTGGCTGCGTGTCTGTTGCACGCATCCATCAACTCTGCCATAGTAACGGGCTTAACCCGGTGTCCCTCTTTCATGCGACCCAGCTTCTGGACCAAGGGAGCGTACTTGCAAGTTTTCTCCATCGATGAAATTGCGTCCTTGGGCTCGATACCTGACGAGGAGTGCAGGATTTCCGTGACCCGGCCCATCCAGTGACGCGCTGACTCGCCTTTCCTCTGTACACAACGATCAAGATCTTCAATGGAAAATAATCGCTTGCACGTACCCTGAAAGTGCTTGATAAAAATTGTTTTCAACTCATCCCAAGAATTGATAGACTTTCTGGCAGATTCTTGAACCACAACTTTGCTGCACCATCGCTCATCATCAAATACATGTACTTTGCACAAACGTTCTCTGTGGCATTGCGTATACACATTGCCATCTCATAGCTGCTCAACCAACTTGCCGGGTCCGTGCTCGGCTCGTAATTGGCAATCTTGCTTGGCTCCTTGAACTTCTCAGGGAAAGGCTCTGCTCTAATGGCATCTGAAAGACACTTTGGCCCGCTAAGGTGGAAGAACTTGCTAAAAATTATTGTTACCCGGCGAGCTTGCAGACGCTGCGGGCGCGGGACCCGGTCCTCCTTGTGGTACTCCTGCTGCAGGTACTGCCGGGTTTGCATTAGCTGCACTTCTTCCCGCTCGCGATCTATTGACTATCTGCTGAGCCACAGAAATTGCAGGGGCGGGTTGGTGCTGCTGATTGTTCTGGTTCTGCTGGGGCGGGTTTTGCTGCTGTGCCGCGGCAAACCCGGCCAATGGCGGGTTCCCACCGTGGCGACTCTTACTACGATAAGTTGTAGAATGAAGCGCGCTTTTCTCCTTTGAATACTGACTTGCTGAACAACCGCAGTGCGCAACATGTCAATGGCACGCCGAGCTTCAATCTCTGCTGGCGAGTCTCCCAATGGAATACGGTCAAGTGCTAAAGTTGCAGCATACACGTTATCTGCTGGATTGGAAAAATGACCCGCCGGCGTGTGGAACCTTGGTGTCCTGGGCGGCAGACCCGGATTTCCCCTGGCTCCCCCAGCGAGAAGACCCGGCACCGCTGCAGCTGTAACTCCAGCCTTCCTGTTCTCTTCTGGTTCTGCATTTGTTCTAACAACTGGAGCCACCTGAGCCATATCAATTGGTTGATCTTCTGGGGTCCTAAACAATATTGCGGGATTTATGGCGTTTTCTCCTGGAGCCAGCCGGCTCTGGTGCCTCCTCCGGTGTGCCCTGGTCATCTCATTGAGACGATTTTCCTCATCCTCTATTTGCTTTCGCCTAACCTCCATATCTTGCTTCTCTGCCATTGTGTCTCTGCGCATCTGCTCCAGAGCCCGGCGTGCTGTATCCAATTCTATAGCTCTAGCTGCTGCGTTTTCTGGGTAACAATCCTCGTGAGTGCTGATGGATCTAGGACCAGGCCATTGTTAAACAAGGCCTGGGCCCCAGTTGTGTTGTTTCTTTCCTCGCCCTGAGCCCGGTTATTGAGAAAACCGAAGCTGTTCCTGTAACGCGCCGTGTTTTCACTTTCCTCTGACACCGAAGCCGGGTCTCCATCAACTCTTTGACCCGCCAGCTCCAGTACTGGTGGCAATGGTTGCTGCTGTTGACCCGGAGTAAAAGCTGGTGGCACGACAGTTGACGGTGATGCTCCCGCGTTGATCGATGGGGCGGTGTAAACCGCCACCCTCCTAACCGGGCTTGGGATGGACTCTTGCTCCTCTTCGTCCTCTTCTTCTGCTCCATATCCGAACCGGCCTTCAAACAGGGGCAAGATCGATTCTGAATCTGCATGGTCCACCACATCACCCGGGATTGGAGCCGGGTTTCCCGATCTTCCTCGTGTACGCCCAGGGGCAGCTCATCTTCAGCCGTACCAACTGATTCTTCTCCATCAGATTGAACAATTGTGGCAGCTCCTGACACAGATTCATAGTCTCCATCACTAGCAGATCTAGTTGCAATCATACCAACAAAAACGTTAAACTTGCCAATTGGAATAACATCACCTGATTCAAGTAGATCTGATTCCGGCCCCCAGCCAGAATCATCAACGATGGGCTCTCCTTGCGAGTTGAGGGTGATCTCGCCGAAAACAAAGTTCTCCACTCCTTGCATTGCTTCTCCCATGATGGTGACACCTTTGGACGCGATTCCCACAGACGGCGCCAACTGTCGTGGGGTAGATAACACGGCAGATGCTACCTTGGGGTAGCTTGAGATGATGGGCAAGGCGACTCTGGTATCTGGGAGATTGTTTAGCACTGCAGGGACAAAGGGTTTACCCAGGTTCGGCCTCTCCATTGGAGATAAAGACCTACTTCCTGCTATCTTGTTATTGATCTCGATCTCGATAACCCGGCTACGACAACAGAGCCGGATCTCGATCTAGGTTACAAGGTTGGGGTGTTTCTCTCGATGGTTCTCTCGCCTAAGCTTGGATCGTAAAGTTCTCTCTAACTAGGGCACAGGGACCAGTTTATATAGATGACCGGGTCTCCTGGCGCTTTACAAGATGAATCCGGGTTCTACCCAGACTCGGAGTCCTACTCTAGCTCTTCTGGCCTTCGTGTCCTCCAAGTCCTGAACCGCCTCTGGTCTTCTAGAATCTTTCCTTCCTGAACCGGGTTACCGCCAAACCTACCGGCCCAGCAACATAACCCGGCCCATGCTGATGGTTAGCTGGCCTGGCTGGGCCTCCTGCCTGGCGGGTCACGCTTCCCTCTTCATGGCCCTACCGGGTTATTATCCCCCCATCATCGTGGCCAGGGAGCGGGAGGAGCTCGACGTCGACGGCGAAACCCTAGCCGCCTTCTATGACTGGCCGCGGATGGGGCGACGGTGAAACATAGGTGAAGAAGGGCGAGCGGAGCAGGAGAGGGGGCTGGATCCGCCGGCGATGGGGGAGGGCGGTGGGAGGAGGGAGGGCGGCGACCGGAGCAGGAGAGGGTTGCGGGCGGCGCGGGTGCGGTCGAAAAGACGATTGGGGAATTTTGGTGGAGGAAGTGGGGGAAAATTTACCTAAGTCACCGCGAAAATGTCGCCGAGTCCGCCCTTCGCCGAGAACATCACTCGGCAAAGGCGAAAACATCGCCGAGTCAGCCCTTCGCCGAGTACTTCACTCGGCGAAGTAATATTAATTCAGTTAACATGCTTCAAATAAATTTGGTAATTCAGATATATTTTTAATTATATTTAAACCTCCCACCATACTCTTATGCACATAAATTTGGCAAATTTTGTGATTCCGATGCTCCGCGCCCCCGGTTCCGTCGGAACCCCCCCACGGTTGACCCGAAGTCAACCGTGCCGTCTACCGCTTTCACGGGCGTCGAAAGGGGGTAGCTACAAGGAGTTTTCTCCTTGGTTGTGTTTGGTTAGGTCATATGAACATTTGGAACCCAGTTTGGCCCATGTTTTCACATGGTTCCATCCGTTCCACCCGAAATGGGAGTTTACACCTAAAAGAGCATAACCTTCGTGTCGGATAAGTGTGGTGTGTGAAGCCGGTCACACCTCGGAGTGTCAAGTTGGCTCTTGAAACCTCCCACCACACTCTAACACATATGATATGGCACCTCCTAGTTTTAGGTGTGATTCCGACGCTCCGCGCCCCCCCGGTTCCCTCGAACCCCCCCCCCCCCCCCCCGCAGTTGACCGGAAGTCAACCATGCCGTCTACCACTTCCACGGGCGTCGATAGGGGGTAGCTACAAGGATTTTTCTCCTTGGTTGTGTTTGGTTAGGTCATATGAACATTTGGAACCCAGTTTGGCCCCATGTTTTCACATGGTTCCATCCGTTCCACCCGAATGGGAGTTTACACCTAAAAGAGCATAACCTTCGTGTCGGATAAGTGTGGTGTGTGAAGCCGATCACACCTCGGAGTCTCAAGTTGGCTCTTGAAACCTCCCACCACACTATAACACATATGATATGGCACCTCCTAGTTTTTGGTGTGATTCCGACGCTCCGCGGCCCCGGTTCTGTCGAAACCCCCACAGTTGACCGGAAGTCAACCGTGCCGTCTACCACTTTCACGGACGTCGAAAGGGGATAGCTACAAGGACTTTTCTCCTTCGTTGTGTTTGGTTAGGTCATATGAACATTTGGAACCCAGTTTGGCCCCATGTTTTCACATGGTTCCATCTGTTCCACCCGAAATGGGAGTTTACACCTAAAAGAGCATAACCTTCGTGTCGGATAAGTATGGTGTGTGAAGCCGGTCACACCTCGGAGTCTCAAGTTGGCTCTTGAAACCTCCCACCACACTCTAACACATATGATATCGCACCACCTAGTTTTTGGCGTGATTCCGACGCTCCGCGGCCCCGGTTCCGTCGAAACCCTCCCACAGTTCACCGGAAGTCAACCGTGTTGTCTACCACTTCCACGGGCATCGAAAGGGGGTAGCTACAAGGAGTTTTCTCCTTGGTTGTGTTTTTTTAGGTCATATGAACATTCGGAACCTAGTTTTGCCCCATGTTTTCACATGGTTCCATCCTTTCCACCCGAAATGGGAGTTTACACCTAAAAGAGCATAACCTTCGTGTCGGATAAGTGTGGTGTGTGAAGCCGGTCACACCTCGAAGTCTCAAGTTGGCTCTTGAAACCTCCCACCACACTCTAACACATATGATATGACACCTCCTAGTTTTAGGTGTGATTCCGACGCTCCGCGGCCCCCGGTTCCGTCGAAACCCCAAACAGTTGACCGAAAGTCAACTGTGTCGTCTACCACTTCCACGGGCGTCGAAATGGGGTAGATACAAGGAGTTTTCTCCTTGGTTGTGTTTGGTTAGGTCATATGAACATTTGGAACCCAATTTGGCCCATGTTTTCACATGGTTCCATCCGTTCCACCTGAAATGGGAGTTTACACCTAAAAGAGCATAACCTTCGTGTCGGATAAGTGTGGTGTGTGAAGCCGGTCACACCTCGGAGTCTCAAGTTGGCTCTTGAAACCTCCCACCACACTTTAACACATATGATATGGCACCACCTAGTTTTTGGTGTGATTCCGACGCTCGCGGCCCCCGGTTCCGTCGAAACCCCCCCCCCCCCCCACAGTTCACCGGAAGTCAAACGTGTCGTCTACCACTTTCACAGGCGTCGAAATGGGGTAGCTACAAGGAGTTTTATCCGGGTTGAGCATTTCCACGCCATCACACTTAGGTACCAGCTGTCCTCCGGCTTGAGCATTTCCACAAGCTGCCCACCGAGCTTGTTGATGAACTGGTTCACGGCTTGGGGCTCCCACACCTCGCGTGGGAACCTCTCAAACATCAGCTCGATGCTCGCCCTCCGTGCCCACGATGCCAGCGGCTAATCGCGAGCGTCTCGCCATTGACGACGAGGCCGGGGGAGGCATGGAGGACGCGAGTGCAGTCCTCGCTGAAGCGGAAGCACACGAAGAAGTCGAATGGCGGCGCGCAAACCTCCACCTTGACGTTGTGGCGGTTCACACCGCACTGCACCACCACCGCCCCCACGACCGTCTCCGGCGACACCGGTGGTCGGCTACCTCCCACCGTCGCCATCAGTGCGCGCCGCTCCACTTCTCCTCCAGTTTGACCATGCCGGGAGTGCGAGACAACATGCAGTGCCCGCGCTCGGAGTCTTCAAGCTCACTCCACATGTTTTGTTTTGAGCACAAGAATGAGTGAGTAACATGTCTCAGATGTGGCCTATTTATAGGCACCGTTAGGATTGAGAAACTGGCGCTAAAACAACACGCGCCACGGAGACGAAAGAGCGGGGAAAAACGCACACTTCGTCGAGAGAAGCACTCGGCACAACATATCACTCGGCGAAGAATTGGCGCGTAATGAGAACTTTTTTCCCGCCCACCTTCTTTACCGAGGGATACGCTCGGCGAAGAAGACCACCCGGCGATGAAATGACGCGGATGGGAATCTCGTTTCCGCCCTATTCTTTGCCGAGTGCTGGCCACCGTCAAACTCGGTAAAGGGGCTCCAATTTGCGCGGCAAACCCAAATAATTTCCCGCGCTTTCTGCGCCGAGCGAGGAACTCGGCAAAGAAATGTCCACTATTTTATTGTTTTTCGCTAACCTCTTCGCCGAGCGAGACACTCGGCGAAGGCCAGATCCATCACGGCGCTCGTGGGTCTGACTGTCAGGTGCCACGTGGCCGTCCTTTTCACGAGACCTCAGCTTTGCCGAGTGTCTTTTGTGGTCGTTGCCGAGAATTTGGGCTTCGCCGAGTTCGGTGGTCGTGTTTTCTCGGCGAAGTGCATGTTTGCCGAGTGGTCGTTGCTTCGCCGAGTGTAGTTTGTCCTGCGTCAGCGTAGGACTCTTCGCGAGTTGCCCCCGCGTTTTAGCTCTCGGCGGCGCCGGGACGACTCGGCGGAGACTCGTTTTCCCGTAGTGTGGTGTCCTAGTATGGAATTCTCGGGTTGTACACCGGCACTGATGATGGGTGGGGTCAGTTGGTGGAGGAGGAGCCAATCTGGCGCTACAGCTGCAATGAAAACGAGAGGTGCTAGGGGGTGAAAGGGGAGTCGCATCTCCAAGTCTTCCGACGCTGGTTTACAGAAAAGGAACAGTCTAACTACTCGCCGCCGATTTGGTTCCTCCCATGATGTTTACATGCACCAGGTTCTCAGTATGGAGCTCCTGTTAATCATTTTAGTTCACTGGATCGTTGTGTTGTGCGCTACATTTGTGTGATGTGTTTTTTCGCCTCTGGAGTTTAAAGACTTTGCTGTTTTTAACTGTTGAGTAATTCTGGTAGTACTGTACTTGATTTCTGGAACATGGACCAGATTTCCAGATTTAGTTGAGAATAGCCTAACTGCAGAATTAGGTTGTGCTCATGAGTTATTACGTGAACCATATCACATCCCCAGTTCTTATCACCGGATAAGCAAGTGTTGCTATGTTTCTTAGGTAATAGGTAATTCCTATGTTACAAGTGGAGTGCATCCCCTTATTACTGGTTAGGATTTTCTAATGAAAGAACCTATCTGCCTTAATTATCTCCGCAAAATTTAGTTTATTTATTTAACAATTATAATATTAAGAAATGTGTGGATTACGATTGTCTAATTGTATAAATTAACTCTTTCCCCCAAAACGTTACGCGTCGCTATTTATTCCGGGACACCAGCTGAACATCTCGCCAAATGGAAAGTTGTTTATTTCTTCATGGGTAATCCAAATATGATTCTCAGATTGTGTAAATTAACTCTTTCCAAAAAAATGGGTGTGTCCACTACACTTTTCTAACCAATAGGTAATAATGTTTCGCTCACTTCTGAATCTCATAGAATTGAAGAACATTCATTTTCTAGAAAGAATCACTGCCATTTGATTAGACAGAAGTGAAATTTCGTATTACCCAAGGCTCGGGGTTGAAAATTATGGTATTCCCCCGTCAGTGTAGGAATTAAATCTAAATATCTTCTCAAAAGTTCAGAGCCACCTCGATGTTCTACACAGCAAAGTCACGGAAAACCCTTCTGCTATGCTCCTTGAAAATTCTCCAAATGTTTTATGTTATTATGTCGCTTGCCTTCCTCTTCTCCCCTTTTAGGAGAGACTTGAATAGACTCGTTTGGTAGAGTTATGGTTCCAGTTCTTAAAGGATCTGCATTATGTTTGAAGAAATTTTAGCTAATAGGTTGAATAAAGCGGCAGCTATATGGGAGATCGGAGGGCGTGGGGCAGCTTCTCGTGGTGGCCAAGGGAGCATCTAGAAATAGCATAACCAAACCTTTGATGCGGGCTCGTATTTTTCTTGCCGGCTGAATGACAATGTTTTCTCTTTGCATCCGTTGCAGCTTGAGAACAGAAAAAAGGAGCGGTGTTTTTTTTAGGGGAAACCATAGCACTTTATTGCTGTAAAACAATGTTTAAGATACAAAGACCATCAGAAGGCTGGAGGAGCCAAACCCGACGTCCAGTACTACCCCGAGACACTAGCTCGTGCTAATCTATGAGCTTCCATATTAGAGGATCTACTCTCATGAACAAATAACGCCTCCTAAAGGTGCTTGGATTCAGCTTTAACCTCGGCATGAACCATGCTGTAGGACCCCGCGAACGGTTGTTGCATGTTATTAATCACTCCCAGGCAGTCTGTCGCCACTGTAATGCGACTTAGGAGCAGGTCCCTTGCTACTGCGAGAGCCTCCCGGCAAGCGATCGCTTCAAGGACTGCAGGATCGGAGATACCAGCGATGGTAAGCAACGAAGCACCCAAGTAGACGCCCGCATCGCTCCGGCAAACTGCCCCAACCGCGCCGCCCGTGCACCTGCACCCCAACTCTAGTGCTCTTCTTGTCCGAGACTGAAATAGACAGGTTCTCGAGGTAACCTCTGGATAAACAGGTGCGTGGACATCAGGCTCTGAAACTCGCCTTCATGAATAATCTTTCGCCTCGCATATCAGATAGCCCACATGGTCATTGTACCTTTTGCAAAGTCCTCATGGGACAGTGTCTCCATTGTAGGAGCTGCCTTAGCTGGTGCCTCTCGCAACTCACAAGGAACAACAATGGAGACACACGAGTTTTGGCCCCAGATACTTCACACAGCTGGGCTTTTTCTCTATTCTCTTGGCTCAATTAAACATGCAGATTACAAGGCCTTATATAGGCTGACGAGCACACACCATTCAGCCACTAACACACGCCACTAACTGAATACACGCACTAACCCAGGCCACTAACTTGACCTGGCCAAACGAGAAAATTACAAAAAACCACCACAATTCAGGCTAGGGTTTCAAAAGACCACCAAGATACGTTAGGGTTTCAAATACCCACCGGTTTAGAGTTAATTACTTTCAGACATCCACCACTTTGCTACTAATCGTCCGCGACGCTCAATTAACCGCGAAACTGACATATGGGGCCCGATGTCAGGTTGACGTGGCAAGCGGAAACTAACGGATGTTAGACCACTTTTTTTTAATCTTTTCCATCTGTTCCTGGGAGACTCGTATACATAGTCGCGTTGACTAATCTCGCCGGAGCAGCGGCGGCGGCCGTCTCCTGGGTTGCTGGTGGAGCTCGTGCACCGGCGCCTTCTCCCCGTGCTGGCCGCGGCTGGTGCCATCGTAGACCTCCGTACGTGCTGCTCCGCCTCACCTTCCACGTCGACCCGGCCGCGCAGCTAGACACCCGTGGGGGCAGCAGCCACGGAGCAGATGCAGCCACCGGAGCGACGAGCCTGGACGCACACGGCCTGGACGACGATTGGCACGCAAGTGGGCGAGACGGGTGGCCGCAACAGCACCGACACGACGTGCGTCCAGTTCATGCCACCGCCGGCGTGCTCCATCGTTTTCGCGGCCAACATCAATGCCGTGCTCCGAGAACTTGCCTAGTAGGTCCGCCTTGCTCCTTTGACCATCCATGTCGAAGGAATCGTCCCAATACGTCCCCAATCCATGGAATCGTCCTCGTCTTGTTCATGTTCGATGTGCTCGCCGGCCACGTCCCGTCGCCGCACGTGCTCGCTGGTCGCCGCACGCTCGCCGGCCACGTCGCCGCGCGCGCTCGCCGGCCGCGTCGCATCCCCACACGTCCTCGCTGGCCACCACGCTCTCGTCGGCCGCGTCGTGTCGCCGCGCTCGTGTCCTCCCGTACGTGGACGCCGGTCAGACGCCACCGCCACGACGAACCCGAGGAACTCCGGTGTGTAGGTGGCCACAGACATGGAGCAGAGGGAGGACCACCTCCATTTCCCTGGTGCACGCGAGGTGCTCGACAGAATATCCAAGAGAGAGAGAGAGAGTTAGGCTAGAGGTGATGACAGGTGGGCCCTACGTCTATTTTGACGGTCTAGTCAAACGCCGCACTAGTACAGAACCTCGCATTAGAGCCGGCCCCAGAGAGTCACCTCCGACGGTTTTAATGTCCGTCTCTACATCGGGGTCTCTAATGTACGCTTTATTAGAGCCGGTTGGCTCAGGCCGGCTGTAATGAGCTCGGCCCCTCCGACGGCCAAGAATAACAACCGTCTCCAATAACGAAACCTTCAGAGACAGCCGCGATTATCAGACGTCTGTATTGCATATACATTGGAGCCGGCTACAATTGGTGGCCGTCGTTAGGATGCGGACGGTCCGAGTTTTCTCTCGGCCGTAAAAGCTGCTATTTGGGCAATATGCGTGTGCTCCGGGTTATTTCCAGGGGTTCCGAGTTTTTGGTACTGGTCAGCAGTGCTACATAATTCTTTTTTTCCATCATTGCATCAACAAAACCTCAACCATGCCCTCGGCCAACCGAAATTTAAGCTAGCATATGCATATATATTATATATAAGTCTCCAACCGAAATTTGTGCCAATTACCAAAGTAGCCCAAATGAGAGAATTGTTCACCATACCCCCGACCTTAACAAGCTAGAATGAGTTCTATATGAGCTGAAACTCAATCATGACCTCCAAGCTGAGGTCATTGATCTTTCTTAGATAGGTTGATCAATCACAAAATTCTTGCCTTCAATGAAGTTCTTCCACCCCAGCTTGTCGAAGTCATTGCGTCCGTCGGTTCTCTTGTTGAACGTGATGACGATGATGATGCCTGCTGCTCCAAGTCGTAGTCCAACCATGCCCTCAGCCGGTATGCCAGCCTCTTCTGCTATCACCTTAGGTAGTTTTTGTGCATGAAGATAACTATGTCATTTTTCGATAAAGACATAGCTATTAACATAGGAAATTACAGAGGCACGAAAGAGGCGGTGGGTACATACCATCTCATGTCTGTTCAAGTTTGTGCTCGTCAAGCGAGTCACAAAAGAACTCCAACATAGGCTCCTACTGGTAGAAGCTGTACGAGGCGGTTCTTCTCATGGTTGTTGAGACAGACTCTTTGGCCAACTATGATTATGTCATCGTCGTCAATGTGATCTTCAGAAATGTCAGAAACGTCATAAATCTCATCAGTTTCATCTTCCTTGTTGCCTCTTTTTCCAGTGGCAACAGATATCCTGGGATGTGTTGTTATGATAAACATTAGCATATCTCCCGCGCCGAGATTGTTCTTGGTGATGAACTGTTCCCATTCTTTGCCGTGCAAGCGGGTCTTGCTACATCCTTTGTTCACACGAATGTTGTATGTGCTCCCAAGGGCACAAAACAACACAGTCCGATCTCGCACTAACTCGTTGAACGCTACGCGAGCTGTACATGGTACAGTCTGTTCAACAAAAACATCAAGAAACACATAAATTATATGTTATATTAAAACCACGAAACACAAATCATATGTGTTTTTGGAAGGCTTGTTTTCTTACCACACACTTGCGTTGACAATACGATTCTAGCGAACACTGAATGAGCATGCCTTTATCTGCCATTTGTTAGAGAATGAGTAGACATTTACTTAACTAAGTATAGTTGCATCAATCATAAGAACCAGAACAAAATAACTAATGAGAACAAAATTATAACGCTGGAATTATACCGACACAACAAGGCTAAGCTGAAGACATGAAAAGTGTACTTAATTAAAGGCTACGCATTACCAAACAAGTTACTTAAACAGAAGTAAATTCATTTACTATGCAGCATGAAGTAAATTCTATACTATCAAAGAGAATATTATGCATCTAATCGCCGATCGGTTACTAGTAAATCTAGTTCGGCTAGAAAAGTTGGCCCTGCTCAGGCCAATCTTGAAGGTTACTAGTAAATCTAGTTTCTTGATTGATACCGATACTATGCGGATTGAACCAGAACTCGTCCACGCATAGCTAATCGCCGGATGAGGGAGGAGGTCCATCACTTACCTCACGGACCTGGTGGCGGATGCAACGGGGAGGGGCGGCCATGCGGTAGCAGTTGGCGGCGAATCTAGGGATTTGCAGTGGCGGCGAAGCTAGGGATTTGCAGTGGCGGCGAATCTGGGGATTTGTAACGGCGGCGAAGCTAGGGATTTGCAGGGCCGGCTAGGGATTTGTGAGGGCGGCGAGGCTAGGGATTTGAATGGGCGGCGATGATAGGGATTTGCAGCGGCGGCAGGGGAGTGGAGGAGGACGGGGCTACAGATTTGCAGTGGGGGCGAGCGAATGGAAGAGGGCCAAGGGTTTGAATGGAGGAGGGGCGGCAAATGGGGAAAAATCCCCTCCCCATTACAAATTTCGACCCCAAATTTTGACTTCCCGCCAAACAAAGAATAGCCAGACTGTCCGAATATATACGTGCACTCCGGAATAAATTTTGTACTTATAAAATTCGAAATAATCAAAAGTATTTAAGAAAATAAAAATGCAAGTGTATATATGCCTGTTTGGGGTGAATGAAGCTCCATGGCAAAAAAAAAAAGGTCATATATCAAAGAGATTATATCATGTCCAAACTTTGGTGATACTTGTCAGGCTTTTCTTCTGAGAGGTTATACTTGTCACCATACAATATAACGAACAAATGGGAAGTTTCATATATTTTTCCAAATTGTTTACATATTATGCAATTTTGGTACTATATAACGAACAAATGGGAAGTTTCATATATTTTCCCAAATTGTTTACATATTATGAAATTAAATACGTTAAATAGCTAGAAATTGCAAATGCAACATAAAATAAAAAAGAGGGAAAAACATTAAAATCACATGAGCAAATTTTTGTGATCAGTTTCATGATAGAAATGAATATAAAAACTGTCAGAAACTATTATTAAAAGGAATATCGTGTTAGTAAAAACTCGGAACGTTCCCGGACGCTCCGGAAAAACTCGGAATTCGTTGGTGAAACGCGGTAGCAGTTGCTTTACTGCCATGCGTAATGGCTCCCAAGTCCCAACCGTCCCTAGCTAGTTCATGAATGCTGCCGTCAAATCAACCAGGGCCCCTTGTCAGCGACACGACCGATGCAACAAGGGCGGTACTGGAGCCTCCGGATCACTAACTTTTACTGCCACGCGACGTGCTCTCAGAGCGGCCGATGCCACTACGACGCGGTACATGATGGCTCCCAAGTCCCAACCGGCCCTTGTGCATCAATGCTGCCGTCAAATCAACTAGGGCCCACCAGTCAGTGACACGGCCGATGCCACCATTTTTTACCCCTTTCTACTCGTCTTCCACGCCCCGTGCGGTCAGTCTACTCTGTGCACAGTTACTCTCGTCTGACGCCTCCTCTGTTTTCCCCTTTGGGCAACTGTTCATCGCCTTCTCCCTCTGCTTTGCACCCTCTAAATCGCCATGGCCGCCGCCACCGGAGAATGCACCACGCACGAGTTCCGTGAGTTCACCGTTGACATCCATGGCGGGAGGAAGATCGAAGTTGTCTACACCACCGACAGTGCGCAGGTTACGAAAATGCTGTTGAAGTACGAGGGTTTTCTCGCACGCAAGGTCGGCCGGGACAGATTCGTGGGGCTCGACTTCGAGTACACCAAGGGCGATGAAAGGGGCAAACAAGTCACCGTCGTCCAACTCGGCTTGAAGACGGAGGTCCTCGTATTCCAGTTGTCTGCAGGGTACGTGTACAAACAGATCTAGTACTCAATCTGTGTCTATGTTTATTTGGTTTTAATTTCACAATGAACAATGTGTTCTTCTCGGTTTAATTTTTCGATCGATTTCATAATCGGCCATTACTAGTTTTGGATCGAAGTTTTTGCTTTTTTACATTAGGTTTTTATTGAGATATATATAGTAAATAATCTGTAGAAATTAGAATGCATGTGCATATATATATAGCTAGTTTCTTGTTCATAATGCAATTATCCGTGCTATATATACGAATTGCTTCTATCAAAGCAAAATTAATTAATTTCGTGCGTACTGCAAATTTCTTATACTCTGCAGTAACAAGACCTGTCCGTCGGCGCTGTTCAATTTCCTTCAGAAGAAGAAAAAAAAATTTCACTAGCGTCGACATCACGAATGACAGGACGGTCATGCAGAGAACCTGGGGTTTCAAAATCCCAGAAGAGTACCATATCGATCTTCAGCACCAGTACCAGAAGAACGGAAATCCGAAGACCGGCATGGCCACCATGGCATTTGATATCATCGACGACTACTACGAGGATATGAAGTCCAAGTTGCATTACTCGAGGCACGATTTCTGGGAGGACATCCCACTAGCTCAAGAGAACCTCGACTACGCTGCTATCGATGGGTTTGTCTCGTACGATATCTACCGTCAGCTCGATGTGATCTTCAAGGGGACGGCTCACCTCCGCGCGGGAGCGAAGATGAAGCTGCCGAAACACAGCAGCGAGGACGACAATGACGAGGACGACGGTGACGAGGCTGCATACGAGGACGAGAACGATGGCTGAGGCGGGAAGGATGATGCCGGCTCGATCGAGGACGGCCCAGGCAGCTGGGGTGGCGACGGGTCCACGAACGTCGACGGTGGCTAGAGCGGCGGCTACTCGAAGATGGCCGATGGTACTGGCTGGGGTGGCGAGTCCTCGAAGAATGCCGACGATGACGGTGCAGGCGGCTGGGGTAGCTGGGGTGGCGAGTCCAGCTCGAAGGTCGCCGACGACGACGATGGTGGCTGGGGTACCGGCGGCTCCTCGAAGATCGTCGACGACAGCTGGACCGGCTGGAACGCTGGGTCGTCCTCTGCTTGGCGGTGATCTGCGAATATGCATGCGCGCACGGCGCGCGCTGATCTCTGTTTATATAGTAGCTAAGCTCTCTAGCTAGCTTTACTACTTTTGTTGTGGTGTGGCGCGCGCTCTTGATCTTATATAGATCGATCGAGTGTAGTACTAGTACTCTTGCTGGCCTTTGTGTATACATAGGTTAGTGCCGGTTAATTTTACTGGCCGTATCAGAAGTTATGTACTTAGCGACACGTATGTTTCTTGGCCGTCTGCAATAGGTCTGCGCCGGATAAATGTTCTGGCCGTCTCCGATGTGTATCATATTAGCAACACGTGATAATAGCAACCTTCACAAATGACATTAGCGACTAACAACAAATTACGACCATCGGAGATAGTTCTTCCCAGACGGCGTATTTTAAATTCCATTTAACCGGCTCTAGTATCCGTCTTTTAAAGTCAAGTTTGTACTAGTGCCGCTTGCCACGTCAGCCTGACATTGAGCCCAATCTGCTAGTTTCGCGGTTAACTAAGCGTCGCGGATGGTTAGCAGCGAAGTGGTGGCTGTCTGAAAGTAATTAACTCTAAACCGGTGGGTATTTGAAACCCTAACGTATTTTGGTGGTCTTTTGAAACCCTAACCTGAATTATGGTGGTTTTTTTTAATTAACTCTGGCCAAACAGATGCATGCAAACTAACTTATCGATCTACACCTCCTGAAATCTCTCCAGGATACGACCAGGCCTCACACGCGCACTAGCTTCAGACTTGGATGGAGCACCGTCTCACACGGTCCTCGGCATCTCGCCAGGAGTCGCATCTCATGACTCTCCGGCATCTCGCCGTCCATCCCCTGCTGAAACTGAACTTGTACGCATCTCACGTACAAGCCGCATGACAAGCTACACGGATAACCTATCACCTAACTACATGCATGACTGAAACTAAGTATGCAGATACATCATGACAAGATTAATGCTAACAATCACCTCTCTAATCTTGTCATGCTAACTCGCCAAATCATCACCGCGGATCACCCGCAACAACTTGTCGACAAACTTCTCCTTACGGGGAATGACGCCATCGCAGCGCCGATCACCACGCACCATCTTGCCGTGGACGACACCGTCGCAGTGCCGGTCACCATGCGGTCTTGCCGCACGCAGCGGCCACCTCTTGACGTGAATGACGTCTTCGCGACGCCGACCACCACGCCATCACCATCTAGCGGCATCACACCGCAGCGAGCTAACAGCGGCATCACGCCGCCACCAGCCTCCTCCTTGCGCCGTTGTCTTCCTCCTGACGGCCTCGCGCCGTCTTCTTCTTGTGGCAGCTTCACACCGCCATCTCGACCTAGCGGCATCGTGCCGCAACCGGCTGCCAACGGCATCGCACCGTCGTCAGTCTCCACCTCGCGTGGTCGTCCTCCACCTCACATGGAGAACGTCCGTCGTGCCTCGATCGTCGCCTCGATGCGACTTAGGAGCAGGTCCCTTGCTACTGCGAGAGCCTCCCGGCAAGCGATCGCTTCAAGGACTGCAGGATCGGAGATACCAGCGATGGTAAGCAACGAAGCACCCAAGTAGACGCCCGCATCGCTCCGGCAAACTGCCCCAACCGCGCCGCCCGTGCACCTGCACCCCAACTCTAGTGCTCTTCTTGTCCGAGACTGAAATAGACAGGTTCTCGAGGTAACCTCTGGATAAACAGGTGCGTGGACATCAGGCTCTGAAACTCGCCTTCATGAATAATCTTTCGCCTCGCATATCAGATAGCCCACATGGTCATTGTACCTTTTGCAAAGTCCTCATGGGACAGTGTCTCCATTGTAGGAGCTGCCTTAGCTGGTGCCTCTCGCAACTCACAAGGAACAACAATGGAGACACACGAGTTTTGGCCCCAGACTACTTCACACAGCTGGGCTTTTTCTCTATTCTCTTGGCTCAATTAAACATGCAGATTACAAGGCCTTATATAGGCTGACGAGCACACACCACTCAGCCACTAACACACGCCACTAACTGAATGCACGCACTAACCCAGGCCACTACACCGGCCACTAACTTGACCTGGCCAAACAGATGCATGCAAACTAACTTATCGATCTACACCTCCTGATGAAATCTCTCCAGGATACGACCAGGCCTCACCCACGCACTAGCTTCAGACTTGGATGGAGCTCTCACACGGTCCTCGGCATCTCGCCATGAGTCACATCTCACGACTCTCTCTGGCATCTCGCCGTGCATCCCCTGCTGAAACTGAACTTGTACGCATCTCACGTACAAGCCGCATGACAAGCTACACGAATAACCTATCACCTAACTACATGCATGACTGAAACTAAGTATGCAGATACATCATGACAAGATTAATGCTAACATCCATCATCTCGGATAGCCACTGTTTTATTTAGAAAAAACAGGAGATCACTCCCGGTTCCATTTAAGAAACCTGCGACCAGGCCAAACAGTACACACAAGGTTCTCTCTTCTGGGAAGAGTGTCATAGCAGGAAAATAACAGCTACAGGTTCATTACATTATTACAGCAAAATTCCTACCGAGAAGAAAAAACTCCTCATATGCAAGTCCACACACCCAGGGGAGAGTTGCTAGGAAAGTCATATCACCGAGGCAATGACGAACTCCTATGCAGGTCTTGGCGGCATCGGGGTGGCGAAGAGAGAGCTATCCAGGATCGAGTGGCATGTCCAGAGAGGCCAAGCTTCACCCAATCTTCTGTCAGACCGAAGAGAGGATCTTGAGGGCGCCAGGCACCAGGTGGCTTGTTGTTTCTCATCTTGGTGCTATCCTGAGAGGAAGCAGTAGCTCCTGTTGGAAGTGATGGCAGAATTTTCGGATAGCCACTGTTTCGCTGATGGATCTTCATTCATGCTCATATGTTCATTCACCACTTCGTCATCCAATGCCCACACGCTCCATGCAATCGGGCATTTGATCAGGGAGTGGCGCCATGAGTCGGTACCGCCATATAGAGCACACGCTCGTCTCGGCCATGTGCCTGTGGAAGCGGACATCGCCGATCGGCAGAGACTGTTGTGCCAGCCGACAGGGGAATACACACAGATTGGATGAGACTTGTGTCTTCCACAACCGCTACCACGCCTTGCTCTCCCTAGCTGTGTTCGAGCCTACTGATCGCTACACACAGTTTGGACGAGACTTGTGTCTTCCAGGAATGAATTGGAGGTGGGCTCAAAGTTAACAACGAGTAAATTAAACGTTGTTTTCCAAAAGAAAAAGTCATTATCTAAGGCATAAAATGATTTAAGACAAATATACTACAATGTTTTAGGTCAAAAGCATACAGTTCACACATTATTGGGGATGGGATGGTCAGATTTTTGTGCGCTGGGCCGCTGGGGGCTGATTGCCTGTGTAAATGGGCTGACGTAATGGAAGTACTAGGAGTCTAGGACCAGATTAGTAGTACGGGGCAGTAAATTTCTTTTTTGATATTTTGGAGGGCAGGCTGAAGCCTGATAAAGCCTCACTAGTGGACTCGCCTTTGCCACCAACCAATCCTCCCTCCTCTTCTTTGTGTCGACTAGGAGTCTGTAAACATACCACACTGTGAGAATGCTAGTCTTCTCGTATTGCCAAGCCCAGAAATCGCTCATCCTTCGGGTACTCAAGGGAATGGAGCGAATCACTTCAGCATCCGTGGGGAGAAAGAATTCATCCAACATCTCGCGCTTCCATGTTGCTGTCGTGTTGTCAATAAAATGGGCCACCGTCATCGGTGGGTTCTCCTTCACACAAGCCACCGGTCGAAGCATAAAATCACGGGGCAACCAGTTATGGTTCCACGCATTTGTGTACTCACCCGTATGTGGCGCCCCGACCCGACTGCTATACAGTGATGCTGTGTGTCACCGGTTAAGTGATACAACCGGAGGTTACGGGTTTACCAATCCCCGGCCAAAACCTTTGGCAGGCGTTGCTCGGAATGGATCATCGGCAACGCAACACCCCGAATTAATGCCTTAACACATGCACAACTATCAATGCATAATAGAGAGATCAAGACTTGTGGAACAACTGGCACATCACAGACTCTACGACACAAATCATTATAGTTCAACTCTTATAACAGAGAAAGATAGCAAATTACAACCAGAGGTCACAGACCCAACAGTACAACATGCGGAAGCGAATTAAGTTGTTCTAAACAACAAGATCCAAATTATGGCCTAAGAGGCCTACAGATAAACATCCAACGCCAGCTGTTCCGGGATGTCCCAAGCTGCCACCTGGGAACCCCAGACTACTCGTCGACGTCCACAAAGAACCCACCTTCGAGGTCGGTGAAGTCCTCCTCTGAAACAAAACAAACGACGTTGAGTTCGACGAACTCGCAAGATTATATATAGAGCTTTAGCTCGATGAGGCTTTCAAAGTTTTATGTCTGTTTTGCATAAAGCTGATTTTATTTATGAAAACATAACTCAAAGGCATCGACTAATCAGAATATTTTCAAAAGGGGTAAAAAGTAACTCTTTTCTTCTGATCACCTTTCTCAACATCAACCACCATCAACCCTGTACCTGTTCTACAAAGGCACCTCCCCGAATCACCCTCGAGGAAGTCAACCTTGCATTCTTGAATAGTACCTTTAGTACTCAGTTTTTAATCATTCCGTTCAAGTTATTCTATGATCTTATCGTCCTTTCCCAAGTCGTCCGTAACCGTGGACACGGCTTTTCGAAAAGATTTAACCCTGCAGGGGTGTACAATGTATGCCACGCGTACCGTCCGGCCCATTGCATGTACAATTAGCTCTCTTCCGGGAAAGCCGGCTGGGTGGGAGCGGTGACGACTTCTCCCTTGCTCGAGACTTTCCAGGATCATCAGTGGCGGTAGGACAGGTTCAGTGCCTCCAACACCCTGCCCCACGGCCACTTATGTTCCTAACACCACAATCCTCATCCCATTCTCAACCACCATCATCACGCACGCGCAAATGGAAGCTCGAACTAGAGGACCCTGGCTAGCTCCTCACAAGTTATTTAGTCGAATAAGGGTTCCTGCAATTGCATAGGCCTCACGCATGGTTGCACGCTCAGTCTTGGTTTAACAGGTAAAGAACTCGCACCTAGGCGGCGAGAACGAGACAAAGCACCACAACCACAGTGGCATCTCATCCCCACCTTTAAGCATTTTGCCACTCATCCCCACCTTTAAGCATTTTATTACCTGTCACCACAATTTCTCCACCATCATCCGAACATTTAAGCACCTGTTCCCAACATGATACATCCATCGGACGAATAACATTTAACTAAGCATGGCTAAGCATCAACATAGCATAGTTAAGTATCTCCGGCCAACAATACAAACCTATGGATAATAGGAGGGAAACAGGTAATGGCATCGGAAAATTAATGCAACTATAGGATACTCTAATCCAATAGAAATTGACATTCAGAACCGCATGCAATATCATAGTGGAGAAAATATTTGCGGAAACATAGGATAAGATATGCTCAGAGGGGGAATTACGCTTGCCTTGTTGATATGGCTGGTAATAGGGATCGTCACGATTCGGGGGTGGCACTTCAACTCCTTGATCTACCGATGCACAAACAACACCGGAAAGGAACCAATAAATTCTACAAACACAATAGGTACAATGCACAAACATGATGACATGACATTTTAATGTCCTGCACTTCACATAAGATATCTAGCAATTTTAAATGGGATGCGAGGATAATTTACTCCGACAAGATAGGAGAACACCCCATATTTATCTTAATGTTTCTACTAAATTCCTAACAATGCAGTACTGTACTTGTGATCAAAGATGCATGATGTTGATGATTTTAGATAGTTCACCTTTTTCTGAGCATTTTGGTATATCAAACACCATTTTATGACGAACCGAATAAAAGTTATTACATTTATAAATTCCTTTTAGATATGCCCTCTTGATAAGTTAATTTAAACAACACTAGACTTATTTATCCAAATTAGAAAGAAAAATAATTGGAACAGGATAATTTTTTTTGGTAATGGACAATTTCGGAATTCATCCAGAATTCCGAACCACTCGGAATTTTCCGAACTGGTTCCGATCCCATTTCGGAAAAATGCAAAACGGTACTGGACTCGGTCGGATGAGGTAAGTAGATAGCCAGAAATTTCCGGCCATCCGGAATTCTGAGTCAGTTCCGGGACGATTCCGAGCGAGGGAAAAGAACTGGATTCTGAATACGCTACATTTCAGGCGACGGCGACGGCGATCTACGGCGAGAGAGGAAGATGGAGGGGACGGAGAGCAGTAGGAGGTGCGCGTGCTCACCCTAGACTCGTGGGGAGGCTCGGCGAAGGCGGGGACGCAGCGACGGCGGCGAATCGCTCCCGGCGGTGCTCGGACGGCCGCGGGGAAGACGGCGATGGCGGCGTCGATTCTCGGAGTCCCAGCTCGATTCCTTTGGCGGAGATGAGGAGGACGATACGACGGAGCTTTTGCCCCAAACGGCGGTGCTCGGCGTGGACTACAACGGTGGCGATGTATCGGCGACGAGCTCGCTAGGGCTTCTCCATGGCAGGGAACGGGAGAGAGGAAAACGGGGAAGAAAAGTGTCGGGGAGGGAGTGAGATGCCACGGGGTGGTCCTCTCCACCGTGCGGGGTCAACGACGAGCAGAGAAGGGCGCGGCGCGAGCTGGTGCGGCGCGAGCGAGTGCTTCCCGGTCGCTACAGGGAAGAAGACATCGATTTTGCAAAAAAAAACTTGCAAACATTTTACCATCACGGATAGGTCCTTTTCTCTTTTATTAATAAAACCAGCATCATTTTCTTGATTTTATTGAGGCACTTAAACTGTTTAGAAAAATATGAAAAAATTTGGGGAGGCTCCCCTTAGCCTGTACAAGCTCCAGAAATTTTGGTGTCTCAAAATAAAATGTTTTGTACCACTTTTGTTCATAGGTTTCAATTGTGGCAATTTTCTAAATTCCCCAAATTATAATCCTTTAGGAATTTTAGAGCAAGTCCAAAGTAGTATTTTGAACTCTTGGAACTTCCTTGACAAATATGAGAGGTCAAAGTATTTGTGTTTTGCAAGTTTGAGTGCTTTCATTAATTGGGATTTGTTGTACCAAGTTTGGCATTTTGTTTATTATGAAGCCAAACCAATTAGTGGGTTATTTAGCAACTAAAAATAGATGCCATGATGCAATGAACACAAAAGCGAAAAAATTTATTCTGGTTTTTAGGTTCTCAAACTTTGGGCTGTTACACGTACCAATTCGTCGAATCAGACCTTGTTTCATTGCATCGCGGCCTTCCACCAGGGCATGCCACACTTGCGACGGTAAGGAAGCCAGAGAGGAGGGCGGGATTTTTGGGCTGGGCCGACCAAAGGTCTTAATCGAAATGGTCGAAATAAAATTCGTGACTAAGAAAATTGACTCGAGCGAGACACATTTGTTCTACTCCCTCCGATCCTTTATAAGTGTCGTGCCAAATGAGCTAGTTCCGTACAACTTATTAGCACTAGTCACGACATTTTTTTAGAATCGGAAGGTAGTGTTAGATTAGCATTCTAACATGGGATTAGATGATGTGGACACCTTGCATGTACAAGTTGCAAATATTAAATGAAGTATGTGGGGATGAATTTTATAGATATTATAGATTACTTACTTTCGTAGACAGAGTTTCGGTAGATTTGTGCTATATCCTTATTTTCAGTCCGAGCGATCATGTATATCAATGCTAAGCTAATTTAGTTTTCCTCTGTGAAACAAGGCAGAAAGCGGAGAAAATGAAAAGGTTGCGTGGTAGATTAGGGTTGAAGGGTTTTGCTGGTCATGATTGTGATGGTAGAAGCGGTGGTTTAGCACTTTTTTGGAGTGAACATCTGCATGTGGATGTACAAGAGGTCACTGAACGTTACATTGACTGTTTTATTAGACTTTCAGCCCATGATCCTTTGTGGCGCATCACATGTGTTTATGGGGAGCCACGGAGAGAGAATAGACCCCCCTTACAGGAATCTCGTCCCGAGATTCTAAGGTTGCGGAAAGAAGTCGGGGTACTCCTCACGAAGACTAGACTCTCTTTCCCAAGTTGCTTCTTCCTCGGAATGGTGAGACCACTGAATTTTGAGGAACTTGGTAGTCTTGTTACGGGTCTTCCTTTCGGCTTCATCCAGAACACGGATAGGATGCTCGCGATAAGTGAGATCTTCCTGGAGATCCAGCTCTTCATGATTGACCCCATGGATAGGATCTTTGAACAACGGCGAAGTTGGGAGACATGAAACACATCATGTACATTTGGGAAGATGACCGGTAACTCCAACTTATAAGAAAGATCTCCTCGCTTGGCCAGAACGGTGAAAGGGCCAACATAGCGAGGGGCCAATTTCCCTTTGATACCGAAGCGGCGAACGCCACGAAGGGGAGAGACGCGGAGATAAGCTTTATCACCAATTTCATAGTGAATTTCCTGATGGTGCTTATCATAGTAGCTCTTCTGCCTAGACTGAGCAATCTTCAGATTCTCTCTTATGATTCTAACCTTCTCCTCAGCTTCATTGATCACATCCGGACCAAAGAGTGCTCTCTCTCCGGTCTCGGACCAATTTAGAGGAGTGCGGCATTTTCTTCCATATAGAACCTCGAATGGAGCCATGCCCAGACTAGCTTGATAGCTATTGTTGTAGGAGAACTCCGCGAAAGGGAGATACTTTTCCCAACCCTTGCCAAAAGAGATTACACATGCCCGAAGCATGTCTTCCAAACTTGGTTCACTCTTTCGGTCTGACCATCAGTTTGAGGATGGTAGGCGGTACTGAAGTTGAGACGGGACCCCATAGCAGTTTGGAAACTCTGCCAAAACTTGGATACAAAGATACTTCCACGGTCCGATATGATCCTCAGAGGGACCCCATGCAATGGAACAATACGAGCCATATAAGTCAGCAAGTTGACTTGCCCGTATATCATCACGGACTGGTAGGAAGTGAGCAACCTTGGACAGTCGATCAATGATTACCCATATTGCATTGTTGCCCTTTTGAGATCGGGGAAACCCGGTGATGAAGTCCATACCAATTTCATCCCATTTCCACTCGGGACTGCAATAGGGCGAAGAGTGCCGGCAGGCCTTTGATGTTCAGCCTTTACCCGTCGACAGGTGTCGCATTCAGCAACATACTTGGCAATTTCTCGTTTCATCCGAGTCCACCAGAATTGTGGTCGAAGGTCTTGGTACATTTTGGTACTACCGGGATGAATAGAGAGAGGAGATTCATGAGCTTCTTGGAGGATCAGCTCCCTCAATTTTCGTTTCTTTGGCACTACCAAGCGGTCACCAAAATAAACAACTCCGGATTCATTGACAGAAACATTTGGCCTTCCCGCTAGCAATGTTCTCCTTGATTTTTAGAATACCCTTGTCACGGTTTGAGCTTCCTTAATCTGGTCTACAAGAGTAGATTTGATCTCCAGATTTGCAAGGTAGCCAGAGGGAACCATTTCTAAGTTCAAACGAGAGAACTCTTCATGGAGGGCAGGTTGGGCCTTTTCAATCATCAGATTGTTGCAATAGGACTTCCGACTTAGCGCGTCAGCCACGACGTTTGCTTTGCCGGGTTGATAGTTCAGACTCACATCATAGTCCTTGATTAACTCCAACCAACGCCTTTGCCTGAGATTTAAATCCGGCTGGGTGAAGAGGTACTTCAGACTCTTGTGATCCGAGAAATCTCGCAACGGTTACCAAACAGGTATGGTCTCCATTGCTTCAAAGCATAAACCACCGCGGCAAGTTCTAGATCATGAGTTGGGTAGTTGTGCTCATGCGGCTTAAGTTGGCGAGAAGCATATGCCACCACATGGCCATCTTGCATTAGCACACAGCCCAAGCCTTGCAGAGAGGCGTCACAGAAGACGACGAAATCCTTGCTGTGTCCGGCAGGACAAGCACAGGAGCGGACGTGAGTTTGGCTTTCAGTGTTTTGAAGCTCTCTTCAGCTTCGGCCGTCCATACGAACTTTTTATCCTTCTTGAGAAGGTCAGTCAGGGCCTTGGCTATCTTGGAGAAACCTTCGATGAATCGGCGGTAGTAACCGCCAATCCGAGAAAGCTACGGATGTCCTTGACTGACATTGGAGTTTTCCAATCCAAAATGGACTGAATCTTGTCGGGAATGACAGCCACACCATTAGCGGATATCACATGACCAAGGAAGACAAGATTATCCAACCAAAACTCACACTTGGAGAACTTGGCATAGAGGCGGTGTTCTCGAAGTCGTGTCAGAACCAACCGAAGATGTTCGGCATGCTCTTCATCGGTTTTGGAATAAACGAGGATGTCATCGATGTAAATGACGACAAACTTGTCAAGATAATCCATGAAGATGGAGTTCATGAGCCTCATGAAAGTAGCTGGAGCATTGGTGAGACCAAAGGACATGACGGTATACTCATATGAGCCATACGAGTAACAAATGCCGTCTTGGAATATCCTCCTTTCTGATTTTATCTGATGGTATCCTGACCTCAGATCCATCTTGGAGAATACTGTTGCACCAGCTAACTGATCCAACAGATCATTGATGCGAGGAATAGGATACTTGTTCTTGATTGTCACCGCATTCAACGGTCTATAGTCAGAGACTAGACGAGGCACGGTAGAATCCTCTTCTTGACAAAGAGTACCGGACAACCCCAAGGTGAACTGCTAGGCTGATGAAATCCTTCGCTAACAGCTGATCAATTTGCTCTTTCAACAGAGCCAACTCTTCCACCGGCATACGGTAGGGCTTCTTGGAAATCGGAGCGGTACCGGGAAGTAGATCTATGACAAACTCCACACTTCGGTCAGGAGGCATGCCAGGCAATTCTTCCGGGAACACATCCGGGAAGTCACACACCACGTGTATGTCCTGGATTTCAGGAGGGGATTCGCCTTCCATAAAGCAAAGGAGATCTCGGGTGAGTTGGGTATGATGAAGATGGAGGTCTTGATAGTGCAGACCAATACTCAACAATGTCGCCGGAAGAAGTGGTCACGGTAATGGTCTTGGCAGCACAGTCGAGATTAGCCCGGTATTTGGCTAGCCAGTTCATGCCCAGTATGACATCAATGCCACTTGACCTCAGAGCTACCAACGAAAGGAAAGACGAGTAACCTATTAATCTGGACCTCAGGAGTACACCATCGGTTCGCCATTTAGAGCCAGGTGTGGAGATCACCAAGGGATGGCTCATCTTCTCGAACGGTATGTTGTGGTCTTTTGCAAACGCTATAGATATGAATGAATGCGATGCTCCAGAGTCAAACAAAACTGTAGCTGAATTGCCGTTGATTCGTAACTCACCCATGAGACGCCGGGGTCCTCTTCAGCTTCTTCAGCAGAGACGTGGTTCAGGCGACCACGCACAATAGGTCCAGCCTTGCCAGCTGGAGTGGCAGGGGCTCGTGCAGGTGTTCCCGTGATAGGTGCCTTCTGGGGGCACTCCCTGGAGTAGTGGCCAGCCTGGCCACAGGTGTAGCAAGTGAGTCCAGGTGGAGCAGGTAGCTGAGGACGATACCCACTTCCGCTTGACCCAATGTCGAAGTAGTGGGGCGCGGAGGTGGTGGCCTGTATCCCGCGGCCCTCGGCATGAATGGAGCACGCGGTACAGCGCTGTAGGGAACAAACACCCTGCGCTTCTTGCTCTCAGAACCCGAGGAACTCTGGTGGTCCCCGTGTGCGGGCCTCTTGGAAGCCTCAAGTTCCTTTCTTCCCTGCTCAAGAGTAAGAGCCTGGTTGAACAGCTCCTGGTAGGTCTGGAACCTGAAGGGCAACAACTCATAGCGGAGCTGCGGCGAAGACCCTTGCGGAACAGCTCTTGCTTGTCAGCATCAGTGGTCACGTCCCTTGGGGCGTAACGAGAGAGATGGTTGAATTCACAACCATAAGTGCGGAGGTCCATACGTCCCTGTTGCAAATCCAGGAACTCCCTCCTCTTCAAATCCATGATCGGCTGGGGATGTAACCGCACGGAAGGCAGTGCGGAAATCAGCCCAAGTGAAGACATGGTTGGCTGGAAACAAGCCACATGGCTTTCCCACCAACAGCCAGCTGCACCAACCAAGAGGTAGGTGGCAAAGTTGACTTGTTCAGCCACTGGGACATGCAGCGCGGAGAACTTGCGCTCCAAGGCGAAGCCAATCATCAGCTTCCAGTGGCTCCTTAGCATCAGCAAAGGTGGGTGGCTGCGAGCGCAGGAACTCAGTGAGAGTGTTGCAGCCATTCCTCTGTGCATTCTGCTGCACCAACTGCTCAAGCAGCGCTCATTGCGCCCACGGTTCTCCTCAATGGCCATCAAGACCTGAGCCATCGAGGGTGGTGGCGGCAGATCATCCTCATCATTGTTGTGGTTACCGCGGCCTCCGCGGCCTCCTCGAGCCATTCTGGAGATTTGACAATGACACAGTTAGTATCTTTCTCCGAATGGTCGAACAATAGCATTAGCGTCTACTCAAGTACACAGACTAGGGACGATAATACATTGGTAACAACTAACAAGGAATCAACAAGATAGAACTTGGGTCAAAGATCAGCATCATGTGCTACTAGTGAGAGATGCAATGGTTAAGAACCACGATTAACACACTCTAGTTGGCACAATCCGGGACCTTATGTTCAAGTCCTTGGGTTAAAACCCACAAAGAAAACAATGATTAGACTCGGTAAAACATCTGAGTTGATTTGGGATTGCAACGCAGCGGGAGCAACGGACACATAACACTAAAGGTAGAACCCAACCACGTGATCTAATCATTTTGAAGTAACAGACGAGGAGTAAAACCTTTAACTCAAATCGAGGTAAGATTGCTCCGAGATTAGAGGGTAACCAGATAAGGAGTAAAAAGAATCCTAAGATGGTTTTCACAACTCATTTTTAGGTTAAAAATATTTTCACAAACAGTTAGAAGGGTTTCCTACAGGCAGTACTGCTCTGATACCAACTTGTGGCGCCCCGACCCGACTGCTATACAGTGATGCTGTGTGTCACCGGTTAAGCGATACAACCGGAGGTTACGGGTTTACCAATCCCCGGCCAAAACCTTTGGCAGGCGTTGCTCGGAATGGATCATCGGCAACGCAACACCCCGATTGATGCCTTAACACAGGCACAACTATCAATGCATAATAGAGAGATCAAGACTTGTGGAACAACTGGCACATCACAGACTCTACGACACAAATCATTATAGTTCAACTCTTATAATAGAGAAAGATAGCAAATTACAACCAGAGGTCACAGACCCAACATTACAACATGCGGAAGCGAATTAGTTGTTCTAAACAACAAGATCCAAATTATGGCCTAAGAGGCCTACAGATAAACATCCAAGCGCCAGCTGTTCCGGGATGTCCCAAGCTGCCACCTGGGAACCCCAGACTACTCGTCGACGTCCACAAAGAACCCACCTTCGAGGTCGGTGAAGTCCTCCTCTGAAACAAAACAAACGACGTTGAGTTCGACGAACTCGCAAGATTATATATAGAGCTTTAGCTCGATGAGGCTTTCAAAGTTTTATGGCTGTTTTGCATAAAGCTGATTTTATTTATGAAAACATAACTCAAAGGCATCGACTAATCAGATTATTTTCAAAAGGGTAAGAAGTAACTCTTTTCTTCTGATCACCTTTCTCAACATCAACCACCATCAACCCTGTACCTGTTCTACAAAGGCACCTCCCCGAATCACCCTCGAGGAAGTCAACCTTGCATTCTTGAGTAGTACCTTTAGTACTCAGTTTTTAATCATTCCGTTCAAGTTATTCTATGATCTTATCGTCCTTTCCCAAGTCGTCCGTAACCGTGGACACGGCTTTTCGAAAAGATTTAACCCTGCAGGGGTGTACAATGTTTGCCACGCGTACCGTCCGGCCCATTGCTGTACAATTAGCTCTCTTCCTTGGAAAGCCGGCTGGGTGGGAGCGGTGACGACTTCTCCCTTGCTCGAGACTTTCCAGGATCATCAGTGGCGGTAGGACAGGTTCAGTGCCTCCAACACCCTGCCCCACGGCCACTTATTTTCCTAACACCACAATCCTCATCCCATTCTCAACCACCATCATCACGCACGCGCAAATGGAAGCTCGAACTAGAGGACCCTGGCTAGCCCCTCACAAGTTATTTAGTCGAATAAGGGTTCTGCAATTGCATAGGCCTCACACATGGTTGCACGCTCAGTCTTGGTTCAAGAGGTAAAGAACTCGCACCTAGGCGGCGAGAACGAGACAAAGCACCACAACCACAGTGGCCTCTCATCCCCACCTTTAAGCATTTTATTACCTGTCACCACAATTTCTCCACCATCATCCGAACATTTAAGCACCTGTTTCCAACATGATACATCCATCGGACGAATAACATTTAACTAAGCATGGCTAAGCATCAACATAGCATAGTTAAGTATCTCCGGCCAACAATACAAACCTATGGATAATAGGAGGGAAACAGGTAATGGCATCGGAAACTTAATGCAACTATAGGATACTCTAATCCAATAGAAATTGACATTCAGAACCGCATGCAATATCATAGTGGAAAAATATTTGCGGAAACATAGGATAAGATATGCTCAGAGGGGGAATTACGCTTGGCTTGTTGATATGGCTGGTAATAGGGATCGTCACGATTCGGGGGTGGCATTTCAACTCCTTGATCTACCGATGCACAAACTACACCGGAAAGGAACCAATAAATTCCACAAACACAATAGGTACAATGCACAAACATGATGACATGACATTTTAATGTCCTGCACTTCACATAAGATATCTAGCAATTTTAAATGGGGTGCGAGGATAATTTACTCCGACAAGATAGGAGAACACCCCATATTTATCTAAATGTTTCTACTAAATTCCTAACAGTGCAGTACTGTACTTGTGATCAAAGATGCATGATGTTGATGATTTTAGATAGTTCACCTTTTTCTGAGCATTTTGGTATATCAAACACCATTTTATGACGAACCGAATAAAAGTTATTACATTTATAAATTCCTTTTAGATATGCCCTCTTGATAAGTTAATTTAAACAACACTAGACTTATTTATCCAAATTAGAAAGAAAAATAATTGGAACAGGATAATTTTTTTTTTGGTACTGGACAATTTCGGAATTCATCCGGAATTCCGAACCACTCGGAATTTTCTGAACTGGTTCCGATCCCATTCCGGAAAAACGCAAAACGGTACTGGACTCGGTCGGAATGAGGTAAGTAGATAGCCGGAAATTTCCGGCCATCCGGAATTCCGAGTCAGTTCCGGGTCGATTCCGAGCGAGGGAGAAGTACTGGATTCTGAATATGCTACATTTCAGGCGACGGCGATCTACGGCGAGAGAGAAAGATGGAGGGGACGGAGAGCAGTAGGAGGTGCGCGTGCTCACCCTAGACTCGTGGGGAGGCTCGGCGAAGGCGGGGACGTAGCGACGGCGGCGAATCACTCCCGGCGGTGCTCGGACGGCCGCGGGGAAGACGGCGATGGCGGCGTCGATTCTCGGAGTCCCAGCTCGATTCCTTTGGCGGAGATGAGGAGGACAATACGGCGGAGCTTCTGCCCCAAACGGCGGTGCTCGGCATGGACTACAACGGCGACGATGTATCGGCGATGAGCTCGCTAGGGCTTCTCCATGTCAGGGAACGGGAGAGAGGAAAACGGGGAAGAAAAGTATCGGGGAGAGAGTGAGCTGCCACGGGGTGGTCCTCTCCACCGTGCGGGGTCAACGACGAGCAGAGGAGGGCGCGGCGCGAGCTGGTGCGGCGCGAGCGAGAGCTTCCCGGTCGCTACAGGGATGAAGACGCTGATTTTGCAAAAACCCCCTTGCAAACGTTTTACCATCATGGATAGGTGCCTTTCTCTTTTATTAATAAAACCAGCATCATTTCCTTGATTTTATTGAGGCACTTAAACTGTTTAGAAAAATATGAAAAAATTTGGGGAGGCTCCCCTTAGCCTGTAGAAGCTCCACAAATTTTGGTGTCTCAAAATAAAATGTTTTGTACCACTTTTGTTCATAGGTTTCAATTGTGGCAATTTTCTAAATTCCCCAAATTATAATCCTTTAGGAATTTTAGAGCAAGTCCAAAGTAGTATTTTGAACTCTTGGAACTTCCTTGACAAATATGAGAGGTCAAAGTATTTGTGTTTTGCAAGTTTGAGTGCTTTCATTAATTGGGATTTGTTGTACCAAGTTTGGCATTTTGTTTATTATGAAGCCAAACCAATTAGTGGGTTATTTAGCAACTAAAAATAGATGCCATGATTCAATGAACACAAAAGCGAAAAAATTTACTCTGGTTTTTAGGTTCTCAAACTTTGGGCTGTTACACGTACCAATTCGTCGAATCAGACCTTGTTTCATTGCATCGCGGCCTTCCACCAGGGCATGCCACACTTGCGACGGTAAGGAAGCCAGAGAGGAGGGCGGGATTTTTGGGCTGGGCCGACCAAAGGTCTTAATCGAAATGGTCGAAATAAAATTCGTGACTAAGAAAATTGACTCGAGCGAGACACATTTTTTCTACTCCCTCCGATCCTTTATAAGTGTCGTGCCAAATGAGCTAGTTCCGTACAACTTATTAGCACTAGTCACGACATTTTTTTAGAATCGGAAGGTAGTGGTAGATTAGCATTCTAACATGGGATTAGATGATGTGGACACCTTGCATGTACAAGTTGCAAATATTAAATGAAGTATGTGGGGATGAATTTTATAGATATTATAGATTACTTACTTTCCTAGACAGAGTTTCGGTAGATTTGTGCTATATCCTTATTTTCAGTCTGAGCGATCATGTATATCAATGCTAAGCTAATTTAGTTTTCCTCTGTGAAACAAGGCAGAAAGCGGAGAAAATGAAAAGGTTGCGTGGTAGATTAGGGTTGAAGGGTTTTGCTGGTCATGATTGTGATGGTAGAAGCGGTGGTTTAGCACTTTTTTGGAGTGAACATCTGCATGTGGATGTACAAGAGGTCACTGAACGTTACATTGACTGTTTTATTAGACTTTCAGCCCATGATCCTTTGTGGCGCATCACATGTGTTTATGGGGAGCCACGGACAGAGAATAGACATCGCATGTGGAGTAAGTTACAAGAGCTGAAGGTGCAGTCCGACCTGCCATGGTGTGTCATGGGGGATTTCAATGAAGCAATGTGGTCCTTTTAACACCAATCGGCTACACCCAGAGGGGAGAATCAAATGCTTGCTTTCAGAGATGCACTAGAGGTGTGTGAGCTTGTGGATATGGGCTTTTTTGGACCGGCATTCACATATGATAACAGGAGAAGAGGTAGAGCGAATGTTCAAGTACGGCTAGATAGGGTTGTGGCTGATAATAATTGGAGGAACTTATTCGCTGAAGCACGAGTAGTTCACAAGGTAACGCCGTGTTCTGATCGTGTTCTGATCATTGTTTGATACTGCTGGAATGTAAGAAAGAGGAGGTGTCGGGTCCCAGACCTACGAGGAAGCATTATGAAATTATGTGGGAGAGGGATCCTAGCTTACTGATACGTCTCAAACGTATCTATAATTTCTGATGTTCCATGTTGATATTATACCAATTGTTACATGTTTTATACACACTTCATAGCATTTTTATGCATTTTCTGGGACTAACCTATTAACAAGATGCCACAGTGCCAGTTCATGTTTTCTGCTGTTTTTGTATTCCAGAAAAGCTAGTCTGGAAATATTCTTGGAATTGGACGAAACTTGGACAGAACCTCCTATTTTTCCAACACGAACACGGAGTCCAAAGGAGAGACGGAGGGGAGCCACGTGGCAGCCACACCATGGGGCCGCGCGGCCCCCCCTGCCACGCCGTGGCATGGTGTGGGGCCCACGTGGCTCTGCAGCCGCCGCCCTTTCGCCTATTTATTCCTCCCGATGCGAAAACCCTAAATACGTGAGCCATTACCCACGAAAAGTTCCAGAGATGCCGCCGCCGTCAACCCTAGCTCGTGAGGGTTCAGAAGCTCTTCCCGGCACCCTGCCGGAGAGGGGAATCATCACCGGAGGGCTCTACATCACCATGCCTGCCTCCGGAGAGATGCGTGAGTAGTTCATCCTTGTACAACGGGTCCATGGCAGTAGCTAGATGGTTGTCTCTCCACTTTATGCTATCATGTTTAGATCTTGTGAGATGCCTATCATGATCAAGATCATCTTATTGTAATGCTACATGTTGTGTTTGCTGGGATCCGATGAATATTGAATACTATGTCAAGTTGATTATCAATCTATCTTTTATGTTATTTAAGATCTTGCATGCTTTCCGTTACTAGTAGATGCTTTGGCCAAGTAGATGCTTGTAACTCCAAGAGTGAGTATTTATGCTAGATAGTGGGTTCATGCCTCCGGTAATCTGGGAGAGTGACAATAACTCTAAGATTGTGGATGTGCTGTTGCCACTAGAGATAAATTAACCGAGGCTTAGCTTAAGGGTGCGCCGTTAGGTCTAATGCATTTGTTTACATTACGCACATTACTCAATGCAATTATCTGTTGCTTGCAACTTAATACCAACGGGGAACTCGGATGACAACCTGGCGGTGGATTATTAGTCATAGACGCTGTTGGATAACGGTCTATGTATTTTGTCGTAATGCCCACATGAATATCATCGTAATCATCATGTCATATATATGCATTGTCATGCACTCAATATTTTGTCAATTGCCCAGCTGTAATTTGTTCACCCAGTATGTTAGTTATCTTTTATGGAGAGACACCACTAGTGAACTGTGGACCCCGGTCCATTCTTTTACACTGATAATACAACCAACTGCAAACATTGTTCCTTTTCATTCTCTGCAATTTACTACTGTTTTCCACACCATACGTTTAATCCTTTGTTTTCAGCAAGCCGGTGAGATTGACAACCTCACTGTTTCGATGGGGGAAAGTAGTTTGATTGTGTTGTGTGCAGGTTCCACGTCAGCGCGCCACTAACAACCTTCAGAAGTGATTTCTTGCTACTACTGGTCCGATTAAACCTTGGTTTCATACTGAGGGAAACTGCTGCTACACTGCTTCATACCTTCCTCTTGGGGTCTCCCAACGAACGTGTGATCCACGCAATCACTTACCGGAACGAGTGGCCAATGCTTGGGCTGTGGCCGGGCCGAAAGAATCTATGGGTGACATTCGGCGTGGACTTGGTGAGGTAATGAGCAAACTGCAGAATTGGAGCAAGGTGAAATTTGGCTCGGTTACTAGAAAACTGGAGTTGTCTAGAACAAAACTCGAAGAACTGATGAGAACGAATGCGGATCGAAATGAAATAAGAGAGATACATGATAAGATGAATGAAATGTTGTATCGTGAAGAGATGATGTGGATGCAGCACTCTAGAATAGAGTGGCTGTGAGAAGGTGATAGAAATACTAGGTTCTTTCATAGTAAAGCAGTTTGGCGAGCTAGGAAGAATAATATCAAGAAGCTAAAGGATGATGCAGGAAATTGGCATTCGGATAAAGTTTTGAAAGTTTTGAAAATTATTATGAGAGAGGAAAATATGATTGTAGAAATTTTCATGGTACTAAAACACCTCTCTATATACTGAAAGTTTTGAAGTTGCTCTTGTTTTACCTTCATATGCTTGTTACTTTGTTCTTTATGAATTTATTTGCTTACAAGGCTCCTATGCATAGGAAGAGTGTTAGATTTAAACATATTTTATATATGCTTCTTGATGCTCTCTTTTATTTCAACTCTCATCTTTATGTGAGCATCATAAAAATCACTATGCCTAGCTAAAAGGCTTTAAAGAAAAGCACTTATGGGAGACAACCCATTATTTCTGTAATTTTTCTTTTCTTTTTGAGTCAAGGAGTTGTTTACTTCTGTAACAATTCCTTTGTATCTTTATTTTATCGCATTGTTGTGCCAACTATTGCCTCTAATAGGAAGATGATGCTAGATTTGGATTTCTGCGCAGGAACAGATTTCTGCTGTTCACCGTTTTACTTCTGTAAAATCACAGAAAAATTATTTAAATCTGCAAATTTTTGTGCGTGATCCTCAGATATGTACGCATCTTTCGTTAGTTTTGAGTTTTTGATTGGAGTAACGTAAGTGCCTCCAAAAAATTCGTCTTTACAGACTGTTCTGTTTAGACAGATTCTATCTTTTATTTTTCGCATTCTCTCTTTTACTAGTGTTGAGTGGAATTCTTTTTTAGGGTGAAGAGCTTCACATAATATCAGTGGCAGTAGTTAATGTTAAAAGTAATGGTCATGTTTGTGTCCTTATAGAACATGTGAGTTTTTGATTGTGCACCAACCCTCTAATGAGAATTACTTTGAGTTTAGTGTGGCGGAAGTTTTCAAGGGTCAAGAGAGAAGGATGACATAATGTGATCAAGAAGAGTGAAGAGCTTAAGCTTGGGGATGCTCCCATGGATCACCCCAGCATATTTCAAGAAGATTCAAGCGTCTAAGCTTGGGGATGCATTTCATCAGCAACTTATCAGGTCATCTCTAGTGAAACTATATTTTAATTCTTTCACATCATATGTGCTTTACTTGGAGCGTCTGTGTGCTTTTATTTTCAGTATTTTATTTTTCTTATGGTCAACTTGATTGGACCCCAGCATTCTTGATTGGGAGGGAGACACGCTCCGCTTTTTCATATGAATACTCATATTCTTCACTTATACTTGTTGAGTATTCTTATCTAGCTATTGCTATGCTTTTAGCTCCTGTTTTGCATGCATCTCTTATTCAGAGCTGTTAGTTCATTTAAAGAAAGTACTCTCTTGCCTCACTTATAATTGTTTGGAGAGTTTATGTTGAAATAAATTGATTGGTGTTTGGTTGGAACAGAAAATGTTGCATGTGGTAGATGGTATAATGGAAAAGCTTACATATTCTTGTAGATCATTGTATTGGATAATTTGATACTCCCTCTATCTCAAAATACAAGGCGCCCTTTAATTTCGCGGGTCAACGACGTCCAACTTTGACCATGATTTGTACCAATAATATGATCACAAAATTATTATAAAAATATATGAAATGAAAGAATTTTGCAAGACAAATCCAACGATACCATTTATATATTCTAAATCCACATAATTTATTATATATTAACGGTCAAAGTTGAACATCGAAGACCAGCACAAAAATAGCGCGCCTTATATTTTGAAACGGAGGGAGTACTTGTCAATTGTTTTGAGTTATCAAGTAGTTCATGTTTAAGCTTTTGTATCATGTAGTTAAAACCTATTAATAAAGAACTACCGTAAAGCTCGTTGAAATTTGGTTTGCATGATTGGTATCTCTAAGATCTAGATATTTTCTAGTAAAAGGGTTTGGTTAACAAGGAAGACAATGTAGAGTCTTATAATGCTTGCAATATGTTTTCATATAAGTCTTGCTATGTCAGTTGATATCCTGTGTTTGCTTTAACTAACCTTGCTAGCCTAAATTCTGTACTGAGAGGGAATGCTTCTCGTGCATCCAAAACCTTGAGCAAAAATCTATGCCATCTGTGTCCACCATAACTACCTATATGTGGTATTTCCTTGCCATTCCAAGTAAATTTTTCATGTGCTACCTTTAAACTATTCAAAAATTATTACTCTATTTTGTGTCAATGTTTACCAAGCTCATGAGGACGGGGTGGATGTCTTTATGTCAACTGTCAAACAGAATTTACCGCCGGACTAGCGGCATATATATCCGCTTATCCATTAATTTTGCAAAAAGAGCTGGCAAATGGGGTGCCCAGTCCCAATTAATTACAACTTTAACCGCTTAATTCTCTTCACATTTTTGCCCTGATTTATCAGTCAAGCAATGACAAACAGTGAAATATCTGCATGTGTAAACAAAAGAGAAAGAGGGATGATCTGTCTTGCTGGTAGAAATAACGTCCTTCATGGGAGCCGCTCTTAAAAGTCTGGTTGGCAGGGGTTATATTGTACTTTCCATTTTCTGATTCATTGACAATTAACAAACACCTCTCAAAACTTATTTTTACTCTCTATATGATTTCAAAAACTTAAAAAGCTCTAGCACATGATTTAATCCCTGCTTCCCTCTGCGAAGGGTCTTTCTTTTACTTTTATGTTGAGTCGGTTTTCCTACTTCTTTCTATCTTAGAAGCAAACACTAGTGTTAACTTTGGTGCAACAATTTTTATATGCTTGTATATTGCACTTATTATATTGCTTTGTGTTGACAAATATCCATGAGATATATATGTTGAAAGTTGAAAGCAATTGCTGATGCTTAAATCTTCCTTTGTGTTGGTTAAATACCTTTTACTTAGAATCTATTGCTTTATGAGTTAACTCTTATGCAAAACTCTTTGATGCTTGTCTCAAAAGTA
This sequence comes from Poa pratensis, assembly GCA_947311845.1. Lineage (NCBI taxonomy): Eukaryota > Viridiplantae > Streptophyta > Magnoliopsida > Poales > Poaceae > Poa > Poa pratensis. Next base: position 43,161,565 of record CAMZMU010000117.1, on the reverse strand, counting down.
CTATTCATGAAAAGTTTTTGCTTATATGATTCAGTTGTTTACTCATTATCTACTTGCTAGCAAACTATAGACCATTGACCTGGATCACTTCATTCATAACATGTGCTTTACAATACTATTTGATCAAGATTATGATTGTAGCATGTCACCTCAGAAATTATTTTGTTTTTATCATTTTACCTACTCGAGGACGAGTAGAACTAAGCTTGGGGATGCTTGATACGTCTCAAACGTATCTATAATTTCTGATGTTCCATGTTGATATTATACCAATTGTTACATGTTTTATATATACTTCATAGCATTTTTATGCATTTTCTGGGACTAACCTATTAACAAGCTGCCACGGTGCCAGTTCCTATTTTCTGTTATTTTTGTATTCCAGAAAAGCTAGTCTGGAAATATTCTCGGAATTGGACGAAACTTGGACAGAACCTCCTATTTTTCCAACACGAACACGGAATCCAAAGGAGAGACGGAGGGGAGCCACATGGCAGCCACACCATGGGGCCGCGCGGGCCCCCCTGCCGCGTCGTGGGGTGGTGTGGGGCCCACGTGGCTCTGCAGCCACCGCCCTTTCGCCTATTTATTCCTCCCGACGCGAAAACCCTAAATACCCGAGCCATTATCCACGAAAAGTTCCAGAGACGCCGCCGCCGTCAACCCTAGCTCGGGAGGGTTCAGAATCTCTTCTCGGCACCCTGCCGGAGAGGGGAATCATCACCGGAAGGCTCTACATCACCGTGCCTGCCTCCAGAGTGATGCGTGAGTAGTTCATCATTGGACTACGGGTCCATGGCAGTAGCTAGATGGTTGTCTCTCCACTTTATGCTATCATGTTTAGATCTTGTGAGCTGCCTATCATGATCAAAATCATCTTATTGTAATGCTACATGTTGTGTTTGCTGGGATCCGATGAATATTGAATACTATGTCAAGTTGATTATCAATCTATCTTATATGTTATTTATGATCTTGCATGCTTTCCGTTACTAGTAGATGCTTTGCCAAGTAGATGCTTGTAACTCCAAGAGTGAGTATTTATGCTAGATAGTGGGTTCATGCCTCCGGTAATCTGGGAGAGTGACAATAACTTCTAAGATTGTGGATGTGCTGTTGCCACTAGGGATAAAATAACCGATGCTTAGATTAAGGGTGCGCCGTTAGGTCTAATGCATTTGTTTACATTACGCACATTACTTAATGCAATTATCCTTTGCTTGCAACTTAATACCAACGGGGAACTCGGATGACAACCTGGCGGTGGATTATTAGTCATAGACGTTGTTGGATAACGGTCTATGTATTTTGTCGTAATGCCCACATGAATATCATAGTAATCATCATGTCATATATATGCATTGTCATGCGCTCAATATTTTGTCAATTGCCCAGCTGTAATTTGTTCACCCAGCATGTTAGTTATCTTTTATGGAGAGACACCACTAGTGAACTGTGGACCCCGGTCCATTCTTTTACACTGATAATACAACCAACTGCAAACATTGTTCATTTTCATTCTCTGCAATTTACTACTGTTTTCCACACCATACGTTTAATCATTTGTTTTCAGCGAGCCGGTGAGATTGACAACCTCACTGTTTCGATGGGGCAAAGTAGTTTGATTGTGTTGTGTGCAGGTTCCATGTCAGCGCGCCACTAACAACCTTCAGAAGTGATTTCTTGGTCCTACTAGTCTGATTAAAACTTGGTTTCATACTGAGGGAAACTGCTGCTACACTGCTCCATAGCTTCCTTTTGGGGTCTCCCAACGAACGTGTGATCCACGCAATCACTTACCAGAACGAGTGGCCAATGCTTGGGCTGAGGCCGGGCCGAAAGAATCTATGGGTGACATTCGGCGTGGACTTGGTGAGGTAATGAGCAAACTGCAGAATTGGAGCAAGGCGAAATTCGGTTCAGTTACTAGAGAGCTGGAGTTGTCTAGAACAAAACTCGAAGAACTGATGAGAACGAATGCGGATCGAAATGAAATAAGAGAGATACATGATAAGATGAATGAAATTTTGTATCGTGAAGAGATGATGTGGATGCAGCACTCTAGAATAGAGTGGCTGCGAGAAGGTGATAGAAATACTAGGTTCTTTCATAGTAAAGCAGTTTGGCGAGCTAGGAAGAATAATATCAAGAAGCTAAAGGATGATGCAGGAAATTGGCATTCGGATAAAGCTGTCATGGGAGCCATGGTGTCGTGGGTTTGTCACATCAGATGTCATGGATGACTTCGTAGGTGTGGGATTTGCGCGAGTCAATCGTCTCCGAGCTTGGGATCGCAGGAACAAGGACGAACACAGATTTACCTAAGTTCGGCCCCTCAATGTGAGGTAAAGACCTACTTCCTGCCTACCCTAGCTTGGTATTGATATGATATATGTGGTGTTACAACAGAGGCGATCCGATCTGGGTACTCGCCGTAAGAGCTAGGGTTTTAGGGCTTGATAGCTTGACCCTGTCTAAGTCCTGCGAGTCCTCTTTATATACACAGAGGCTCGCTAGGTTACAAGAGTTCTACGCGAAGCCGATTGTAAACTTATCTTCCAAGGCAAGTTTTACCACCGACCTTCTAGAGCCTTCCTTTGGCAGGCCGCGATCCTTGATCGGCCCATCTTTACATGGCCCAATAATAGCGTGATCATGAAGATGAAGTCGTCGTTTTGGCTTTGAATAAGTTGCGGGTTAATTATTCCCCCAACATTAGCCCCCAAGTGTAGCCTGAACTTCATGGAATATCTTGATATGTTTTCTTGATCTTGAAAGGTTCCTTGGACGTTTAGGCTGCACTTTTTTTTTTCTGGCTTGCGCTTCCTTGCTTTGCGACTCATGATCACGTTGGATTGGCTTTTACTCGCACTTTTGGGGCGGCCTTGAAGATGCATCTGACTTCGTGAGCTTCTTAATCTGTCAAGGTTTGCCTGATAGCTTCAACACTTGATGATGACCAATCTTCAAATTATGACAATATGCTGTAGCCCCCAAGGATTGAGCTGATGTGATTTGACAATCATCTCAATTCTTCTCAGAAGGTTTTGAAGACCGTCACCTGTAGCTTGATATCATAGATAAGAAACAATTGTTAAGATATAAGCAATTGCAATTGGTGTTGCCGTACTATAAGCAGTACATTGACCTCTAGTTAGGCCTTTCTGAATCCATTATGTGGGCACTCGCGCGACTCAGTATTTCCTAGGAACATGTGTGTTCAGGGTCGAGAGCAGCCATGATAGGCAATCAAGCTCGATTGACGCCACACCCCAGTACTTTGGACGCATAATGCAAGTTGCAATCCGACTTAAGGTAAGTTTGATAGTTGCCAGTAGGTTGGCTGTTTCAGGGTACAAAGCCCCCAAGAAACAAATGATATATAGCTATAAGCAGCTTTGTTTATGATGACACATAAGGTCGCGCCTTGGTGGCAACCGAGTGTTATACATAGGGTTGGGTCGCACGTAGGCGGCGATCCCAGTTTGAGACATACGGTCGCGCCTAGGTGGCGGCCGATTTCTGATACAGGTGTTGCAGGTCGCGCCTAGGTGGCGACCAATTTTGAAGCAGGAGCCCTTAGTGGCTAGGATGATACTCAGCTATAGGCAGCTGGAAAAGATGAAACTTAGCTCTGATTAGCTTTTTTATGTGTAGTAAGGTCGCAGTTGCGCGACGTTCCAAGGGCGAGGCGCTTCTAGACGATCCTCGAAATCATGGCGATCACTGCTTTCTTCTCTCACATCCAGCAGATAGTACGATCCATTGTTTAGTTTTTTGCTGATGATGTAGGGTCCTTCCCATGGAGAAGATAGCTTGTGCATTCCCTTGTGGTCTTGCTTGAGTCGCAGCACTAGGTCTCCTTCTTGAAAGGTGCGGGTTCTGATGCGTCTGGCATGATAGCGTCGCAAGTCTTGCTGATACACCGCTGACCTTGATGCTGCCAAATCTCTGACCTCTTCTAATGTGTCCACAGAATCCTGCCGAGCTGCTTCATTATCTGCTTCGACATAGGCCGCAACTCTTGGTGAATCATGTATGATATCGCTGGGCATAACCGCTTCTGCTCCATAGACCATAAAATATGGTGTAAATCCTGTGGATCTGTTAGGGGTTGTTCTTAAACTCCATAGCACGGCTGGCAGTTCCTCCACCCAACATCCTGGAGATGCTTCAACCTTTTCAATAAGGCGCGGCTTAATTCCATGGAGAATTTCCTGGTTAGCTCGCTCAGCTTGTCCATTGCTCTGTGGATGTGATACTGACGTGAGGTCCAGCCTTATCCCATTGTTTGCACAAAATATTTGTGTAGCTCCTTCAGAGGTGTTGCTCCGTTGTCTGTAATGATACTATGGGGATATCCAAAGCGGAATATGACCTTCTTCAAGAACTTGACTGCTGTTTCAGCTTCACAATCTCCCACGGGTTCTGCTTCTATCCACTTTGTGAATTTGTCCACCACGACCAGGAGGTGAGTTTTTCCCGTTGGGGACCGTCTGAAGGGCCCTACCATGTCAAAACCCCATACGGCGAAAGGCCATGTGATGGGTATTGTACGAAGTGCTTGAGCTGGCATATGATCTTGCCTGGCGTATCTTTGACATCCATCGCACACTCTGACAATCTGCTCAGCGTCTGCTAGCGCCGTTAACCAGAAGAAACCATGTCTGAACGCCTTTGCCACCAAAGATCTTGACGAAGCATGATGGCCACAATCGCCTGCGTGAATTTCGTGCAAGATTTTTCGTCCTTCTTCTGGTGATACGCATCTTTGGAATGTCCCCGCAACGCTGCGCTTGTATAGCTCATTGTTTATTATTGTGTAGGCCTTGGATCGCCGTGTTATTTTGCGCGCCTCTACTTCATCCTCTGGTAGCACTCCGCGACTTAAATATGCCATGTATGGCTCTGTCCATGCGGCTGTTCATGCAGGGCTGCGACTAAAGTTGAATCGTCCTCTGGCTCTGCGATGTCAATCTCTGCTGGAGGCTTAACTGATGGGTTATGCAACTCATCCAAGAAAACATTGGGCGGGACTGATTGCCTATTGGATCCAAGCCGAGACAAGGCATCTGCTGCTTCATTTTGTCGTCGATCAACATGTTCAACTTGGAAGCCAGTGAAGTGTCCAGCAACTCTGTCCACCTCTCTTCTGTATGCAGCCATGTTTGCATCCTTACTGTCCCATGTTCCAGAAACTTGTTGAGCTACCAAATCTGAGTCTCCAAAGCAACGGATGCGACTGACATTCATCTCCTTTGCTATACGGAGTCCGTGAAGCAATGCCTCATATTCTGCTACATTGTTTGTGCAATTGAAGTGTATTTGGAGCACGTATCTTAGCTTGTCTCCCTTGGGGGAAGTGAGTACAACTCCAGCCCCCGAGCCTTGTAGCTGTCTTGACCCATCGAAGTGCATGGTCCAGTATTTTGTTTCTGCCATGGTGGGAGCGACTTGAATTTCTGTCCAATCATTGATGAAATCTGCGAGAGCTTGCGACTTAATTGATGTGCGCGGCTCGTAACTTATATGGTGTGGACCCACTCGATCGCCCACTTGGCTACTCTTCCTGTTGCTTCTCGGTTGCGGATGATGTCTGCCAGCGGTGCCGAGCTGACCACAGTTATTGGGTGTTCCTGGAAGTAGTGCTTCAGCTTGCGACTCGCCATGAACACTCCAAACACTAGCTTCTGCCACTGAGGGTAACGCTGCTTTGAAGCCGTGAGCACTTCACTTACGTAGTATACTGGCCTTTGGACTGGGTACTCCTTTCCTGGCTCTTGTCTCTCTACAACCATCACGGCGCTTACGGCACGAGAGTTTGCAGCTATGTACAACAGCATGGGCTCTTTATCCTTTGGAGCTGCCAGAACTGGAGCATTTGTCAACTGAATCTTCAGGGCTGTTAAAGCTTCGTCGGCTTCTGAGTCCCAAACGAAGGTATCTGACTTTTTCAGCAATCTGTATAAAGGCAGGGCTTTTTCTCCCAGTCTTGATATAAAGCGACTTAACGCCGCGACGCAACCGGTGAGTCGCTGTACATCCTTGATCTTTTCTGGTTTTTGGAGGTCCATTACAGCCTTTATCTTGTCAGGGTTGGCTTCAATGCCTCTTTCTGACACTATGAACCCCAATAGCTTCCCCGCTGGTACTCCAAAGACGCACTTCGTCGGGTTGAGCTTCATGTTATATCTTCTGAGATTTGTGAAGTTTCTTCCAAGTCACTGATGAGATCCTGGCTTACTTGCGATTTAATGACATATCGTCCACATAGGCGTGAACGTTGCGACCTATCTGCTCATGCAAGCAACTTTGAATGCACCTCTGGTAAGTCGCACCTGCGTTCTTCAATCCAAAGGGCATGCTTACATAGCAAAAGGCCCCAAAGGGTGTGATGAAGGATGTCTTTTCCTGGTCCTCCTTCTTCATCTTGATTTGATGGTAGCCTGAATAGGCGTCTAGAAAGCATAACAACTCGCATCCGGCTGTTGAATCAATCACTTGGTCAATCCTTGGCAAGGCAAATGGGTCCTTTGGACAGGCTTTGTTGAGACTGGTGTAGTCAATGCACATTCGCCATGTGCCGTTCTTTTTCATAACTAGGACTGGGTTTGCCACCCACTCCGGGTGATATACTTCTGTGATGAATCCTGCGGCCAATAGGCGAGCTATTTCTTCCCCTATCGCTTTTCTCCTGTCGTCGTGGAAACGCCGCAGTGGTTGCTTTACTGGCTTGGCCAGGGGTTCACGTTAAGGCTGTGTTCTGCCAATTCCCTTGGTACCCCTGGCATATCTGATGGTTTCCATGCGAAGATGTCCTTGTTTTCCTGAAGGAAAGCGATGAGGGCCCGCTCCTGTTCTTTTCCATGTGGCTCCGATGCTCGCCTGCTTGGATGAGTCGCCAGGAACAAGTCTATCTGCTTGGTGTCTTGGGCCGCTTTGAATTTCATTGGTGGTTCGGCAGATGGCGTGGTAACTACGCTCATATCATTGGGATCCACCTGCGACTTATAACTCTTTAGCTCTTCAGCGGCACAAGCTGATTCTGCGAAGGCTGCATCTCCCTCCTCGCACTCTATTGCTTTTTCTCTATCGCCGTGCACTGTGATGACCCCTCTTGGTCCTGGTATCTTCAGCTGTAGGTAAACGTAGCATGGCCTGGCCATAAACTTGGCGAAGGCTGTTCGTCCGAACAGGGCGTGATATGGGCTCTGAATTTTACCACTTCGAAGCATATGAACTCGCTTCTGAAGTTTTCTTCCGTCCCAAAGGTTACTCCCAGGGTTATCTTTCCCACTGGCTGTGCTGACTTTCCTGGGACGATGCCGTGAAATACGGTCGTCGTGTGTTGCAGGCTGGAGTCCATGAGCCCCAAGCGCTTGAACGTATCGTAGTACATGATATTTATGCTGCTTCCCCGTCCATAAGCACTTTGGTTAGCTTGTATCCTGCTATAAGGTGCCACAACTAGCGCCAGCTTCCCTGGTTCTCGCACTTGCGGCGGTGATCGTCGCGACTCCAAGTTACTGCATGTTCTGACCATTTTAGCCAATTGGGGGTTGCTGGTATCACAGCGTTTACTTGCTGGCTTCTGCGCCTAATTTCTCTCCCTCTTGGAGGTGTTGATAACTATTGTATGGTACTGCCCCACCTGCCTGGGGTTACTCGCATTGTGCGGCCCGGCGCCTGAACCATGAGTCGCACCAGGGTTCCTTCATGGTGGTTTCCCCTGTTGTGTTGGCTTTCTTCTTTCCACTTCTTGTAATAATTACATTGCGCCTTGGTATGGTCTGCTGGCCGCCCGTCACCTCCCGTGTGAAGATCGCACGGCCGATTAAAAACTTCTTCCATGTTAATTGGACGAGAGCCGCTTCCTCGGCCTCTTCCTCGTTGGCCCCTGAAACCTCCACGTGTGTTGGCGACAAGCCCAGAGTTTCCTTCTTCACTCTTGCGCTTGTTTTGATTCGCGTTGTTGTGGCTAGTTTGTTGCTGTTGAGGCTTGCTGATATTTTTCTTTCCTTCAACAGCGACCTTCTCCTCTTCTCCATCTGACGCATCTCGGTCTTGTCGAGCCAGCGTATTTGTTAGCCGCAGCCATTACCTCGCTGAGACTCTTGACCTTGCCCTTCATGCGACCTAACTTATGGATCAGTGGTTCGAACTTACAATTTTTCTCCATGACTAGGACGGCTGACTTGGTGGTATATTGTCTGAGAGTGTATAATTTCTGCCACCCTCCTCATCCAGTGGCGACTTGACTCGCCTTCCTTCTGAACGCAACGCTCTAGATCTTCTATATTGCAGAGTCGCTTGCAGGTTCCTTGGAAGTTTTTGACGAAAGCGTCTTTCAACTCTTCCCAGGTATTTATGGAGTTGGGGGGTAGATTTTGTAGCCATATGTGAGCCGCGCCCTCCAACATCATGTTGAGGTACCTTGCGCATATCTCTTCTGAAGCATTTAAAATACTCATCCCCATCTCGTAGTTGTTTAGCCAGGTGGTAGGATCCATGCTGGCGTTATAGTTTGCCACCTTGCGTGGTCCTTTGAAATCTTCAGGGAAAGGTTCCGATCTGATCTTCTCAGTGAAACATGCCGGACCTTGAGTCGCGAGGACAAAGCTGTGGATGTGCCCGTAGGGTTGTTAACTTCCACGAGCCGCGTCTGCATCGTTGGCATGATAGCCTGTGCTTCTGCGGCTTGTTCCTGCTGCCTCTGCGCGACCCTTGATATATCCTCTGGTGGCCTGCTTTGGACGCTTCTTTCTGCTGCAATCCCGCGGCCGGCCGTACGGGGGCTGCTGCCCTCGGCTTCTGCCCTGTTGGCCTGTTGTAGGACAGCAGTGCTCAACATCTGTATCGCACGCCGTGCTTCAGTGTTGATTGGGTCGTCGCCTGTTGGTACCATCTGTGTCAAGATATTAGCCGCAGCATACATGTTATCGACCGGGCTTTGGTAGTGGCCTTGTGGGGTGTGAAACCTCCTTGGTTGTTGCGATGGTAGTTGCTGGGCTTCGTGGACAATTGATGGTTCCAAAATCCTTGCGACTGGTTGGACTCCAGCAGCTGGAGTGGGTGGAAGTTCTATTGTTGGTTGAGTCGCGCGCGCTTGCGCCTGCGAGTCAACTTGTCTTTGAGTCGCGGCGAGCGCGGCTATCCTTTGCCGTTCCTGTTGGATTCCTTGGTTCACCTGTTCGAGCCTGTAGCGCTCTGCTTCCATCCTCCGAACCTCGTACAGGAGCTCGGCCCTGGCGGCCTCAATTTCTGTCGCGGACAGCGGCGTTTGCGGCTGACACCGGGATAAGTAGCGGGTTGCCGGGGGGTGCCGATCTTTCGGCTTCTCCCGCAGTTCCTGACGTACTTGCACCTCCGGCCATGTAGACTCCAACTTGTGCCGCCTCTTGTTCTACCACTGGTGCGTAATCCCAGTAACTTTCCTCAAGAGCTGGTATGATGGACCCAAATTCTTGCGAGTCCATGCTCTCCAGGACTCTTCTTCGTCACGGCGACTCCTTCTGCTGAGTCGCCTTCTTGGGCTGAGCTAACAGATCCGCCGCCAATGAAACCGACGAAGACGTTGATAGATCCAAACGGGATGATACGGCCGGTCTCCAGGTAATCAGCTTCTGGTCCCCAGCTTGAATCGTCAATGAGAGGCGTGCCATCGACCATGATGATGTGGCCAATGGCGAGATCTTCAGCTCCTTTCATCGATCCTGCGCGGAACGTGACGCTCTTGACCGCAGGCCCCACGGTGGGCGCCAACTGTCGTGGGTTTGTCACGTCAGATGTCATGGATGACTTCGTAGGTGTGGGATTTGCGCGAGTCAATCGTCTCCGAGCTTGGGATCGCAGGAACAAGGACGAACACAGATTTACCCAGGTTCGGCCCCTCAATGTGAGGTAAAGACCTACTTCCTGCCTACCCTAGATTGGTATTGATATGATATATGTGGTGTTACAATGGAGGCGATCCGATCTGGGAACTCGCCGTAAGAGCTAGGGTTTTAGGGCTTGATAGCTTGACCCTGTCTAAGTCCTGCGAGTCCTCTTTATATACACAGAGGCTCGCTAGGTTACAAGAGTTCTACACGAAGCCGATTGTCTTGTCTTCCAAGGCAAGTTTTACCACCGACCTTCTGGAGCCTTCCTTTGGCAGGCCGCGATCCTTGATCGGCCCATCTTTACATGGCCCAATAATAGCGTGATCATGAAGATGAAGTCGCCGTTTTGGCTCCGAATAAGTCGCGGGTTAATCATTCCCCCGACACATGGCAACAGATTATTCAAAAAAACTCTTTGAAGCTGATCCAAGCATTAATCCTGAACCGGTCATTGAACTCTTTGAGGAAAAGATCACTCCCGATATGAATGAAAAACTGTGTGCTGCCTTCACCGACAAGGAAATTTCAGATTCCCTTTTTCAGATTGGACCTTTGAAGGCACCTGGGCCAGATGGTTTTCCGGCGAGGTTTTTTCAACGAAACTGGGATGTTCTAAGGGATGAAGTTATTGTGGCTGTGAAGGAGTTCTTCTCCTCTGGTGTCATGCCTCAGGGAGTGAATGAAACAGCAATAGTGCTTATTCCCAAAGTGGAGCTGGAGCTGGAGTGATTGACCAGAAACGTTGGCGCAGTTTCGGCCAATCAGCTTATGTAATGTCATTTATAAGGTGTTGTCTAAATGCCTTGTTAACCGTTTGAGGCCAATTCTGGGAGATATATTTCTGAAGCTCAAAGTGCATTTGTGCCGGGTAGGCTCATTACCGATAACGCCTTACTTGCTTTCGAATGCATGCATCACATCCAGCAGGAAAAGGACCCGAGTAAAAGTTTCTGTGCTTATAAGCTTGATCTATCAAAGGCATACGATCGTGTGGACTGGGGATTCTTGAAGCAAATGATGTATAAGCTTGGCTTCTCTCATCTATGGGTGACATGGATTATGGCATGCGTTACCTCGGTGAGATACTCTGTTAAACTTAATGGAGCTTTGCTTGAATCGTTTGCACCGACGCGTGGGCTTCGGCAAGGTGATCCACTGTCCCCGTTTTTATTCCTTTTTGTGGCTGACGGTTTATCAGCATTGTTGAAGCAGGGTGTAGACTTGCAGCATGTTGACCCAGTTCGGGTTTGTAGAAGAGCTCTGGGAATTTCTCACCTACTGTTTGCCGATAACACCATTTTGTTCTTCAAGGAGTCGGTGGAGCAGGCTGTGAGGGTTAACTCGATCATTGACTCATATGTTGCGGCTACGGGGCAGCTTATCAATCGGAACAAATGCTCTATTTTGTTTGGTGATCATTGTCCGCCAGGTGTTCAGGAAGCAGTCAAAGGTGTGCTCCAGGTCCAAGCAAATGCTTTTGAGGAAAAGTACCTAGGCTTGCCTACTCCGGAGGGATGGATGACCAAAGAGAGATTTTCTAGTCTCGAGGAAAAATTGCTGAAAAGAATTATGATTTGGGGTGATGCCCTTCTATCCCAAGGTGCAAAAGAAATCCTTATTAAGGCCGTTGCTCAAGCGATTCCAACTTACATCATGGGAGTGTTCAAACTCCAATGTCGGTGTGTGACGACCTGACTCGGATGGTGAGGAACTACTGGTGGGGGGCGAAGGAAGGAAAGCGTAAAACCCATTGGTTGGCTTGGGATAAAATCACTTGTCCGAAATCTCTTGGTGGCTTTGGCTTCAGAGATTTTCGAATGTTTAACCAGGCATTGCTAGCCTGCCAGGCGTGGAGACTTCTGACCAACCCGGACAGCCTATGTGCTCGCGTTTTGAAGGCCAAATATTATCCCAATGGATAGCTCCAGGACACGGTTTTCACTGCAAATTGCTCTGCTCCGTGGCAGGGTATCCAGTATGGTCTGGAGCTGCTGAAGAAAGGCTTGATCTGGCGAATTGGAAGTGGGGAACATATTCGTATTTGGCGTGATCCTTGGGTGCCTAGACCCTACTCATATAGACCGGTGTCAACGCAGCGAAACTGCAGGCTCAGGAAGGTCTCACAGCTTCTAACTGAAAGTGGTGCCTGGAATGAAGGCCTACTTCGTCGTTTTTTTGTGCAGGCTGATGTTGCAGCCATTCTGAAGATCAAGCCGGCACCTCGAGGAGATGACATGCTAGCGTGGGAGTCGACGCATACGGGAGTTTTCTCTGTCAAGTCTGCCTATTGGCTTGGCATGGAGGAAAAACGTCGGCCTAATCAAGGCGCCGCGAGCAAGGCACCGGATGGTCGTCGGACCATTTGGAAGCAACTTTGGGGGTGCCCTGCCCCCTAAAGGTACGCATTTTTGTATGGAAGCTTGCCACTAATTCTTTGGCCACTTGGGAGAACAAGTGTAAACGAAAGATGGAAATATCTAATGTTTGTATTATTTGTGGTGTGGAATGTGAGAGCACATACCATACTTTCTGTAGATGCCCAATTGCAAGAGCGTTGTGGCAGGAGATGACGGAGGAATGGCAGCTCCCTGATGTGTCGCTGCTGGAGCATGTCGGCAAGGAATGGGTTCTTCACCTTCTGGATGGGCGATCGGTGCTGGAACGTACAAGAATCCTGATGACTTTGTGGAGAATATGGCACAACCGCAATGAAATAGTCCACAATAAGCATGTCCCATCAATGGAGAGCTCCAGGAGGTTTCTGTGCAGCTATGTGGACTCGTTGATGGCAATCAAGTACTGCCCAAATGCTGATGATGTCAAGGGCAAACAGTCGGCTATTGATGAGATCCTTGCTAGCAAGCGATCTCAGCAGAAGAAGATGCGGGGGCCAGGAAAACAAGGAAGATGGCTGAAACCAGTCCCAGGAATGGTTAAGCTAAATGTTGATGGCTCGTATAGTGAGGCAGCAGGTAATGGAGGAGCTGGGATGATCCTGCGAGATGATGCGGGGGCAGTGATCTTCACTGCGTGTCGCCACCTATCATCATGCTCCTCCCCGTTAGAGGCTGAGCTTGCTGCCTGCTATGAAGGAATTCAGAAGGCAAGAGAGGAGTCACCGCAGCCGTGTGTGGTGGAGATGGACTGTGCTGAAGCTGTTCATATGATAAATCTCCCAGCGGTGGACAGATCAAGCTGCACGTTCGTGGTGCAGGAAATTAATAGGCTGATCCAGTTAGATCCTCGGTTTCAGGTGATTGATGTTGATAGAAACCAGAACAAGGCTAGTCACTTGCTGGCAAATTTGGGGCGTTTGACTGCGAGTACTGCAACCTGGATCACGGCTGGTCCTGAAGATGTTCTTGCCTGCTGCCTACAGGAGGCCTCTCTTGTAGCGTAGTGTTATTTTCATTCGCAAAAAAAGCTATCTACACCCTGAATTGTCACCGCCGGGCTTCTACAAGCAGGCCGGCTGAACCCTTCCTGACTCGGGCAGAAAAATCGATGTGCTTAATAAGAGTGAGGTACCAACACCATCATGGGAGTAATTTATCTTCAAATGTATATTCATCTAGGCTGAGAACAAAAGCATAATGAAAAAAATTGGCCGAAGTCTAGCCCTACTGCACCAACTGGCTACATCATACTGAGTGACGTGGTATCGAACACGGCATATGCCACGGGGTGGCTTACTTGAGGGGTAGCTACGGCGCGAGGGACGGCGTTCCGGCGGGATTGTGCATGAGCACGGAAAACACGCGATGTACCCAGGTTCAGGGCCCTCGTGAGGAGGTAAAACCCCTACATCCTGCATCTGATCTGTATATGGTGGAGTATATGGTGTTACACGGTTACTCCTTGAGCTGTACATCTTCTCTTCCTAGCTAGAGGAGTTTTAGCTGGCTGCATGCGTGCTTGAGAGAAACGTGAGAGATGGAGAGTGGAGCTAGCTTTCCTGGCTTGGTACGTGTGAGCTAGCTGAGTGTGCTAGTACCACAGAGTGTGAGGGATCCATCCATCTGATTTAGCTAGCTTGGTGCATCTTATAGATCGATGCCCAAGGGACAAGCGGGGGCCCGCGGTGATGCGTGCATAGTGGCGTACTATAGTACATAGTGTTTCCTATTCAGCAATAGTATTCTTCCTTCAGTGACATCGTGAACAGTGTCCGGGTACATGTATGGCTTGTCTTGTCTGCCTGTGTCCGATGGGACGAGTGTTGACTTCGCGTAGCAGGTGCGCAGCCGGATGGAGAGCGGCCAGCCGGACTCGGGCCGCCAGCCGGAGTCGGGCAGTGGATGGAGGTCGAGCAGCCGGACCCGGGCCGCCAGCCGGGGTCGGGCAGCCAAACTTCTATCTCTTGTTTTCTTGTCGAGTCGCCGACTCTGGTAACCCGGGGGTCATCCCCATGTCACTGAGTCACTGAAACTATTGAATCGTATTGCACATTCATGTTTAGTCAGCAACGTGCAAGTTGATCACGACCAGCAGAGTAAGGCACTAAAAGGCTACATGGAACAAAAATTATCTCATAACTCAGAGATTATGCAACTAACCTGGACTCACAATCTATTTATTTTGTTATGTTTATTTTTTTGCTCTGTCTTGGTCTTTTCTGATGTTTAGCATTATCAAAACTTCATTAGCCATTCCAAAACACCTTCCCAAGGGTTATACAAGTTTGAAGTCTGCATAATCCACGGTACATACTCCAAGATAGGAACATACTCCCTCCGTTCCTAATTATAATATGTTTTAGATATTGCAATATGGACTACATATGGACCAAAATTAGTGAATATTACATTAAAATGCGCCTAGATGCATATGAATCTCAGAATACTGTGAAAAGGTAAAACATCCTACATTTAGAAACGGAGCGAGTATGATATATAAAATATCCTAACAATTTGAAATTTTACTATTAAAGTTCTCACTCATGGATTACTTATAGCATCTCATTGTTATGTTACACCTTTGTACAATGGTTAAATGGGGTCACTTCATTCCACACGAGTTAGTCGTGCTCACTACCAAATTAACGGTAACATGTGATACATGGTGTCTCTTTTGTATACTTTGCCTACAGTTATGGTAACATTTTATGGTGGCAAGAAATATATGATTTCAGTTGTTAGCTCCTACAAGTACAATGATGGAATTGTATGGACGTTTCTTCCAACAACCTTTCCGATCCATTTCTATAATTTCATCTCAATGAACATCATTAAATTTAATCATGTAACCACGATTACTATGGATGTTCTAGTTTATATGTTTCCTAATGGATGCGGCCACAAAGCCTTAGCGCCGGAGGCTACTTGGCTAGCTGATGGGTGATGTATTCTGGACACGGAGAAATTTTGTTGATTGTTTCTTTGTCTGCTCATGTTTAAATTGGGATTATTTTTCTTGGCATCGTAGCTGTTCGGATTCGTACAATAAGCGATGGAAGTGGACGTGATTTTGTGGAGGGGAAAACGGTAGAAGAAGGACGGACGAACAAAAAATCTTGCTGCTTTTATTATTAAAATAAATAATATATATATATATATGATGACAGTAATGTGAAAACTCGAAGTTGGTAATCTATACCAGTAATTGTGCACGTGCAATGCACGTGTAATATTAGAAGATATTTTTCTGTTATGTTAAAACTCGATGAAATAACAACGATAATTAATCAAAATGACACAAACTTGGTGCATATATGGACAGATAGATGGGCATATCTTGTTGCAACTTAGCTTAGCCATGGCTAGCAGATGTCACTTTCCATTCGCTACAGGATCTGGTTGCATTCAGAGAAATAAGCAATATCAGCCTACATGGACATTAGCATATATACCAAGGTTTCTAAAAAATTGACCCAACAAACTGTCATGCATTTGTCTTTCCCAAAGTAGTTCACACTAACGTACGAAGTATCTTCCAAATGCCCAATCCCAGAGACAATCTACACTAATAATTTAAAATGGTACTAGACAGAACTGAGGCGAGCTCACCACAAGCTATGACTCTGATCACCTGAACAGCACAGGGGTAATGATAACTACCTGAATCGTCGCCCAAATGACCGCCGTGAGGGAACTTCTGTACCGAGCCTGAGCCACTACCAAAATAATTGCAGTGTATACACATGCAGGAGTAAGATGGTTGAAAGTAGCAGAGAACAAAATTTTATCTGTAACCATTGCTGCAACCACTGACCTGTGTAGATCCACCATGCGCATAAGTCGTTGGCAAATATAGAGCTATCCCAAGTGGCAATTCTGTCTGAAACTAAAACTTAGAAACATCACATCTGAAATCAAAATTGTAGTAGCATGAATGAATATACATGGAGGACGACTTATAATCATTGAATTGCATTGAAACTAAAACTTAGAAACACAACATCTGAAATCAAAATTGTAGTAGCATCAATGAATATACATGGATGAGGACTTATAATCATTGAATTGCATTGTGTATGCTCTGTTCAGGACTATAATTATTGAATTGCATTGTGTATGCTGTGTCCATAGAAGAAAAAATCACTTGTTTGTGTTCACAATTAGTATGGCATCATGTAAGCTTTCTGTTTGCATCTGGCTGTTGATGGTGTACTATGAAGGAGAGTGCCAAAGGATATTCTCCAGCTCGTACTTCACCCCCGGTCGATCTGCACCATCTCAGGAGCGTCTTTGTATCACAGCTGCATCGATCAATTGACCACTCACAACATAATGTTTGACAGACTACTACTACTACTACTACAGAAAGAACTACAAAATGGACAACATCAAATTGATGAATCAGATCCACTAAATAAGCTAACGCATCAGCCACACAATTTGACTGCAATTGAATTTATCAAAAAAGATAACCACAGTAGTCCATTATTCCCAAGAATAACCGGATATATGTGCTATTCTAAAATGAATTCACTAAATCTAAAAGAGGACACGCTCCTGCTTAACCCAATGCATAGTTGGATACATGTATACATTATCATTTACAATATATCCAAGGACTAATAATGCATGAAAGTGCAGCGGTACAACGATTAAGTTAAAAACTTGAAGCTCGTCTGAAGATCGTGCAGACTCTGTTCGTGGAAGCGGCGGGCTTTACGGGCCCGATTTGGGCCCGGCCGGATCCTCTTGGGACTGGCAGTGTGGCCGGACCCAATTGGGACTGGTGTACCCTGCGGCTGCGTCCGGTCGACTACCGTTTCAGCGGTGGAGGCAGTTCCCTCCCGCGCGGCCGCGGTTCCGCTGACCCCGAGTCGAGCTACTCCTCGCCTCCGTCTTGCAAACCTCGTGACGGTAGCATCGGGGAGACGACGATGGCGGCTTCGTAACCGTAGTGGCGCAAGTTGGTGAGCGGTGAGTCTGGGATGACAAGGTTTCGTCCTTGCAGGGTTCCTATTTTATGGATCGCCCGAGTTGTCGATATGGTGTTCGGGTGAAATCTTTGTCGGCTCGCCCGACACCGACGTGGTGGCACCTTCGGGTGACATCATTCCTTCTTGAAGGGCGTCGTGGCTACCCTCCATCCACTGCCCTCTGTGTGCCGAGGGAAACCTAGGACCAGCAATGGCCCGGCAGCAACGATTGCGTTACTTTTTGAAGGTGCTGCATGGTACTCGACGATTCGGTGTTAGGACCGTGGTGGTAATTCTTCGGAGGATGCAACGGTTGCGGGTCACCTTAGTTTAGTCTTCCCACCTATGTCTCCATTTGTTTCTTCTTTTGGGCATGTGTTTGCTGCTGCCCCAGCATTTCTTTTGGTTCGTGTAACTCGTTGGCTTTATCGGGTGGCTGCTATAATAATATATTGGGGCAAAATCCTATTTTGAGGAAGAAAACAGTGACCTGATCATGAACTAAACATTGTATTTGTTCTGAAGAGAGTGACCTGTTCCTGAAGACCATGAACTGAACCAGGACAATCTAAATACAGTGACCTGAACTTGGGGAGAGGATGGCGTTAAACCTGAAGAATTTCGAGCTGCTCATGGTTTTCTCGCGCGGGGCGGCGTGAGGGTGGCGGCGGCGGCGTGTCCTCATGCGGGGTGGCGCCGTGGCGGGTAGTCTGTCACGGAGGGAGGGTGGAGTGGTGGCGTATCCATGGGTGGAGTGTATGTAAGTGTATTAGTGTAGATATAAAAAGAGTGAAGTGGACAGATCCAACAAATCAAAATTGTAGCCATCAAACAACATCTAATGGTTTAGCTACCACCAATCATTAGCTCTAAAACATTGTTACTCGAACACTAATCAAAATGCTGAGAGCATCTTCAACAGGCGCCCAAAAAAACGTGCGCTAAATTAGTTTTACAGCACCGTTTTAACAGTCTAGCGCTCCGTGGTCGAAATCAGTTTTCTAGATGCACAAAAATACAGCACGCAGAATGGAGCAGTCCAACGGGCACCAAAAAGACACGCGCTAAAATAATTTCTTCAACACATGTATGACAAACAAGTCCCTGGTTTTTATAAAATGGTCCAGCTAGCTCGCAATCAGATCCCTGACCAAAAATTAAAAACGCAATCAGACCCCCAATCGTTGGAGCAAGCAATCAGCTTGCTCGCATGCATCTCAATCCGTCGCCGAGGAATGAGTTCATCTCGACGCCGTACAGGGAGCCAGGGCCGCCGCGTGTCTGCGACACCGTCGCCGAGGAGATGGGCAGGGCCTCCTAACTATCTTACCACATACCACAGGCAGGTTCTCTGCGCGCGTTATTGTTGGGCGTATGCTGGAACGTGTTTTAGAGCCTCTCGCGGTAAAAGAACAGTTTTCTGGGCGCGGGGCGGTTCTTGGGCGTCTGTTGCAGATGCTCTAATCAATCCCGTCCCCTCACGGCCTCACGCACGAGTGGCCTCTTCCCCCTACTACATCGCCACGCTGCACACCGCCGCCACTCAGATCGTCGCCACTGAAGCTCCCTATCGTGCCCCGATCTTCATGCACACTTGCTGCCCTGCCTCCTTCACGGAAGCCGCCATTATTCTCAGGCGCCGCTGTTTCCGTGACGCCATGCACCGTCGCCCACCGTCGTTGCCCGGCGCATCCATGCGCGATCCCGCGCAATGCCACCGGATCCTCGAGCGAGACGCCAGCGAGGATGATCTTCGTCGCAGATGACAAATCAATCAGGTGCATCTTTGATTCTATGGAGTGAACATTCAGACCTTTGCATGGTTACTGCTGCACTTTGGTTTCTTGTTCTTGCGCTGGTCTGCAATGCTACTTCTGATGGGTTCCAGAAAAAAAATTCTGGACAGGAAAGAAACTGCTATTCCAATTCCGCCTCCGTGGGGTTATCTTGATTGATTGAACATATTTCTGCTGGATGGATTAGTATACTATCACTAGCAGATTGTCAGCACAACACATATTTTTGTATAAGTGAAGCTGCTTGAAATGCACACCAAACTGCTGATGTATTTATCAGTGCACCAGGTTGCTGAGGTTAGTTAACGATTTTATAATGCGTTTGGGAAACACTGGATAATCTCGGTCATGGAATTAATTTGCATACATAATATATGAGGAAAAGTGACAAACTGATAGAATCTGTTTGCAATAGACCTTTATATTTATAATGAGGATCATTTGAATCCTACTGCTAATAGTCTCCTATTGATTGGATATATTTCCCAGATACATATATTAGTTTTGTATTCAGCCTGGAAATACACATTTTGGGAATTTCTCCATTAGACATGGAATGAAAGAAAGTGCTGATAAATGTTATCTTAACTGACTCATTTCATGCTAATAATAATTACGTTTAAATTTTAGAGACTTTTGATCGTTCATATGATTTTTTAAATATCCTCTGTTTAGAGTCTTGTTATGTTAATCTTACAGATAGGCAAGAACGTGTTAAACTTTGGTTTGTTAGTAAATATAGTATATGTATCAACACTACTGTAGCATACTTGTACACCTTGCTGGCCATTTGTGTTGACCCGATTTTCTTCTGGAATGTATTAAGTTGATTTGCTCTTCTCAGGCTGCTTCTTTTTGTTTGAAATTCTCATGATATTTACCTACTTTTTATTCCTATATATACAAGGCAACATACATCTCCTCAAGCCCGGTGAAAAGAGTTGTCGCCCGACTCCTCCGGCCCTGCTACCAGGCACTCGAACCTTGTGCAATGGGTGCCGACGAGGGCCTTGAGATCGGCGACAAACTCGGCACTGAATGTCAGCTTGACAGTCTTCATGTTGCAGCACGTGCGAGCAACGGGGGTTGCGCCCTTGAACTCGGTGTTCCCGTGGTCGAACACCGGCGCCAGCGCCCGCGGCACGGGTACGGGCTCGGCGGGGTGGAGAAAAGGGAATGGTGGAGCGGTGAAGTCCGTGCCTTGGCGCACTGCCCTGGCCCAGGTTTTCCGGAAGGCCGCCCCAGCGGTGCCGTCCATGACTTGGTGGTGGCAAGCGAGGCCCAGCACAAGACCGCCGCACCTGTACCGGGTTAGCTTGATCTGCAGCAGGGCCGCCCCGATGTTCTCCTATACAGTAAGTAGTGACAGTTAGCAAGCTAGCTAGAGCGACTCACCCTGCTCATGCAACCGATCGATGTGGCACTTACCTCCGGTGGGGCAGAGTAGGGAGGTACGGGGCAGCGGTGTCGGTGACAAGGCTGCCGTCCACTAACACGCTCGCCAGGTCGCCGGCCACGGCAGCCTCAAGGACAAGCACGCCCTCGTTGTTGACGTGGATGCAACGCCTGCCACGCTGGTCCACGGCGAGGCGTCCTGCCAGCCGAGGGTACGCCGCGCGCCACGGCCCTGCGCAGCCCCTCCTTGAGCGCCTCGTTGGATGGAGTCGGCGCCGGGTACACCATCATGACAGAGACGAAGAGGTCCAAGGTGGCACGGTCAAAGAGTGTTAGCGGGACCATCTCGCCGGCGAGAGGGTGAGGCGGCGTGGAGCCAATCGCTTTCAGCATCGTGCTGCTCGTCATCTCCTTAATTTCCGACTAGACCAGCTTCGGCTCCTTCGCCGATGGCTCCTAAGTACTTGTACTACGGTAGCTGATGGTACCGTTATAACAACAAGTATAATACGGCTGCCACCTCACGTGTCCGGTCTGCTTCAAGAGAGGTGCCCTCACGTGGTGTCATGCATGTTGCCGCGAGCGGTGGTTTAAAAAAAGACCAAAGATGTAACGGCTAGGAAACACGATGCTAATATTTCACAATTGAGAGAGCTAATATTTCACAATTGATCCGTTTGGGTGCCCCCCGCGGACATGTCAGAGGTCCGTGTCCAAGAGAAGAAGCGTGAATACTCTGAGCATGAAGACGTGAAGTTGCGGCTTAATTCAAAACGAAGCATCAAGATGATGATCCCTCCAAGCGTGGAGTAAAGATAGTTCAGATCACATCAGTGGAAAATGAAGCCTCAAGATGAAGACTAAAAAGGCAGAGCGACAAACTGCACGGTCCAGGAACGTTGTGATATTGAGCTAACCTTGTGAGAAAGCAACTGCATCATCAAGATGTAAAGTTGAGGATTAATTGAAGATGAATCATCCAGATGATGATCCCTCCAAGCGTGGAGTAAAGATAGTTCGGAGCACACCAGCGATAAAATCTACGTCTTCATTTGAAATTCGTGAAAATCTCTAGGTGGGAGAGGAGGGGAGGAGCTAGGTGAGGAGATGGTCCGCAACGGCGATCTATGGTTCGCCCCGGAGTCGTGTGCGTGAGCGCTCCTAAGTATGAGCTGATGTAGTTCTCCAGAAAACCGGATTTCAGAAAACCCGAAAAACTGAATGCCCGCTAACTGACGAACCGAACACTATGTACTTGCTAGTAACTTTGGTGTCAAATCCTTCATTTCGATTTTAGTCACACGTACCAACAATCCTGTTATTTAGAGGCTGCACTAGAAATTCACAATGAGATGCTATATATGTCAGTTCACAGCTCTCACCAGGCAACACGCCCATCTACACGACGAATTTACAGTCCCCAACACACGCATATATCACTTGATGATTGTGTGTCCATCCATCTTAACGAGTCATCATCGTAGTAAAGATCGATCTTGCCTTCATGTTGTGAGAATTGGCGGGAGGTAGGCGGACTTGTTGCCGAACACCCTGGCCTTGGTGTCGGGGAAGAAGTCCGTCGTTTCTTGTAGCTCTCCGCTGTCGCTCACGCCGATGGGGTAAGCCATGAGGTGGCCCGGCAGGTCTCCCTGAGGCGCGGCGTTGCTAGCGAATATCTCCCAGTGCTGCTGCGCCACCTGGTTCACCATGCGCACGCATGCCAGGCTCGAAGGGTGGAGGAGGAGATCACTCGCAGACGCCGCGGCCTGACCCAGGTGCTCATGCCACAGGGCGAGCCGTAAGCCGTGCACCTGCCCCCTCGCCGGCCGGTTGCTGGACGCGAGGTAGCCTGGCTGGTACGCGCCCATCGCGATCTCCGAGTCCCGCCCACCGTCCATGGAACGCTGGTTGATGTTCGCCGATCCCACGATGACGTACTCGTCGTCGACTGCAAATTAACGTCAGATAGAACAAATTTTGAACGATATATTTCGTCTGAACATTTGACATGTCATTGAGCAGATATTTAACTGACACTAAAAATGAATAAGGTTACCTATCATGGTCTTGGCGTGGACGTAGATCATGAAGCGCCTGGCCTGCTGCGCCCTCATGTAGTCGGTGTCGGGGTCGGGCTTCTCCGGTGGCGAGTACTCGCCGGGGCTGTACGCCTCCCGATTGCCGAGACAGAAGAAGGTGAGGTAGTCCTTGGGGTTGGCCTGAATGCCCTGGGCCTGAATCGCCAGCGCCACGTCCTTGTACATCATCTCCATGGTCCGGCGCTGCCAGTCCAGGATGGCCTGCACGGAGGCGCTCTCTGGCACGCCCTCAGGCCACATTGGCACTACCACGTAGACCGTAAACCGCTCGCCGGCCTCGATCTTGCTCACGATCTTGAGCGACAGTTCCTTGGGGATGAGGTGCAGCGCGTTGATGTCCTCCACCGTGACGCCGTCGTCGCGCCGCCACGCGTAGGAGCTCCCCAGGAAGTACTGGTTCTCGATGTAGATGAAGTCCCTGGCGCGGCGGATGGCGTGGATGTAGGCGTCCTGGATGCTGCGCTCGAAGACGTGGTCCTTCCCGGTCTGGAGCCCCATCTGCGAGGCCTCCTCGGGTCTCTCCGGGAACCCCGTCACTGCGCCGGCATCGATGGACCGGAACACCTGGACGTTCCACGCCTCGGCGTCCTGGATCGCCTCGCGCGCTGACCAGCCCTTGTCGAGGTTGACAAGGTAGATGTCGCCATCGCCCTGCCTACGCCACCGCTGCTCGAAGTTGTCGAGCACGTCCCATGCTGCCGGACCCTCGATGCGGCAATGGATGTCGTGCCACGGCTCCCTTGGCCCGCCCTTGTTGATGGAACTGCCGGGGAAGTTGGGCTGGTGGAAGTCGCCGCGGTGCGTGGTTCCCAGCGTCCGGAACAGGGGGTGGTCCTGCGTGTCGTACCTCCCGTCGCAGAGGTCGATGCCGCCGAGGAAGCTCACGATGCCCGGGGACGCGTTCTCCGCGGGGTCGCCGCCGCCGCTGTCGACGATCACCGTCTTCTGGTGGTGCGTGAACATGGCGACCGTTTCGACGTCCTGCACGTAGCTCCTCCGGCCCTGGCCGGGATTCCGGGGACATAGGACGCAGCGTACGCCAGTGCCACGGAAGTATGTGGCCGTGTCCTCGTCGTGCGTGGCCATCAGCCCGTCGCGCCGGATCGCGCCCAACCACATAGACGTCCGATCATCCCATACCAGCATCAGCACCGTGACGCCGCTAGCCGCCTTTCTCTTGAGCAGCTCGCCGAGCGTCCCTGACGACGGTTTGCGCGGATCGCGCACCAGCTCGACGTCGGTGTTCACGGACCACCCGGCGATGTACACCATCTTCCGGGCGTTGGTGATCGCCTCGAACACGTCCTCCCAGCACCGGCGCGGCTCGTAGAGCCTCCCTCCGGCGAGTTGTATCCGTGGAGCGAAGCTGTCGGAGATGTGGGCGTCCTGGTACAGCCTGACCCGGCAGCCGCGACGTTGCCGAAGAAGGTCCGTGGCACTCCCAGGTAGCTCGCGGTACCGACGCCGGCACCCCATCGGGCTTCCGGGTCCGCGGCCACGTCGGTGAACCGGAGCTGGACGTGTATCTTGTCCCCTCCTTGCAGCGGGCGGCGGTTGGTATCGCAGATTGGGAGCCACTGGTCCACCTGCTGGCCGGCAAGGACGTCGCCGTCGGTGGGGAGGTAGGCGCGGCCCATGAGCGTGGCGCCGATGGGATCGTCGGCCTTGACGGTGAAGATGACGTGGCTGGCATCGTGGGCGCAGTAGATGTGGAACGATTCCTCCCACTTGGGAACGTTGGAGGGGTCCAGCATGCGCGTCCGGCCGACGCGTGCCTTGTCGATGTCCACCGTCGCGTACAATTTGCCGGTCGTGGCGCCGAGACCAATGGCGTTCTCCAGCTGTTGCATGCACTGTGTGTGTTAGGGTTGATTGTTACTGCCGATCGCCGCGAGGAAGATTGATACACCGATTAATTGGGGTTTGTTATTACCTGCCAATTGCAGAATGACAGCTTCTTGATCCATGAGAAGACCTTCCTCTTCATCACAGTCTGCTTGATGCACAAGATGTTGTTAGTGAATTTACATTTTTGATAAAGTGCCGTAGGAGATAAATGAATTGATGATGATGCACAATGCAGAGATGCGAGTCCATTGACATGTGACGGGTTGGGTCAGGCTGCGGGGATGCCGCGTTGTTACATAGCACAAACCTCGGAGCAGTGATCAGTTAGGACCTTTGTTTTCGCTGGGCCAGTCGCTGGCGAGCTCTGCGTGCCGCAGTCGCACGCGTTGGGAAGCGCGGGAGACACGACGATTCGGCATAACTCCCCACCCCACACCCCTCACCGCCCACTCCACCGCTCTCACCTCTCGGCCTCTCCGCTCCATGGCCAGCGCTCCTCCTCCCCCGCCTCGCCGCACTTGCCATCCCGGCACCCTTGCCCCCACCGCTCTCCAGAAATGGGTGGAGGTGCTTGTCGGCAAGGATTCCGTAGATTTGGCACGGATGCTCAAAGCACTGTCGCATGTTTGTGTCGGCCGTCCTCGAGCAGCGGCGGCGACATCGGAGGCGGGGAAAGCTGCTGCGGCGCCATCGACGACGGGGAAAGCAGTAGCAGCGTCATCTTAGAGGCCGCCGGGCATGGAACGACCGATGTCGCCGCCGGCATCAGTTTCATATCTGGCGGCGCGGACTTCTTCTTCGACGCCGACGGGAGGACCGACACCCTTCTTGGACGCTGTAAGTGGACATTTAACCCCCTTTTAGGTCATCGGGTGATAGATTAGGTCCCGATTTAGATTTGGGTTAGGCCAAAGTGACTGGTGAAATTGCAAAAACACTATATCAAATGGCTTATTGCAAATGACTTAGCCGTTTTTGTATTTCGCAGTTTCAGATAGGCTAAAGTGAATGGCATATTCTCACATCCCAAGAGTCTATGAGATTGTCAGAACACCTTTTAGTTTGACGTTTTTGGGGAGAAGCCCTGCGTGGTTAAGAGTGTTTCTAGGGGCCATTAGTGGCAGATAGTTTGACAAAGACCATTTAGGACAATATATACCCGTCCACAACGTCGACCCGAGCACAAGAGGTGCTAGGTGAAACATTGCTAAAGGTAATTTTTTGTTTGCCAATTTCTTTGATTGCATTACAATGTCATATGAACTATAATTGGAATATGTTTGATTGAATTTTGATGTGATTGTAATATGTAATTTTTATTTATGTAGTGGGGATGATGAAACCTTCATGAACTTCACTTGTGTACACTGGAGGGTATAAATGATATCAATCATCACTTGATGTGGGAGCTCTAATTTTAATATGTTTGTTTTTCCTCATCGTGCTTGCAGATTTAAGCTTAAATTTGAATTTGAAATGTATTGGAGTTGTGTGCGGCATGAAAATTGAAATTTTAGATATCATGTCATGAAAGTTTACTTCGGATTATACGCACAATGAGTTGAGAACTAGAAGCAAATTATGTCATGCGTAATCAGCTTTGGATAAGCTGCAAGAATATCACGATGTTTTTCTACAAATCTACTCTCTTTTATACCCATAACTGGCCTTTTGCAACAACAACAAAAAAGGGAAGTTGTTGGAGATTCTCTAACCCCAGCATCTTTGACTAACACACATGTAAGAAAATCTAGATGGACTCTAAATTTAGAGCTTTGAATTTTGAAGATGGTAATTGTAGACAGAATCTATAAAAACAGGTGGTAGTTTAATAGAAGAAGATAAGAGATACACCGATACACGGGGCAAAGAAGGCAGTGAACCAGTAGAAATGCTCACACCTTCCGCGGCTGCCTTAGCTGCCCGTCCGACGCCACGGACAGGTCGGCCTCCAGAATCTTAGCCTCCATCACCCCGTGCAGCAGCATCTGTGCCATGGCAGCACCTCTTCTTCCTCCTCCTCAACCTGTTGTACTATCTCGTTTGGGCTCGACGGCTGGCGATTGTTCAGAGCCTCCACTAGTGTATATATACTAGTCTCCGATCAAGCACAAATGCAGAGCATGCTGCGGCCGCAAGCATTATCCTTGGCGGAATAGGTGCTGTGGGTCAGTTTAACTTCCTTGCTTTGTTTCATTCCTTTCCTTCCTTGAAGAACAATTCAGAAGATTGCTCGAGAAGGCTACTGAAAGGTATCGAGGCAAGGGATCTTTGAGCAGCGGAAGAAAAGCGAAGGTTCTTCTTTTTCTAGATTGTGTTGTTTACATAGTTAGTGCTGGATTCTACCTTTTTACTGGGCGTGCGGCGTTCTTCCTTTTTACTGCTCCAGAAAAGCGTTTATGCTTTCTAGTAGATGTTGCATAGTACCACTGATGGCTCCTTTCTCCTCCTTTTACTGTTTGAGAGCGTTTTGAGAGTCCACCGGCCGTGCTGCCCGATTCCGGCAGCTCTCGCCGCTGGCGCTCACGCCGGATGGTGTAGAGACGAGCTAGGGTGCCGGCCTGCCTTGTATATAGGTAGATCTAGGTTTTGCTTTGCCTGATGTGGAGTTTGGCGTATGCCGTCTCTCTTCCTCCGAAGATCTTCAAGCTCGACGTTCTGGCGCGGCGTCGAGTGTTCCGCGGCGAGCCTCTCCGTCAAATCTCCATGGTGGAAGTTTGGGGGAGGCGGCGGAGCTGCGGAGATCTTCTTCAATAAGCGTAGGTGCTATTCTTCTGCTTGTGAAGACGACCAAGAGAAGCTCCTTCTGGCCGGCCGTGGAGGCGAGAAGATCGAGCGATGCTTTGGTTCTCTTTGCGATTTCAGAGGAGGTGCTGTGAGGTGTGCGTCGCAGGGGTCCTGGAACCGCTTCGGCGGCGTGGCGGAGAAGACGAAGCAGGCGGTCAAGCTCCAGAGGATGGAGGAGAAGGTCTGCGTCATCATCTCGGCAACCTCTTCAATAACTAGGTTCGTTAATTGTAGAGGCGACGGAGTTTCTTTTACTCCTGTTCTTCCTCTTCCTATGCATCGTGGAGGTGTTGAGGAGTTGGAGGCTGGTGGTGGATGGAGCTCTTGCTTGTCTCTGCAGCAGGGGAGGAGTGATTACTTCTCTCGGGAGATTCCTAACGCCGGCGAAGGCGTCGTCGGTGTATACCATGGTCGAACGGCGACCTCTCCCACCTCTCGCGTTGGGGACGGTTTCTTCCGACCGATGCCAGATGGAAATCAACAACCTCCAGGCCATGTTGCCGAAGCGGAGGCCTTTGCTGGCGGCGCAGTTTGCTCCCCCTTCATCGCCCCAAGTGGTATCGTCCCCGGCGACAATGAAGGTGACTGTGCGGCGGCTTCTGTTAGCGGCGGAGAAGGAACATGCCTTGATTGCATTTCTTTTTCTCTACTCGAGGCCCTTTGTGCAAATTGTAGGGACTGGTCTGTAATTTCTATTTGTCTTGTGTCTTTTATTGTAAAATGTAATTCCGCCGCTGAGAATTAATAGAAATCTCCAGGTCCTTCGGGACCATTCCCTGTTCAAAAAAAAAAAAAAAACCACTGATGGATTATTAAAACTGACGTGATAGCGTTCTTCAAGGAGAACAAAGGCATGATTTGATTAGGTGTGTGCCTAATCTGAAGATAGCGAAGCCATGTGCTTTGCTTACGAGGAGATTGGATTTCAATTGGTCCACCGGTTGGAACTTCATCAGAACATGCAAGAAGATATACATGTCGATTTTTAGTTATTGTTTCATTAGTCTATGCTTAGTTGCTGACAACTAGGTACTCGTACACTAGTACACTAGTACTATAAGATGCAAATGCCGGTGCACTTTGGTCTTCTCTTGCTGGAACAAAAATATATTGATCGGACTAACAAGTCAAGGTGTTGAGCTACTCTGATGTCATAACCAATAGTTGAACTTTTGGTTGTTCCTTCAGTGAACAAGTTAGTACTGTTATTGCTCTTCTGTTAAGGTAGCATAAATTGTTTTAATTGTGTATTAATCTTCTGTTAAGGTAGCTAGCATACACTTTGTTTATGGCTCCGTGGAAATACGGTTCCCTTATCTAAATGTCTATGGGGCTATATAGAACGTTAAAGCTTGAATTGTACAATGTGCAAGAGCTGTGTGCAGCATTAATCCTAAGGAAATCAAGCAAATACCTTCCGAACGGTGAGGTGGCTTCTTTGACTAATGATCTGCCTGTGGCGAGCTATTCAGAGTTACAAGGTACCATACGTTTTACGAAAAAGTCTCCGTCGATTCCATTTGCAATAAGCACAAAAGAAATATTTCTGTCAGATCGTGCAGCATGTTGCTCCATCTATTGTTTTCCTTCTCCACCGTCAAACGATTTACATAAAAAAGTAGTATGTATGAAGCTTGCTTTAATTACAAGTTTGGGAGATCTTCTTTTTCGCCTTGTTATGAGGGGGAATG
Organism: Poa pratensis; assembly: GCA_947311845.1. Lineage (NCBI taxonomy): Eukaryota > Viridiplantae > Streptophyta > Magnoliopsida > Poales > Poaceae > Poa > Poa pratensis. The sequence continues at coordinate 43,132,699 of CAMZMU010000117.1, read as the reverse complement.
GATCTATTCATGGACTAGAGCAAGTCAACCGCCAATTAGCTGCATAAACAACACTGTCATGGCAATCAAGTGCTCATCATGTCAAGCCTTGTGAATCAGCACTTGTCTGACGCGGAATCTTGTGCTGCTGCTGGTTTTTCCAAGATGGATCTACTATGATTGCGCATTTGTGCTTTGTTATCTGGTGCTTCAGGATTTCATGTCATCCTGACCATGGTGATGATGATGCATGAACTAGCTATAATGGCGAGACTGATACAACACTACTGCACGCCAAAATGATCACACGTCTTTCAAACACAGCTCATGCAAAATAATCAATATGCAGTATGTATGTACAAATTTCATCTCCGAATTGACAAAACTACCGCTAAAATGTACAGTTCTGTCCATATTTAACGAAACAACATTTGGATCTCCACTACTATCAATGCTAGGAAAGGATTTCAAAACGACCAAAATCAACTAATTGCGTTTCTTCAGCTTCACCGATGGGACGCCGCCGCGGTCGGCACAGTGGCCGACACCTGGAAGACCTCCGGGTTCCAGTCGCCCGCCGCGACGTCGCCGTCGATGACGAACCCGGCGAATGTGAGGCTGTGCGCGTAGTATTTGTCTGTTTGTCCCACGTCGTCGTGTACCGCCACCACCACCTCCACGTTATTGCCGGTGGTGTGGGCTTGCAGCGGTGCCACCCTCCGACTACTCCCGCCAAGCTCACTTCGGTGTGGCCCCGACATTGCCCGGAACAACGCCGACCATCGCCGGCTAGAACGTGCCGCCGACATTGTGCGTAACGCCGACGGCACCCACCGCCCGCTTGACGCGCTTGCCGCTGTCGCGGTGGTCACCGCGCTCATTGCTCTGCGGAGCCGCTTCGCCTCCTCGATCTCTCTCCTCAGCCTCTCTGGCAGCCGAAGCGTGAACCGATCCACCCGCTCCTCCGCCGTCTCCTGGTGCCGATCTGACGTGGTATCTTCTCCTGCCGTTGGCTGCGACATCTCGACGTCGACCACCGTGTGATCTGGCGTTTCTTCGTGAGCAGCGAGGTCCGCGACAAGGACGTGGCCGGCGGCGGCGACGGCCGGGTCCGCCAGGTCGGCTCGGCAGACGGGGCAGGTGACGTGCCCCGCGAGCCAGACGTCGATGCACGGAGCGTGGAAGACGTGGCAGCACCCGGGAAGGAGCCGGAGCTTTTCGCCGTCGTCGTCGAACTCGGCAAGGCACACCGCGCACTCGAGAGCCCCGCGCCCAGCCTTGACAGCCCTCGCCCTCGCGTACGTCAGCACCGGCAGCGCCTCCATCGCGGCGACGCCCAGCCCAGGGCTCCTCATACTTCGGCCCACCGCCGACGAGAATGCGGCCGCCGCAGCGGCAGCGACAGCCGCGTTGGCATTCGCGGCGCCTCCCCTGCCACGCCCACGCTGGCCGCCCGTGGCGGCGTCGGCGCAGCGTCGGAGGTACGCTGAGAAGAAGCCGACCAAGAAGAGTGCGACGATGACACCTACGAAGAGGATCGAAGTGGCCACGTTGAACGTCCCGCTGCCAAGTCCCCCAGCAGCAGCTGGCGGTGGGGGCGGCGTTAACCCCTCAGCGAAGGTAGTATCACCGGCCGTCGGCGGCGTGAAGATGGACTGGGACGAGGCGGGCTGGATGCCTGCAAGCGCAAGGACCAGGGCTCCGAGGAATGGACGGTGGCGGTGAATCCGTGTGGTGCTTAGCGGCTTGGGCGCCATTGGAGTGCAGGCGAAGGAGAGGGTATCCGGCGTGGAGGGAAGTGGGACGACGTGCGTGCTTCGGAGAGGGAAATATGAAGAGGTGGAGACGTGAAAGGAGTGACGTGGGAACGAGTAGGAGTCAACGTTTCGTTTTGGGTAGGATGGCCTGTGGCAATGGCATGGGTTCTTGCCTTTGACATTGTTAATGAAGGGATCCTATTAAGCGTTCGTTTTGACATTGTTCTTGGCTGTTAGGTAAAGTCAAACACGATTTGTGGTTGGCGAGTAGCCGTGTTGGGGCTGGGGAGGGACATCAAGCCTCGTAGCCAAAGGTGAGTCCACTAGCCAGGCTTTAACAGGTTTAAGCCTGCCCTCCAAAATATCAAATTAATTTTTTACTACCACTGATACCTCAGCCCGTTGACTCATGCACTCGGTCCCTAGTGGCCTAGCCCACACAACTCTCACCATCAGGCTCGCACGCACTAGCGTCTAGCGCACACACACGCATCGACTCCATCGCTCGGAAACTTCCCTCGCTCGAGCCGGAAGCAGAGCAGCAGCCGTTGCACGCCGGGACGGACGGCCGCTGCCAGTGGGTATTCAAAATAAAAAATACAGTACACAAAAGCAATGTTAAAACTAGTGAGCGTAGTAAAACTCGATCCCATGATCAACTGCTTCGATGCACTTTTTCGAACCAACAGCACCAACAAATGCTTGCATGCACTTTTTATAGAAATCAGTGTAGAATTAATGGTACTCCCTTCCGTCCTAGTTTGTATGGCATAATCTCAAAAACAATTTGTCCTAAAACTCTTCACCTCTTAGGCACAATTGCATTTAATTTCCTCACAATAATTGGCTAGTTGCCTCTCCCACCAATGCATGCAATTTTTTAGCCCAATTAGCTACCACATTGGTCAAAGAGATTTACAAATTATGCCCTATAAATTAGGACGGAGAGAGTACTGAAAATTTAGGCAAAATTTATGGGTATTCAGCTCCACACACCAAGTCGCCAACCCTAGCAGGCCGCCGGCGAGGGCAGTTTTAAATAGCGGGTTATAACAAATAGCGGTAACCTCAAAATGGGGTTATAGTGGCCTATATGGAGTTAATTGGGCTTATAGCGGAAAATTGTATATAAATTCATTTAGCGGCAACATGCTCAAAAGGCTATAGCGGGCTATTTAGAACTATGATCTGCTTTAATACATGACTTCGTAATAACTGGTGTATGCTGCCATTGAGCTGAATAAAATTAGTCTTAAATAATGACTATTTTTCTTTAGAAACAATATTTAATTTAATCATTGTTAACTTTGAGCCCTCCCTCCAATTCATTCCTGGACTCGCCGTTGCTCGTAGCCCACATATACATTCCCTTGACCGAGAACGAACTGAAGCTCGTATCTTAGTCTCCATGATCTGATCAAAATTCTAGTATTTTCGGTTAAAATTTATCCAATATCATTAGGAAAAGGTCCAAAAAAAGTCAAGCTTTTGAGAAGGTCCGGCTCGCTTACTCATAACACGCCAAGTGTCGCGTTTTCTTTTCTCGTGCCCTCTCTCCTTGCCAAGTTTAAGTATCTACTCTGCATGTACGACAAGTGTCATAACAATAGAGTATTTATTTTGAGATTCGATTTTTCAAAATGAAATATATTCTGAACCTTTCATACAAATTATGACCGTTTTCATATTTAAAATTCTCGTGTCGAGATATTCAAAACTAAATCTCATGTTATTGAGTGGTTTCGAGATTATTATTTTTTACTTTACTCGGGTTAAAGTGTACCTGTACTCTGTTTTTCATTGAGTTGTACTCTGTTTCTATGCACTTTGTGTAATATGTTTTTCATTGTACTAGTGGTCCATTTTAAGCATACTAGTACTCTATTTTTCTGCTTACTTGTACTCCATTTTTTGTGTATATTGTGCTCTGTATACTGTACTTTGTTGTATGTGTACTTGTACTCCATTTTTCTATGTACTTTATACTTTGTTGTCAGCTATTTTTATACTCTGTTTTCTGAGTACTTTATACTCTGTTTTTTGTTAACCTCTAGTTGTAATGCCATCACTTGTGCGTCGCCTTATTTCCTTCTTTGCTTAGTCTGAATTATCGTATAATATCACCCATCCCTCATCACGCTGTCATTTTGCTCCACCACAAACACTAGAGCAACCTTATGCCTATTCGGGTTTATATCTGATATCCATTTCCTTATATTCCATAAGAGAAGAAGTACCATGTATAAAATATGAAACATCGAGGAGAAAAGGTAATTGTCTTCTTACACTAGACCACCGTCAGCTGCTCTCTACATAGTTGTACGCCAAAGAATGAGATGCACTAATCTGATATCACTTGTAGGACACTCTATGGAATAGGTGACTTAAACAAATACTACCTCCGTTTCTAAATATAGGTCTTTCTAGCATTTTCTGCACACATTTATCTAGACATGTTTTAGTGCAAGATTCATGTGAATTTTACACTAAAATATGTCTAGATACATGTGTTTTAAAAAAGGGTAGAAAGACTTACATTTAGAAACGGAGGGAGTACTTTACAATATTGATTGATGTAAATATGAATATGGGAATCTTTATAAGATAAAATACAAAAAGTCCATCCATGCATGCTCCGCTAAGTGCACCAACTTCGATATCAAAAATCAATAATTGTTATTATAGGGTGACAAATAAGAAAAAAATTGCTACACAATATCGTTGCACAAGAATGAATTGTAAGAAAGTCACTGGACAGAAATTATGTTTGTTTTAAAAATGTTAATACACACCGATGTCAACATATTTTTGTAGGAAACTTGTTAACAAACATAGTAGTTCCTAATTGAGATATTCCTTTGAGATCCTTACAACTAGGTAGCAACAACTCCTTACTTCCATAAGGTCTATCCTTACTATACATATGGTGACCTATGCAAATACCCACTTGTTCTCATGCCTCTTTATAATTTTTCGAAGAATATCACCACAATCAATTACCTCTAATATATGTCTAGAAGGTGATGTCTTGTGATAGTTACAAGGCTTTCACACTTTCGCCCAAATATTATCAATGCCTAGAACTCAAATCGATGCAACAAATGCAACCACCAAGTGCAACACATTGTGGAAAATTTGGTCACAAATCGTCATGGGCGACTTGTGTCCTATAGGTCAAGTGGTAGGATCATCAAGAAGGACTCATGAAAGTATGAAAAAACAGAGACTTGATTCACAAGCCAGAAAGAGTAGCTACTTATAGCACACACTCGCAAAAACTAGACATAGTTCATTTGTTCACATGGTCCAAAAATCTTAGATGTTCTATAATTCAAAATGACGGTATGACGGTTACAAGTTGAATAAAATGTTACAAAAAAGACATAACTATCCCTCCTAGGAAACAGACGATGCAAGACTCCAACATGACAAGACAAGACACGATGAGAGCGAACTATAATGGGACGAGATCCCTGGAACAAAGTAAATTAACGAAACATATGAGACAGATTGATAAGCAATCCAGATGACGCATGTAGCTAGCCACATGCATGCCCTACATCGAGCCTCTCCCTCCTTGCATAGGTGGGAAATAATTCACAGATGGTCCAGGATCAGCGCTTCCCCATGGACGTCCTGACCCCTCGCCCAAATTGAATGGCTGGATCATCTCATCAACGTTGAAGCCAGTGGTGGAGGTGGCACCATCGCGGCCAACACTGAAGCTATGGTCGACGAGAGTGTCAACAGAATCTCCTCCAGACCTCGCCATGTTAAGCCATCCCTCCAGATGTTGGAACGGTACTTGATCCAGATTGATCGTCGCAGGCCCATGGATGTCGATGCCTCCGGTGACGTTGGTAGTTGGTGCATGCATCGAGGAAGGCTGGTAGACTGGTGGTTGACCGCGGATCTTTGTGATGCGATCACCGACGCTCTTGAGTAGCATGTCCACCTTCCAGCCAACATTGGTAAGATCCTCGATGGATAAACCCATGAGGCCCGGGGAGTTTCTCAACATGGCCTTGTGCAGAAGGGACCTGATCTCACGCTCCTCACAATCGTTACTAGCCTTGAGTACCTGGTTTTGAAGATGATCGATGCGCTGGACTAGGAAGCACTCCTCGTCAACCGTCTTCTTGAACTGCTTTTGTTCCGGCATGTCCTTAAACCTGTTTAGGATGGCCACTGCCTCATCATGGGATGGGAACACCTCTGGCACCGACTCACCTTCGCCGTAGATGACGACACATGCATTGGCGTCGCATAAGGTGGCCAACTCGCCTGCCTTCTTCACTAGGCCACGACTGCGCTTCTGGAAGGTACCGCGCGGGTGGAGGCATTGGGGATGTACTGGAGTTTCACCTTCTTGCGACCCATAGTTGACCTTGGGATAGCAAGCAGGCAACAATGGGAAAAACCAACAAAGAAAAGATGATAGTTTTGGTGATTTGAATGCAAAGGAAGGAGGGATGGATTTATAGTGGAGGGGATAGGGCAGGATACAAAATGCTGAGAAATTATTATATGGTAAAAAATTAATGTTATTAATATGCAGGGGATTGCGTGATTTAGTGCTTGTTAACGGGGTCGAATATCTAGCACATTCAACCCCGGCTTTAATTGTGTATATTTGTTCTTTGGTGACCATTTACGACTTTTAGATTTTCCTTCAGAAGATAAGGAGGTGCTAGATTACATGATTAATGCATCATCACTCCAAATATTTTCTTTAGTGCACAAATATATATGCTCATAATCAAATGAGGGGGAATCGATAAATAGGAATTCACGTGTAACTTTACAATTTTAAGTACATAGGTCCATAATAGAATAAACACATAAGCTAGATTTGATGCATGATCACACTACATAACCCCTTTAATACCGAAATTCTCAATACTAGTTTGCGGATGGGCACCCAGACTTCTTGAAGAACTACAACCGAAAAGATCATGTGAAGGAAGGATGTCACCGAGACCTTGCACCACAAGACGGGAACGCCTAAGGGTATGAGTATAGGACGCCTACGATGTGCCTCTATAAAGCAGTGGAGACCCATGGGAGTCAGATTGTCTTCTACACCATCATGGCCAGACACGGCGTAAATCCATATCAATAGTACTCTTGGATAATTCATTTGCAACTCGTGGCCTCATTGTAAATCGCACCATAATATCCATATAATATTTTCGATCATATATAGGTTGGCATGTATCAGGATGAGACACACACAAGCCCCCGTCCATCCCGCTCTGATTAAAGTACAAGGGTCTAACAGAAGGAGTCCACCAGCCAATACGGTGTATGCAACCTAGGCTCCTAGAGTGTAGCAGAAAACTTTTTTTTTTTTTTGCTAATTCACATACTTGTATTCATCGAGTAAGGAGAACAAAGATCGAACAAGTACACTGAACAAAACAAGCAAAGAAACAGAAGGACGACGACGAACGCACACACCAACTTCAACCTCGAGATCCACTGGGGAACGAACCCTGCACCGCCGGAGACGACGAAGGAAGCGGCCACCCAGCACGACCTCCAAAGGAGCAGTAGAGCCCCTAGCCCGAAGGCGTTGACGAGCCGCAGGAGTATCCACCTCCGAGGAGCTGGAAGAGACGACGAAGAACCACCATCGGCCGGGGGCGGCCCCCGAGCTCGAACTGCTCCGGATCTGAGGCCGACGCCGCAGATCCCCACCTTGAAGCCACAACCCAGCGAAGCCACCGTCTTGAACCTTGCTCTCCGGCAGCACCACCACTCGCGATACCCGGGGACGGGCGAGGTCAGTGGATCCGAAGATCCCCAACCTCCAGAGGCCGCACGCGCGACGCCGAAGACCCGAAGAGCTCCGCCGCCGGTGAAGGAGCACGCCGACACCCGATACCTCGCCGACCACGTCGCCCACACCACAACGCCGCCGGGAGGAAACCTAACCAAGCCTACACTATGTACAAGCCAGGATCCGGGGTTCCCCCATCCTCCCGCCGCCGGAGCGGCCGGCGGAGGAAGAGGGAACCCACGGCTCGCCGGCGAGCGAGGTGGATTGGCAAGGAGGAGCCCAAAAATCGCCGATTTGACACTGTAGCAGTGAGGGGAACGGCGTGCGAGCTAGACAAGTTTGTAGCAGAAAACTTGGAAGTTACATAGGATATGGACCGACCAAGACACGAGTACTAAGGCGGCACATACCTACAGGTACTAGATAAGTACATCCAACAAGAAGCCTACATGAGGGGGGGATCGGCAATGGAATAGGCATTGCTTTCTAGACTCACGACGACTGACACATAATAGACTACTCCCTCCGTTTTTTTAATATAAGATGTTTTACCCTTTTTCCACATACACATGTATCTATATGTATTTAGACATGTTTTAGTTACTATGTGCACACTCATTTTAGTGTGAATCTAGTCAACATGTACAAGATCTAAAACATCTTATATTTAAAAACGGAGTGAGTAATAGTCTAAACCTTTTTTAGAGCAGCACACAACTCACGGAGTTAGTCAATCATTGATGTGAGTCTTTGAAATTGTTCATGTGTCCACTCTATCAATATTATCAAATCCATGAATAGAGATTTTCCCATCGAAATGCGGGCCGGGACTTGGGTAAAATCGTGTCTATCCACATATTCTGATATGATCTCGTCTACCTAACAAATAAGTGTAGTCTCACGATCCTTCGAAAATACAGCTAACGGAGGACCTAATTTATATTCTTCAAAGATGGAACGCCGGGTAGGAGGCTCGAATCAATATATATGATCTACATCATGTATGATCGATCTCGCGAAGAGAGATTTTTTTTTAGAAAAGGGGGTGCGGATCCCCGGCCTCTGCATCAAAATGATGCACACAGTCAGCCGCATTATTAACTCGCGAAGAGAGATGACTACTCTAAGCATTATCGCCAAAGACATTCAAGATAAGACCTCCTCCATAGATATCATCAAGGCTCACCGAGCTATGCAACATATCGTGAGGTCCGACGGCATGGAGGGAAAAAACGGAAGAGTCCTATTCTGACTACATGGACTTTGTGGAAATGATATATGTCACCGACACCCGGAAAAAATGGATGAATATCCTAAGGCAAGTGTTGGCCTATATAGCCCGACAGAAGCAACAACCACATCGATATATGAAGGAGATATGCCCTAAAGACAATTAATAAAGATATTTTATTTGTCATATCTCTGATTGTTCATAATATGTTTTATACCATGCTATAACTGTATTGAGCGGAAACATTAATACACGTGTGGTATGTAAACAACCAGGTCCCTAGTAGCCTCTTTACTAGTCCATTGAGATTAACAGATGATCAAGGTTTCCTGATCATGAACATGGATGTCAATTGATAATGGAGTCATATCATTAGGTGAATGATGTGATGGACGCACACCCAATATATAGAGAACGCAGTACTTAGACCTCCGACCGCGAGATCATATCTAATCACTATCTCTGGAAGGTACTTTGATTCTATTAAACGTCACACCTTAAACAGGGTGACAATAAAGGTGTCCCTCTCAGGTATCCGAAGGAATAGTGTGGCGCCCCGACCGCGAAACTATACAAAGATGCTGTGTGTCACCGGTCATGCGATACAACCGGAGGTTACTGGGTTACCACTCCCAGGCCAAAACCTTTGGCAGGTGTGCTCGGCATGGATCATCGGCAACGCAACACCCCGAGTGATGCCATAACACAGGCACAACTATCAATGCATAATAGAGAGATCGAGACTTGTGGAACAACTGGCACATTACAGACTCTACGACTCAACGCATTATAGTTCAACTCTTATAATAGAGAAAGATAGCAAATATTACAACCAGAGGTCACAGACCCAACAGTACATCATGCGGAAGCGAAAATAAGTTGTTCTAACAACAAGATCCAAATTATGGCCTAAGAGGCCTATAGATAAACATTCCAGCACCAGCTGTTCCGGAGATGTCCCAAGCTGCCACCTGCGAACCCCAGACTACTCGTCGACGTCCACAAAGAACCCTCCTTCAGTGTCGGTGAAGTCCTCCACTGAAATCAAATAAACAACGTTGAGTTCGACGAACTCTGCAAGATTATTAGAGCTACTAGCTCGATGATTGGCTTTCAAAGGTTTTATGGCTGTTTTGCGTAAAGCTGGTTTTCTGTATAAAAGACATCTGGCATCGACTAATCAGAATATTTTCAAAGGGGATAAGAAGTAAACTCTTTTCTTTTGATCAACTTCATCAACAACCACCATCAATCACTTCACCTGTCTACCAAGGCACCTCCCCGAATCACCCTCGAGGAAGTCAACCTTGCATTCTTGGTAGTACCTTTAGTACTCAGGTTTTAATCATTCTGTTCAAGTTTTCTATGCTCTCTGAATCCGGCACCAAGTCGTCCATAACCGTGAACACGACTTTTCGAAAAGATTTACCCTGCAGGGGTGTACAATGTGAAAAAGGCCAGGCTCCCGAGGGCCCTCCTAGCTTCTTATCCACGCGTACCGTCTGGCTCATTGCCTGTACATTAGCTCTCTTCCGGGGAAAGCCGGCTGAGTGGGAGCGGTTACAACCTTTACCTTGGTTGAGACTATCCCAGGATCATCAGTGGCGGTAGGACAGGTTCAGTGCCTCCAACACGCTGCCCCGCGGCCACTCATTTTCCTAAACACCACCATCCTCATCTCAGTCTTGGCCACCATCCTCACGCACGCGCAAATGGAAGCCCGAACTAGAGGACCCTCGGCTAGCCCTCCACAAGTTAGTCGGTCGATAGGGATCCCATAGGCCCACGCATGGTTGCACGCTCAGTCTTGGCTCGAAGGGGAGAACTCGCACTTAGGCGGCGGGAACGAGACAACCCACCACATTCCCCGTGGCCTCTCATCCCCGCCTTTACGCAGTTTATTATCCGTCACCACCATCTTCACCACATCCGGCCATTCCATCAACTGTTCCAACAATGAAACATCCACCGGACATCTAAGCATATAAACTAAGCATGGCTAAGCATATACATAGCAGATATAATTAACTCAGTCCAACACTTCAATCCTATGGATATTAGGAAGGATACAAGTAATGGCAACAGGTATCTAATGCATCTAGTAGGATACTCTAATCCAAGCAAAAGACATTTAGAACCGAATGCAATATTATTGTGGAGAAAATATTTGCGGAAACATAGGAGGAGACATGCTCAGAGGGGGGATTACGCTTGCCTTGTTCAGGGGCTGGTATTACGGCTCGTCAGGGTATTGCGGTGGAACCCCGACTGCTTGATATATCGATGCATAAAAACACCGGAAAGACACAATCAATAACCACACAAGCAAAACAGGTGCAATGCACAAGCACATAATGGCATGACATTTTAATGCAACTAAGAGGATCATTGACATGATCATCAAATTAAATGAGTTTTCCAAATAATGTAGGCATTATTTGGCAAAACCCATAATTATCTTAATGGCATGTATAACTAACTACAATGAAACCAGCACCTAAATATTATTCTAACATGCATGAAAATGTTGTTTCCTGTTAGGTATTGGCTTGCTGAACATATTGATATGTTGTTTGCAATTTTCGAAGCAAATATGATTATTTGGTGAGTATTTCAAATTGCTATTTGAATCTGCCATTTTAGGGAAGTGCAAATTAGTAACGATACCAAAGTTCGTTATTGGTTGGCAATGCTTGAAAATAGATAGCAAATGTTCCTCTGAACATTGTGAGCCATTCAACATAATTTTAGGAGTTATTGGGAATTAATTATGAATTTCCCAAAAGGAAATTTTATTCTGCCAATTTTAATATTTCATTTAAACAGAGCAGAGAAATAATTCAATTCTGCCCAAATTAAATATGGAGGTGTAGAGTTTGTTAAGACAAACATTTTGACACCTTATTTGCTCAATTTGGATTAACAGAGCAAAAGCTATGATTTTTCCAAGGTTCACTTCTATTAAGCAAGTTCTGTAATTATTTAATTAGAGCAATATAAAAATATTTTGTCATGTGTCAAAATGACATGAATAGGTAGAGCACACTTTGCTGAACATGTGGAAAGTTGAATCATCCAATTTGGTTCATTTTTCGAATTGATATGGATTTTACAAATAATGAATTGAATCTGCAATACTGATTTTCCCTTTTAATTAACCGGAGAAATTACGCCGGGACGTTTTTCACCGCGCACACGCATGGAACAGAGGCTGACGGTTGGGGCCCAGGGCCACGGTGGCTGCCACGCAAGCACGCGGCCCCACTGGCCGTTTGACCGGGTCTCCTCCCGCGCGGTGACGTGGCGTGCTGGCCGGCGGCAACGGCGACGATGGCGCCGCCGATTTCGGGCTCGCCGGAGCTAGGCGTCAGTACCAAACTAAACTACGCGACGAGGGCTACCTATTGAGCGGCGGGGCGGCCCAAATGGTCGCCGGAATCCGCGCCGGCGTCCATGAACGGCGGCGGCCGAGAACAGCTACGGAGCGACGATGACCTCGGGCGCGAGAGAGAGGGAAAAGGGGATGGCGAGGTAGCACGGCTCACCCTCGACGCGTGGGAACCACCGGCGTGGACGGAGGAGGTCAGGAGCGACGGCGGTTCGCGGTGGCGGAGCTTCGGCCGGAGTTGAAGTAGACGAGCACGGCGGCGGCAACTCCTCGCGAACGACGGCGTCCCGCCTCGATTCCTTCTACGAGGATGAAGAGGAAGACGCGGCGAAGCTTCTGGCGGTCCTGGCTTGGCTCGGGGAGCTCTCAAACGACGGCGATGTGGCGGCGGAACTTTGGCTAGGGTTCGTCCAAGGAAGAAAAACGAGAGAGAGGGAGCAGCGAAGAATACTGGCGGGCAGGGGCTAGGGTTCCTCGGCACCTTCTTGTACCAGGCTGCGACGCGGGGATGGTCGACAGCAGGGGAGGCGGCATCGGGCGGTCGGAGAGCAAGACGGCGACGCCAGAGCTGGTGCGGTTGAGCATGTTCGGTCGCTACAGGGAAGACGACCACGTTTTTGCAGATAACCCCCTGCGCTTCTTTTCTATTTACAAAGAAGCCCTTTCCTGTTCTGGATTAAAATAAACAGCACTAGTTTCTCAATTATTTGGGGTACTTAAATAATTCCAAATTTGATGAAATTTTTGGGGTATTCTCTTTGCACCAGAGGCAAGCCCTCATAATAATTTGAGGTCATTTGGAGTTCATTTGAGTGGAGAATAAAATAGGGAATTGCTTATGGCATTATTGAATTTTCCCATTTCTTTAAATTCTACAATTTGAATTTCTTCGAGAGAAATGCATTTTGAACCCTTGGAACTTCCTTGGCAAATATATTAGCTCCAACTAATTTTTATTTGTCAACAATTTTGTCAAACTCATTGTAATTAAGTTTTGGCATTTCTAGCCATTTGTTTTGAAATGGTGACAACCCAATTGTTTTAATGTTTAGCAAATTAATATGGATGCCATGATGCAATGAAACATAAAAAGTGGAAATTTTACTCACATTTTTAGGTTTACAAATTTTGGGTTGTTACAAATAGGTTGAGGCGTATGATCAAGAGCGGGATTTGCCAATCCATATAGCAGGATAGATACTCTGGGCCCACTCGGTGAGATTGCATCAATGAGCTTGCAAGCATGTGACTAGGTCACGAGGATGTAATATCACAGACGAGTAAAGATAGTATTGTCGGTAACGAGATCGAGCTCGGTATCGTGATGCTGGAGATCGAGTCTCGGACAAACTAAGTATCGCCAGGCAAAAGGTATAAGACTTGACGTTTAAGGTTCAAACGACAAAGACATTCGTGGATGCACAGGGGCTATCATAGGTTTGCAGACCCTGCTGTTAGTCATTGATCGGAGACAGGTCTCGATCATGTCTGGAGTGATCCCGAACCGTAGGGTGTCACACTTAAGGGTAGGCGATGTTTATTTAGATTGGACGCAGAAGAGAAAATAGAGAGAAGAGCACCGGAAGTGTTCCGGGACATATCCAATGGAGTTCGGAGGGCGAGGAAATGATTTTCGGGGCCGGAATAAATTAGATAATATGTATTTAATATTAATTAATTTAATTAATTTAATTAAATATATTTTATTTTAATTTAATTCGAATTTAAAGGCAGCCCAACCTTAAATGGGCCAACTCCCGGAGGAGAAGGCCCATGGGGGGGGGGGGGGGGGGGGGATTCCCCCCAAAGGGAGCCGCACCAAGGAGGTGGCCGGGTGGGCCACTCGGGGCCCACCTAGGCCGGCGCACCATGCTGGTACGGCTGGTGTGGGATTTAGTCCCACACCGCCCGTCCAGCAAAGTTGGCAGCCTCCCTCCACCTATTTAAGGAGGTGCCCCATGCCTTGGAAATTCACCCAGAAATTCCTCTCTCTCTCACCTTCGGACATGACTCCGCAATTGGAGTTACGCATAGGTTGAGGTTTTCTCCACCATACGCACGCCGCCGTGCTGCTGGAACGGAGCCCGGAGGTCGTCGTCTACACCGTATGTGTGTAGAGCTACGAGGTGCTGCACGTGCGGCACTTGGAGGAGTTCGTCTTCACGACCTTGAGGTCAGCTATGTCGGCTTCATCGACAACGCTTGTGCGGGAGCGTGATCCCCGTTTTTCGGTCTACAAGGGTATGTACAACGAGCCTCCTCCGCTACTCTATATCTGCATAGTAATACATTCTGGCTATTTAGGTTATCGTTGTTAAAAAAAATGCATACGATCCCCTTCAATATAGTCTCCCCAACATGGGATTTTATGGGAACCCCGATCCCATGTGCCTATGTAGGATACATGAGAAATATGATGATGTACGCCAATCCGGGATACTAAGAAGTCCGGTGTTGGATGATTACGCCAGCTATGCAAAACATCCCGGTTACGAGTGCATCACAGGGTACTCCACGTACATAGCGAACTCAGCACCCAACCCTTGTTTGAGCTCCTCAGGTCACTATTGGGATCTAGACAGACCCTACGTCCCAACTTGCGACTTGTGGGTGCCTCATTGCAATAAGTGTTATGAATCAACAAACGAGAATCCTGGAACGGAGAATGACGCTAGCGGAACTCAGACCTGGCGGAGCGCTTCATAAAAAAATCATGATGCTCAGCCAGATAGATGCAACTACTAATGCCACAGAGAAGGCACGCCTCTGGAAGGAATGAGATACAAAACTCGACAAAATGAAGTGCGTCTACATTCTAAATCCCGAATCTACCAGTAGATCCGAAGTCGACGAAATACGATTGGCCGCGGCGGCCAAAGGGAACCACTGCCTTGTGGCTCGACCTCTGGCTACTTGACTCAAAAGAAGATTCAGAAAGCTATTAAACCACGAAATTGCTTTTACAGGAGCATGCAAGCACTCGCTCGGTCTGGTGACACACACACACGCATACGTTCTTTTCTCTGTCCCACCTTCTCTTGCGTTCTCCTCAAAACTGAGCGAACGCTCGCGGGAGCGAAGAATAGCATAACCCATTGAATCAACTATAGTTACCTCTTTGATAATGGCATCGACACAACGGAAACCACAAGGAACCCGGCCTACAGTGAGCCCTTTATTTTAAATTTTTTGAAAACCACATTTTAAAGTTGTGAAAAATTCTGAAAAAATTCCTGCGTGTAGACAATGTTGTATTTCATCAATATGCAAAATATCAAATCAAAATAGTTCATATTTTGAGCTACACAAAAATGACAAAATCTGACAGATTTGGAAGAGTTCAAAATTTCACTGTTCACTACTTTCAAAATTCAGATTTTTCATTTTTACGCAGCCCAAAATATGAGGTATTATTTTCTGAGATTTTACACGTCGGTAGAATACAACATTGTCTACATGCAGGATTTTTTTCAGAATTTTTCACAACTTTAAAAATGTAGTTTTCAAAAATTTAAAAATAAAGGGCTCACTGTAGCCCGGGTTCTATTAGTCCACTCTCATCGACACAATAGGTACTTTCCTAACCGTTCCAGTAGGAGCGAGTGAAGCCCTAATCTAAGGTCATGCATTTCTAGACTGGTGCATGGCGGTCTGTTAATGTTAGATGGGCAAGTCTATTAACGTTTAATGGACCAGCCCATCTTACATGACAAAATTGTACATGATAACAATATATGTTTGGTCCGGCACCATTCCGACATGTTATTGTGTCGGTCCATTGGAAGCTTAAAAAAAATTAGGCAAAAAATAAAACATGGTTGGATTATGGCCCATTAACAATCCAGTATTGTTTCGGGTTCAAGGCCTAACTTTAGATTTGGCCCATTTGACATTTTGGTCTGAAGAAAGTCGAGACCTGGCCCAAAGCAGTTATCTCCGGTTAACAACCCTGATGGCCCATATAAAATGTACAACGACATAACCATTTCTTACCCGCACTGCTAGCTAATTTACGGGCAACACTAACAGGAAACTATCTCGGATAGAAATTGATAGCCCCAACTAGCGTAACGAACAAATGATTTATACAAATTAATCAAATATTACATCATCTAGAAAAAGTTAAATTTATTAAAAATCTTGAAATGTTTAACAGTAAATAAATCAAGTATTATAATTGCATTCGAGAGTTTCGCTCAATTGATATACAATATAATCCGTGTTTAAACACGGTTTCATGTAACATGTTGCTTACCATCAGAGTTGTTGATGAGGTTTTTACGTAGTTGCTTAGTCAAAGATTGTCTTTTCAATTCTTGTATCTCTTGACTATTATGATGATTATTGCATGTCTTTGTGTCTAATTATATTAATTGGATCTTAAAATCAGAGCCTATATCTATCTCTTCTCTATTAACTGAGATAGTTGAAATTATGGGTCGATGCAAGTAATGGTGACTATCCCTGTTGCTTTGTAAAACAACTGAAGTACTTGATGTAGGGGTCATCCCTTCTGCATTCATATTTATTTTTTGGCTAAAATTAAAACAAAATGTTGCAAGATCATACCATGAAAACAAACACCATGAACGTTGTCAAAGAATTTTGATAGCATCATTTTCTTGATACAACAAAGTAACTAATCAACATACAAACTTACCTAACTACTAATATAGCAAACAAAAATATAACAAATCACCTAGACATTATGTACCTCATAAACTAGTCAGATCACTCCACAACGGAAATCTAGCAATTGCGTAGTCAAAACATACGCACACGCTTTTTAACCTGCTTAAAACTAAAGGACCGTTTGCGAAGCAGCGGCCCGGTTATATTTTCCTAGGCGGCTCGTGCAGTTTGGTGTACATAACTCGGTTTGCGGAGGAAGGCTAAATCATCATTGGGTCTGGTTGCTTAACTGTCATACAACGCATCGGTTCCTCTCTGACGGATCGATCTCTTTGTGGCCTGGTGATTGAAGATGTGAAGCTGATGGCCAAGTCTTTTGATTCGTGTGTTTTTCGTCATGTTTATCATGTGCTCAATTTTTCTGTGCATAATTTATCTAGAGCTTTTGAACTTTCTGTAGACCCTGTGTGGCGTGGTGTTTCTCCTGATTCAATTCGGGGGGATAATATTTGTTACGACATTATGACTATTGATCGATAAAGCGCAGGGTTCTCTAAAAAAAAGAGCGTTCGTATGTGGGATTGAACGTCTAAGCAGATCTAATTGCTGTGGCAAGCTGTAGATGGTTGAGTTTTACTGTTTCTTAATACAAGCGGAAGAAAAATAAGCGGTAAACATAGCACAACAAATTCCTAACAGTGGGGACTCGGGAAAGTGGCGAGCAATTATCTTTCAGATATACTGTCACTCGTTTTGCCATAAGGTATACTGCTTCCACCTCGATGGTAAAGTATGTGACACATCATATCTAGCAGTGAAGAAGTAATACCAAAGTATGTGACAGCATATCTCCCTCCGTATCAAAATACCTTGCACTAAAACATGTCTAGATACATGTGTACAGAAAGTAGGTAGAGAGTCTTATATTTTGATACGGAGGGAGTAGTAGTCAAGATGTAATAAAACACTCAAGGCAACCAATCACAGATATCAAGTCATAATCATATTAAAACAATCTGCTCCGTTGCCATTGCAAGGTTCCCATTACATGGAACAATATTATTCAAGTATCACAACGTCAGTGACACGTAACAGACAGATTTACAGCCACTTAAACCTGTTCTAGGAACACTTCCCTGATAAGATGTAATTTACACACTGATTGACAACTTAGCTGCCACGGTAAGTGGTAAAGGAGAAGGGAGAATGCAACAGAGGAACATGGAAATGCTCAGTCGTCTGGCTCTTTTTTATCTCAAATATGATGCTCACATAAGGGAAGAACCCTGACGGTGCATACTTGGAGGTATTGAAACTTATGCGGTAGAAACCAGGAGAAACATTGTCAACCATGTCCATCAGTTGACCGCTGCGTCCATCATTGTTTGTAATCGAAGAGCCTAGGGTTGTCCATCCGTTAAAATCTTTGTTGTCGAATGATGGGGGACTTGACGCATCTTTCCACATCTCCAGGTGAACTTCAATTCCAGATGCTGGTGATCCAAGAGCAGTGTCCAGCACATGGGTTGTGATAGGAGGACGTGTCCGGCTCAAGCTACCTGTAGTTTCAGAAGCTTTATTGGCAGAAGGCTGGGGAAGAGTTCCAAGGTGTGCTCCAATAATCCGCATGCGATCTTTTGCAAAGTTTAATGAAAAATTAAGAATGCAAAATTACCAGAAGTTGCACAGATATTAAAAAAATACTACCAATATGTTCCACTTTCACAAAGGCGCAAGCAAAGTGCACGGGTAATTATCGAAGAACAAAGTGCGAACAATTGTGGTGCAAAAACAACTACCAAGAAGGATAAAAAGACAAGCCCCTGAATGATGAAAATCAGGGCCCTACAATTGTCTTTCAAGCATATGCTCATTAAGCAACGCGAACTATTTCCGTGGCGTTTCAATACAGTTATTTTTAGACAGTGTTTAGAATGGAAGTTAAATTGTTTAGTTCATTCCGACTCTGGTTTCTATTTGTTGAAAACCTAGGGGTGGGGATGGGCAGTCATATTTCCAGGTCAAAGTAGAAAACTCAGATAACATCAAACACGACACGAGCAGGGGCAGGCCTAGCTCAATTCATGATACCCATTTCTTTGCCAAAGAATTATGTATGTATTGTATATAGTGTGTACATGTATGCAAAAACAATAAAAAGTAGCACAAATGACATTCTATTCAAGTATTTAGCCCAGATCTCTCCTTACTCCCACATGGCTCGTATCCCCTTCTCCCATTATCCCATAGTTCAAATCCCATCCAAAAATAAGGCTTTAGACTGTCGACAAACTTAGGCTTCAAATTTTTGAATACCCCCACTTCAAATCGTAGGTCCGCCGCTAAACACGAGCATTTGCATGCAAAGTAGCACCACAATGTGTAAAAAACAAAATGCGTAGTAGAACTGTTCATCAATTTCATAGGTCATGAAAAATATTTCCAGGCTTCGTACCATTGCATAGATAGACCAATAAGACTACCATTGCAAGAAAATACGAGCATGACAACTTTCAACTATATGATAAATAACCAAATAAAAAGGCACAAATAAGTGGAGAAAAAGTAGACATCTTTTTAACACATACTGTGTCAATAGATATAATTGATCAATACCTGCTGCTTTATCCAGATGGCTAATATGGCCTTCAGCTGAAATAGTGGGAGCAGTAGTCTCCGACGAGAAAAACTTTGCAAGACGCAGCTCGGTGATCTTCAGTTCCTCCTGTGCCGCACCCTCAAGTTCAACAATTGGCCTATTTGCATAACGCCTCTGAAAACAGGAGGATGATAAGGTAACTTTAAGGTCATTACAGAAATAGGAAGTAAAACAACGCATCAAAGCTTTCTATTAGTATGATTTGGTGATCACATCATAGCACGTAAATGCACTGTATCAAGGATAAACTCAACATTATGTACCCCTACTGATGTCAACAGTCAAAGGAACAACATAATTTAGTTTCAGTACAAGAATCCTGATTCATATAGGAGCAGTACTTCCATTATTATGATTTCTGGTATTCCACGGATGACAATACCACACTACTCAAGAGAAAGGGCTAGTAGCAAACTGTTAAACACTAAAAACCCTCATTACTGCTAGACGAATTATTTAGATGACCCAAACAGCCATACATGTCAAATACAGCAACCAAATATTGGAATTTAGAATGGACATGTGCAGACCTTAAGCTCAGCTAAGACCTCAGGGGCAGTCCTCCCAGACGCGCATATCATGAACACGAACCCAAACTTCTCCCTGTATTTGGCATTCCACTCGGCCAACTCCTGCAACAGTTTGAAGAAACTGAATTGAGTCCACAGATGAGATCACAGACGCAAGGAACGAAGTGAACAAGGCGTATCACCTGCGCGGTCGAATCGGTGGCTGTGGAAATCGCTGCCGATTGCTCCTCTTTGCTCCACCTGCAGTGACTGAAATCAGCGACAGAAAGAAGGGAACTGAAAAAGGAGTGTGCCAAACAGAAGTACAAGAAAGGAAACCGACTTGGAGACGGAGGGAGAGGTGGTGCCGATGGCCGGGTGCGCGGCGAAGGCCTCCAGCCATCCATTCACGTCGACCTTGATTCGTTTCGCGATCGCACGCGCGTGAGCAGCAAGGATCAGTACGGGAAGTGAGGGGGATTCAGACGGGAGGAAGGGAAGCGCGGGCTCGGCGATCGAGGGCTACCTACCTCGTTGAGCCAGATGCGCCGGGCGGCGAGGAGCGCGTCGGCGAGAGAGGCGAAGGGGGAGGCGGCGGCCAGCGCGGCGGCGAAACGGTGGCTTCCGTTCACGCGCAGCACATCCTCCACAGCCAGCGGCCTCAACGTCGCCATCTTCGCCGGTGGCTTGCTCGACTGCGCAAAACTCTCCAATGGAGGCTCGGGATCCGGACGGTACAGTCCAACATTTTGCTTTGGTGGGGATAGATGATGATCCGGGAGTGAAAATTTCGTTCCATTTAAAAAAAAAAAAGAGATGTGGTTCGATTTTCCTCTTGGTTAAACTTAGTGCGAATTATCTGCCTCCATATTCATACAGAGTGGACATACTAAAAAATTCCAAAAGAGAGTGAGCAAATATCATTGACAACTATAGAATAAAAAATTCGGTACAGAGCGGTACGGATGGGATGTTATTTATAGTTTAGTTTTTTTTTACATAGCTATAATTTTTTGGTAATTTAAAGAACATGCCACATGGTTTATGTGAAGTTTTCACGGTTTTCATCACGTATTTTCCGCAAACAATATGACCATTTTTGCCATACGAAGAAATACCACCGAATGCTTAGTTTTATGGTACTACCTCCGATCTATATTAATGGACTCAACTTTATCTAGATACGGATGTATCTAGTTAAGTGTTTAGACTAGATGCATCCGTATCTAGACAATGTTGAGACCATTAATATGGATCGGAGGAAGTATTAGTTGTCAACTTTTCTTCTTTTTTGGTCATGCTCATGTTTGTAATGAGCTACTGCTTGTCGACTTGTCGTTATGCTCTAGCAAAGGTACAACCATTTCTACTATATTTTTTGTAAGACAGCTCGACGTGACAACGCAGGAGAGCCAAATTGAGAAGGTAGTAGAGAGATTGGAGAAGAGGTAGACAGTAGCGGCACATTTGTATTGCATGCATGAAAATGGGTGCTAAGAATAACTCTAGCGAATACACTAAATTTCAGGTGTTCTAAATCGGTTTGGATACTGCTCTAACCGATTTAACACTGCCTTACAGACATTAGCACAATGCTCGCTCACCAAATTGATCAGGAAAATTTACGTTGAAGCATGAACATGACAAGATTTATGCCAACATGTATTTTCTCCAGGAGAGCAACTTCATCATCCTAGAGAACAGTAGCACGAAAATTATAACCGTATTGCTTGCATGTATCCCCAGCAAGGCGGACAGTGATCAGAAAGATTCACAAGACATCATCCAGGTAAATGAAGAATATTTATTTTAAAGGCTCTCCAAAAAAGACGATCCCTCCAGCTCCCATAATCCTTGTCAATTACAGAGGCAGAGTTCTTTTGCGCAAGATTACAGAGGCCCAGGGAAGGTGCCGTTTTCCCGTTGCTCATTCCAGCGGTCAACCTGCAGATCAAACGCAATGTTGTCAATGGTCAACTCTCCAGAACCCAAATGTTATTTACACAATGACTCTAGGCAAGAAAAGCTTTATCAGATTTCTTTTTTCCAAAGTTGGACCTACAACTACTCATTGAACAGAATCCTATTTTTATGGGTAAATGCTCAATATCCAAGTGGGCTTACAAATCTGATCATGATCTACTTCTTTCTGATAAACTTGTGTTACACTGCAACCAGATGTATTATAGCTAAAAAGTGGCAGAGTCGGTCATGCTTATAAGTGTTCATGTGCAACTGATGATATATGCATAATTGCATATGGTAAAAAAGATGGCATATTGACAAGGTCAGTAGCTCATAATGCATTATTGTAGTTGTCTCAACTCACTTCTCTCTCTAGCTCACGTAGAATGGTTTATACAAAAACTAGCAAAATGCCAAAAAACGCGCTTTGGACTTTACAGTTTAGTGTTGTTATATAAACTAAATTATCAGAAGCAGGTGAGCAACAGTAAGCAGGATAAATTATTATAGGGAATAGAACTACTGCCTACTGGACTATCTTCACCAGGAAACAGATTTGACACTTGAATCTAAACTGCAAGTTAATGGATCCAAAGGAACTCGTCCTTTTGGAAGAACTAGCATATACAGCTTAACGTATCCTCAGTACAAGTAGATCGAACACCACTTTCATACCAATAGTAATCCTTAAGAAAGTGTAGGTCTGTAGCTATAACACTGCAGAAGCTTATTTTGCTGTTTAAGAAATCGGCTGATTAACCAGTTAAGTGGCCGATTGATCCCTGCTCGGAGGGTAACCAAGTAGCCTTATAAACTGATAAATCGGCCAATTAACTGATTAACTGGCCAATTAGCCTATTAATCCCCTAGTCGCCAGCCAACCGAGCAGCTACCAGCTAACGATTTCCTCAACGTTGATTTTGTCGTCTTCAAAATTCATCTATACAAACATTAATGGTCGAGTGCACCAATTATCACGACATGAAGAGCATACACAACAGGCAAAATCATGGAAGTTTCACATGCCACAAAAACACTGATAATCTCAAGTTATATACTGAAAGGGAACTTTATGAACAGTGTGAAAGCAAGAAATACATACCCATTCACCAGGGCAAAGAGATCGGTAGTATTTTGCGAACTTGTCACATTCGGGGGCATCATCTCCTTTTGCAGCTACACACCTGATTAAAACCCACACTTACTGAGAATGGTTGCAAGTAAAGCCATACCACAAACTTACATCGACTCTATGAGAGCAATAGTCATACCTATGATACTCAACATAGCGTGTGAAACAGTGCCTTGATTGATTAGTTGTTGGGAATCGGAAATCTGCTGGTGCTGTCTCAATCTGTATAATGAAACATGCTCAGTAGTTGGCACTTATAATATAAACTGTCATTTAACCATTAGTTTGTCATAGTATCAAACCTTAATCTCTGGTTTCTCTTCAGCCTCTTCCTCCTCAGCAGTCTCACTTGTTTCCTCTGCTGCAGTGTTGGTTTCCTCTACTTCTGACTTGTCAGCATCATCTTGCACAGATGTTTCAATCTTATCTTCTACAGCAGGTGTCGCCTCATCAGCTGGAGGGGCTTCATCATTTGATGCAGGGACAGCTTCAGCCTCAGTAGCAACATCAGGCTTCTCCTCAGCTGCTTTTTCCACTGGAACCTCTTGTGGTGGGAGTGAATACTCCTGCAAACGGAGGTCAAGTTTAGATATAGAAGTTCTCGATCACAAAAGACCAAAAGTAGATGGAATAAGACAAAATAGACAAACCAACTTAAAATAACAAATAGTCAAAAGATCATTACTCATGATTTGAAACACAAATAAAGGAACCGGATCATGCGCGTAACATGAACATTATTTGTAAGTTATCACACAGCACATAACTAAAACCCACGCGGTGCATAACTTTGATAAGGGGCGCACACACACACACATATTCTGGAAATATTTCTATGAAATAGACACTTTCATAGAAGCTTCTGAAGCTTAAGTACTGATATTATTTTCTTTCAACACAGGGATCACAGCACACGGCAATGGTCAAATTGGTGGGCTATGTTTTGCCTTATTTACGGTTAGGACAATCAACTAGGCTGAGTCTTGCAAATAAGAGATCACATATCTAGAAACTTCTCCTGAAATATCTAATATGTACAAAGATATCCTAATTGTTTGTGGACATTCTAGTATTCTAGAAACACAATAAAATTATACTTTTGCGTAATTTCCAACTCTTCTAGAACACTAAATAAAGTATACATTCCTACTTAGTTACAACAAATCCTTTTACCAGAATCAATTTCAGTTTTCCAGCCTCAAATCCACGACACTACTTAAACCTCCGCACGAATCACACCAAACTTGCTCCGAAACAACTAAACCAAACCAAAAACAGCATACCGGATGTAAATTTCGAATCCACGAGCACTTCACGAGCCAATTACGGGTTTTAGCTGATCAAATCGAAACCTGGGAGCAAGAACAACAAATTATTCTACTCGGAATCATGATAATTTACGCGTACAGGCTCCTATACTCGCCAGTTCGTCGACCAGAGGAATCCACCACTCCTCATTTCGGAATCCGCGACAGACAAACAAACATCTGCTACCCGAACCAAAACCTCAAGGCTAAACATCACTCCTAGACCCCTACCGCGGGAACTCATCAGACAACCACAGATCTGGAGTCGCCCGCTGGATCTACCTACCCTACCGGATCGAGAAGTTTAGATCGGGAGCTGCTCTGTACTAGAGGAAATAGGGTAGGGGTAGCTACGGGTTGTGTTTACCTCGGCGAGGGTCGGGGCCTTGGCTTCGGCTGCCATGGTCGGGGTAGCCTCGAAGCTTCTAGAGATGGCGGCTGCGAGAGAGTGGGCGAGGGAGACCAGCAAAACGATACAAGAAGAGGATGGAGATTAGCAGTGATGGCTTACTGGGCCGGTCTGTGATGTTGATCAAAACTGCGCACAACAATATTATGCCCAAGCACCATCCATCGCTTAAAGCAATTTGGAGCGTGCGCTCGCCCACTGCACTAAGGCATCGGCCGCGGCCCAACAAAACGTAAGATTTTTCTTTCTTTTTGTTTCTTTTTTCCTTATACATATTATTTCATTCTCGTTTTTATGTTCTCTATTACTTTTTTTCCTGTTTAGTTTTTTTTCCAGTTTATTTTTTCATTTTATGTCTGCTAGTTCTGCATATGGAGGAGCGACGTGGGACCGAGATAGCTCAGGAATGCCAAACCAGGCAAAATATATATAGAGCAACAATACAATGAATTCTACTGTGTGATTGGTTGCATGCAACCTTTTTGGGCTCGCTGGGGCATTGCCTAACAAAAACAGCGGCCATGTGTGCACTTTATTTGGTTGAATGTGTCGGCTTTACTTCGGGGATTACTACGTACCCCTTTGTTTGGTAGGCTGTATATCTTAATTTTGGGATCGACTGAAACAAATGCCCCATTTTTGTTATCCCGCATGAGGCCCGGTGTGGTTACCTTGATTCCATTGTGGTGAGGTTATGAGTCATTTCAATATATCCGATTATACATAACAATTAGAAAAACAAGAACTCTACAATCACGACAATCAGGACGATGATTATAAAGTTTTGGAGTCGGACCTGATGTGCTACTTCGTGTACCACCTGATTGGTCTTCTCATAATCCATGAAGTTGGAGTAATCCTCCTCTACCTCCTCCAAAGTTGTGAATCATTTATAAATGGTGTTCGAGAAATCGGTCACTTGTTCTCGTAACCCCGTCACGAACTGTACACTCTTGGATTTCTCTCTGTACACCACAAACCAGTTCATCTTGAACCACACACAAAGAAAATGGGAATCATAAGATCATCATAACAAGCATCAATGAACATCACAACAAACATCAATCACCTTCAGAACAAACATCAGAAGTTCACACCATATCATTAACTAAGAGGAGCATGCATAATCATCGCCAAAAAGGATTACAAGGTCACCCTACCACTATGGTATCAACCTACCAACACATAAAAAGTGAGTGTAATCCTAACGTTCCAAGTTTCATATTATGGGTTAGTATGTACCACCACATAAAAAATACAACCCATAAGAAGTTTTTAATCCCTAGCTACCATAAAATATACATCATCATCATGCATGCATTACCACCCAGCTCCGTAAAGACCCTAACACTAACAGTAGTACTTTCCCATGTAGGTCTTGAGCCAGAGGATCTGGCATGTGTTGCTCTAACATGCCAATAAAGTTGACACCATGTGAATTGTTGTTGAGTGGCCAGGGACCATCATGAGAGCCTCCTCGGTGAATTCAACGACGTACATGATAGCCTTGTATAGGACAAAGCGCATGTCAGTAGGCTTGTTGTCCCTGATGGCATGTGTGACATTGATACGTCCAAAACGTATCTATATTTTTGATTGTTTCATGCTACTTTTATGTTTTTGACACTTGTTTTATATTAAGTTTATGATTTATTTGGATTAACCTGTTAATAGTTGCAAAAGTGCACATTGTTCTTGTTTTACTCTTTAATGTGTAGGAATTATCAAAAATACAAGAGGAAACCTTTTTGGAGTCAAATTGGGACTTTCCAGAAATCTGTCTGGAAATGTTTTTCGGAGATGGTCACGTTCCGGGTCGAAGACGGCATCAAACGGAAATCTCGCCGAAGACAAAGTTGCAGAAAATTTTCCGCCGAACGTTCTAGACATAAAATTCGGCTGATTCCGAGTCCGGACGGCCGAGATAAGCCCGATTTACTGCAATGGGATGACGGGATTCCGTGAGGATATATAAGGGGAGGAAACCTAAGTCGTGGGCAACACTTCAACCACGAATTTGCAGCCACCAAAGCCACGTTTTTGCCTCCCCCATAGATCCCATCTCCATGGGGGAGGGCTCCCAAGAAGCCATGAAGGAGGGAGGCTAAGGGGCGGCGCTCCCCCATGATGCCGGTGGCGGGGAAGGAGCTCTCCGCGTCGCCGCCGGCGCCGCCGCCGCCGCCCTGCGCCACCGCGCTGCCTCTCCGCCGTCTTCACCGCCATCTCCATCACCAACTCCTCCTTATATTCAGTGGTTTATCCTCCCACAAACCTCTGTACCGTCCTATGTAAACATGTTGTTTGATGCTATAATATTTATCCTATGATCTATGACATGTTTGTGTAGTTTATTTGTCTTTTGATTGCTTGGTTGAATGTATTTGGTTCATTAGAGTTGTATGTTGATATGGTACTGTCCTTTGGTGTCCATTATACTTGTGCGCGCATGGATCAACATCACGGGGTTGGTAGTATTTGTAAACGAAGGGGGGAGTCCTGCCGGAGTGACAGAAACCTAAGGGCGCGAACCGGTTAGTTACACGTATGGGAGTAAGAGGACCATAAACTTAAGGCTATGGTTGGGGAAACCTTAATGCATTGTTAGTATTCGCGGATGCTTTCTAACAATCCAATCATATAGTACTTGTAATCCCAAGTAGTGGAGTGCATGTATATTTAGCCTCTCCCACATAGAAAACTGCATCGAAGACAATGAACCCGATATCTTCACTAATTAATCTTGGACAAAGCCATCACAATTACCACCACTTTTCCACACTCATGGTACTGTTAGTTTATGGTTACTTAGTGTATTTTATTGCTGCAGCACTAACTTTACTTTCTGTTATTTATTATCTCGCAAAACTATCTCTTACCCGTATTGTTACTCTAGTTTTATTTCCTAGATAATGCAAACGTTTAGTGTGCGTAGAGTTGTATCAGTGGTTGATAGAACTTGAGAGATTACTTATCCTACCTTTAGCTCCTCGTTGGGTTCGACACTCTTACTTATCAAAAAGGCTACACGCGATCCCCTATACTTGTGGGTTATCAAGACCTTTTCTGGCGCCGTTGCCGGGGAGCCATAGCGTAGGTGAATATTCTTGTGTGCACTTGTTTGCTTTATCTCTAAGTATTTTTATTTTCAGTTTTAAGTTGTTTTCTATCTTAGTATGGGTAGGAAATACGAATTATAAAAAAAATTAG
This sequence comes from Poa pratensis, assembly GCA_947311845.1. NCBI lineage: Eukaryota > Viridiplantae > Streptophyta > Magnoliopsida > Poales > Poaceae > Poa > Poa pratensis. The sequence goes on along the minus strand of CAMZMU010000117.1, from coordinate 43,104,742 downwards.
TTGTACTTGTTATCTAAAAACGTTTTCAAAAAGAGAGTGATTGGAAAGATGAGCAATGGTTAAGTGGGGGTCGACCTTGAACACTTGTGTTCATGCCTATGAAACCAAAGCAAATCTTTCCATGGAAGCTTCTCATCCAAAAACATGTAAATATTGTGTATATACCTCTGTACATAAAAATAAAATGCTAATTATAGTCTCTAGTTAATTGAAAGTTGATAGTTTTGCTTTGCTGTCCAGAAACAGATTTTCTGTGCTCCACCGTATAAAATGTTTAAAATCACCAGAACATGATCTTGATCTGAAATTTCTTGAGTGCAAAGTGATGCTTATTATCTTTCTTTCATTAGACTAACTTTTTGTGATTTGAGTTACGTAGCTGTCTCGAAAAATTCGATCTTCGCCGACTGTTCAATTTAGACAGATTCTGTGCTTCACTGTAAAAAATCGTGATAAATCTCAGAATAGTATTTGACTTGAAAAATTTTGTGCATAAACCTGAGATTATTATCTGTCTTTCATTAGTTTTAAGTTTTTTCATTTGAGCTACGTAACTATCTCTTTAAGTGTCATCTTTACAGACTGTTCAGTTTTGACAGATTGTTATGCTTTTTTAGTATTGTGCTTATACTCAATGTTTATAATCTTTATTTGATCAATAAATGTTATAAATTTGTTAGTATACAGTAGTTATATTAAATTAAACTTGTCAATGCTTGAACATGAGTGGATTTTATTTAATGAGTACTAACCCTACTAATGAGTTTTGTGAAGTTTTATGTGGATGTAGCCTATAAGATCTAATATATGGTGATATGAGATGAACAAGAAAACACAAGAGCTCAAGCTTGGGGATGTGTAGGTGCATCCCAAAAACATATTCAAGAAGATACAATCATTTAAGCTTGGGGATGCCCGAGTCATCCCCCTATTCATCAACTAACATGAGGTTGTCTTGTTCGTACTCTATATTACCCGTCCACATGATATGTATTGTCTTAACTTGTATTATAATTGCTTTTATATGTTTTGTTTTGCCTTCTTTAGTTTTATTAGGCTCTTTATTTGGTTTTATTGCTTCTTTACTTTCACTTATAAATTCAAAACAACAAAAATATTTTCTTTTCTTTTGTCTCTTTATTTGGTTCTTTCTTTGTATTCTAAATAGGTTTTACTTTCGATTTTTATTTAGATTTTTCATTGATGGAGCTAGCATGTTTAGGTCTTGCTTAGCCTCTGGTCTTTTAGTTTATCAAAAATAATGTACCAAGTTTTACCCTTTTAGCTTAGTTGATGCATATGTAAAAAGTGATTTTCTGTTTTCATATCTACTGCTCATTGCGCGATTTTTCATATTTTACTAGAAGCTCTAAAAATCACGAAACAATTACTGATGTTGTATCACCGAATCCTATGCATGCACAAAAATTGGCTAAAATTTCAGACATGTTTTAGAGCACCTAAAAATTATGTTTGCCAGCTTAATGCATTGTTAGTATTCGCGGATGCTTTCTAACAATCAAATCATATAGTACTTGTAATCCCAAGTAGTGGAGTGCATGTATATTTAGCCTCTCCCACATAGAAAACTGCATCGAAGACAATGAACCCGATATCTTCACTAATTAATCTTGGACAAAGCCATCACAATTACCACCACTTTTCCACACTCATGGTACTGTTAGTTTATGATTACTTAGTTTATTTTATTGCTGCAGCAACTAACTTTACTTTCCTGTTATTTATTATCCTGCAAAACTATCCTGTTTACCCGTATTGTTACTCTAGTTTTATTTCCTAAATAATGCAAACGTTTAGTGTGCGTAGAGTTGTATCAGTGGTTGATAGAACTTGAGAGATTACTTATCCTACTTTTAGCTCCTCGTTGGGTTCGACACTCTTACTTATCGAAAAGGCTACACGCGATCCCCTATACGTGTGGGTTATCAGACATCCTTGACAACTTCGAACCTGCTGGTGAGGGCCTGGGTCTTATCATCACCAACGGCTCCCCTCTTCCTCTTACCCGCACAAATGTGCTGGAACATTAGCGGGCTCGTCTAGACCCTCGAGGACGATGGTCTCGGATCCCTGCATGCTTGCATAACCCGCGAACATATCGAGGGCTCACTTGACCAAATGGCAGTCTTACCAGTGGCCAGATCGAAGGAGAAAATGTAATGCATTTGAGTGTAGTTCAGAATGCATGGTTGTGTTGAGAAACTCAGCATTTTTGGCTGATCCTAAGATTAGAATACCGTGTGTTAACCGTGATTCACAGTTATGATCAAGCTGAAACAAGTGGGAGAATAATGTGCTAACCGTAAAGTGGCCCTGCTAGTGCCCATTCTCCCAGTTTGATTGTGAAGGTGTCCTCACACTATTGTGATCCGCTGAGATCTTTGAGCTTGCCCACCTTGAGTCACCTGAATCTCAACTTTCTCAAGTGGTTATACACTTGAGTTGACGTCACCTCAGCCCCACAATGCACAAACAGAGTCTTCGCGATGGCAGTAAGATGAATCTCTTTGAAGCCCTTGTTAGTCCTACACCGCTCTTGCTCAGCTCACACATCTTGTTAAGGATGAAGGTAGACAAGAAGGGAAGCAATTTGATGGTTCCCTTATGGGTCTTTTGTGCCTTGACAATCTTTGATATCATCTTTCCGGCTACGAATTTCACCAGGCTCTGCACATGGTCCTTATCCTCCACAGTTGCAAGTGACATACAATGACCAACTGCATTCTCAGGCAAGGGCTGAGAGTAGTCCACACATAGGAAGGGATCTTAGAGTTCCCAACGCTGACCAGAGTCTCACTAAAGTCGTCGTGTAGCAATATCACGCATGAATAGTACCATATCCAGTAAGCGAGAGCTGCCACAACCTCAACAACCTAGATCTACCACAAGTTTAAGGTACATAAGATACAATAATTGGGTATAATCTACAAGAAGCTCAAGCTAAATAACTCATGCTCATGTTTAACTATGATCTACAACAAACTCAAGGTAAAACAAACACATGCTCATGTTCAACTATGACCTATAACAAGTTGAAGGTAAACAAAAAAAAAGCACACATCCAATAGCATAGCATCACAAGTTATATCTATCACATGCTCACAGGATCTACTCTACACAGTTTGAGGGTTTGGTTAGTCACAGTCATCGATACAGGTGGAGAACAAAGAGGGCAACTCGAGTACAGTAGGTACTACGGCTGCCGCCGCGTCGACATGAGATGAATGTGCTGCTTATCTGCTCACCGACCGCAAAGAGAGCTCGATGGGGGAAAATGATGGTCTAGCATTAGGTGGTGAGAATGGAGGGTGTAAATAAGGGGATGGTTTCGGCAGGAGGTGGCCGAATTTCTCCTCCGCGACACCCACTAGCTCCCGTATGCTAAAGCGACTGCGGCTGCTGGACACAAGTGGCCGGCCTTGGAAAAGGAAATAGCGCTTCCAATATGATATGAGGACCCGCAAGTCGCAACTCCATTGCATCGCCATCTCAAGGCTCGATCGACGTGCTCAACTTGGCGGTGGGACGGCGTTTCCGTCTCGACTATATTATCATCCGATCAAAACATTACGTGAGCAGCTAATCAACGTCAGTTCATTCCGACTTCGCTGCTGGCTCTCGCCGTCAGCTATGTCGGCAAAACATGGCAAAATCCTTTTCACAAGCTAGGAATAGGATTGGTAATTGCTTATCCAATCAGCCAGGCTACCCTGCGATTGCTAAATTATTACATGTAGTAGCTATCTCTGTGTAGCCTCTTCCTGGTTAGCCGCCTCGACGATCAAGATTCGACATGGATCATTAAATTTGTGCGGGTGAATTAATGGCTTTTAATGGATTATGAAAACGCGCTCATGAAAGCCGCCCACGCAATAACATGCTTAGAGCATCTCCACTCGCGGCGCCCAAACGACCGCCCAAATGCCTTTGGGGCGTGCCGGACACAAAATGGCCCCCACTCGCGGCGCCCAAACGTGAATTGGGTCCGGCGCAGCCCAGTTTTGTGTCCGGCACGCCCAGCCCACGCCCTCAACTTGGGGAGGCTTGGGGCGGCCCGGACGGAAGGAAACGCGACGCCACGTCGGCTCCCGACGCGCGGGGCACACCTGGCAGTGAGACACGGACTATGTCTCGTCGTTTTCTCGCCTGATTTTATCCCTGTCTTTCATCGTCGCCCCAGTCGCCCCACTTTGCTCGTCGCCCCAGTTGCCCCCGCCACCCCCCGCCCGCCGGCTCCACCCAAACCTGGACGCCGGCGCCGCCGTTTACTTCCTCTCCTCGACGGCCTTCAGTTCCGGGCACCGGCGATCACTCCGCCGCTGTATTCGATACAGCCGTCCCCGGCGGTCTCTCCGCTACCCGCCCTGCCTGCAAGGTGTTCGGCGAAAGGTTCGCCTGGTTTTTGACTGAATTATGCTAACCGGCGACCGGTCGTTGATCAGTGGCCGCGTTGTATTGCAGATGGATAGCGACGACGAGATGATGGTCGCGATGTTGTTGGAAGAAGAAGACGCCATCGCCGCGGAGGAAGATGAGAATATTGCAACTCTCAGTTGTCTTCTCCAACTTCAAGCCGACGAGGAAGCCAATGCCGCCCCAAAACGGGGAGGCTCGTCGTTCGGAAGGAAGAAGAGCAAGCCGAGGCAGAGAATGGAAGGCCATTGCATGTTAGTCTCTGACTACTTTGCCGAAGTTCCTGTCGCCGCCGCCAAGGATTTCCGTCGACGCTTTCGGATGAACCGTGGATTGTTCAACCAGATCGTGCAAGCTGTGAGGGCGTATGATCCATGGTTCAAGTTGAAGAAGGACGCCGTGGGAACTGTTGGTTTCTCGTCAATCCAGAAGTGCACTGCAGCCATGAGAATGCTTGCATATGGAGCACCTGCTGATTCTGTAGATGACTACCTACGGATGTCAGAGTCCACAATCATCAAGTCGATGTACAGGTTTTGCAGGGCGGTGATTGGTGTGTTTGGCCCAAACTATTTGAGAGGACCAAATGAAGAAGAAACAGCTCAGATCCTGGAACAGAATGCAGCTAGAGGATTTCCTGGGATGCTTGAAAGCATAGACTGCATGCATTGGAGCAGGAAGAACTGTCCATTTGGTTGGCAAGGATTGTACAAAGGAGGCCACAAAGGATATTGCAGTGTGGTTCTTGAAGCTGTGGCCGATCATGAACTATGGATTTGGTACGCATTCTTCGGCATGGCAGGATCACACAACGACATCAATGTGTTGCAGCGCTCTCCTGTGTTCGTGAAGCTAGTTGAAGGCCATGCCCCACCTGTCAACTATGAGGTCAAGGGCCACGAGTACAACAAAGGGTACTACCTAGACGATGGCATCTATCCAAAGTGGGCAACATTTGTGAAAAGCGTCCCCAACCCTCGCGGGAACAAACCTTGTCATTTTGCCGCTGAACAAGAGAGCGGCAGGAAGGATGTCGAGCGGGCATTTGGAGTGCTGCAGCAAAGGTTTGCTATCGTTCGGTATCCTGCTCTGACATGGTCGAATGAGCAAATGTGGGAGGTGATGAATTGTTGTGTCATCCTGCACAACATGATCATCGAGAGTGAGCGCTATAATCCAGTGCATGATCATATGCCATATGACTTTGAGGGTCCTCATGCACAGGTTGATCACAACGTGCCGGCAGATTTCGCTGATTATATCTCAATGCATTTGGAAATTCGTGATGAAAATACTCATAATGCACTCCAAACTGATCTAGCGGAGCATTTGTGGGCACGCCGGGGCATGGCAGCGGCAGAGGAGGAAGAGGAAGACGTTTGAACTTTATTTTATATATTTGAACTATTACATATTTATGTATGTTTGATTTTTCCTTTCACAAAATATTGAAATTCATGTAAAAAACCCTTTTGGGGTGCCCCTTTGGGCGCCGTGAGTGGGAACGCGGGCGCCCAAATGGCGCACCTTGTCCGGACAGCGCCCAAATAGCACGTCCGGACGGTGGGCGCCACGACTGGAGGTGCTCTTATTGCCGGTACGTCTTCGATCCAACTCCAAAGTCCAACCTATTTGTTCACGAAAGAAAGGGATTGCTTGGACTCATCGATTGGTATATGGCAATGTCATGCATAAACCTGTTTCCACCGCAAACACGTTGCCCCAACGACTAAACTGGCTCTACTTCATTCTCTACCTTAATATTGCAGTGGACTTGTGTTTATTCTCACTTTGCCCAAAAGCGTCGAAGTCTTTTAAACTCGATTACAAATTTATACTATAATTATGGCTTTATGGAAACAAAGTCATTGGAAATTCTTACTGTATTTTTTTCCTTAGTTGTTATGATTTTTCCCCGAGCTGATCCACCATGTCGGGAAAATGTGACGTACCTAGCCATGCGTCCTTGCGCTCCACCAACATCCGCAAGACGATGCCACTAAGAGCATCTCCACTCACGGCGACCAAATGGCCGCACATATGTATTTGGGGTGCGTTAGACGAAAAATCTCGCCCACTTCCAGCGCCCAAATGCAGATTTCGTCTGGCACGGCCTAATATTACGTCCGGCACACCCAGCCCAAGCCCTCCCCGTGGTGAGCCGCTTGGGCGCGCCGGACGAAATCGCGCGTGGAGGCACGTAGGACCCCGACAGGCGGGAAACCCCAACCCCCCCCCCCCCCCACACACACACACTTTTCCCTCCCATTTTCATTCTCCCGCCGAACCCGCCCACCTTGCTCCCGCCTCGTTTCGGTCACATCCCAAATTTGTGAACCAAGAAAAACTTAGTTTTACCAGACCCAAAATTCAGAACCAACAATAACTTTTTGAAATGTTTTACTGATGATTGTGTTTTCCTTTCCATTGCTATATTTGAACTTGTGTGACTTGTTGTTTAAGTTGTTTGACTAGTAAATATAAGACCCAACCAACATAAAAATATATTTAACTTGGGTGATCATGTTATGACAAGAAAATATTCCATATATCTTTTCCATTCTTATTTTGGCCAACTTCATTTCAGTGATACTTGGTTTATCAACAACCAAAACTAATACCAGTATTTGAGAAAGTAAAAGTATTTCCAAAATTGTGTGTTTCCAAAATTATGGAGATCTATATGCTATCTCCTACCTATTTCTCAACTCTGGTATTTTGCAGGTGTATACAACTCCCATTTTATACTCTTATTTTCACTCCATTTGAAAATAACACTAGTGGGAAATATATTACCCACATATTTCCTTTCTCAAATCTTTTTGAAAACTATTAAGTTATGAGTGGAGATATTTCCTAAACATCATCTTGTCATAATTGGGAGTTGTCACTCTTCCCCAAGATAGCATTTGTGGAAATGGTGGTATGATTAATTCTTGTAGTTTGATTTGTGTGACCTTGGTTGTGATGTTGATCTTGTGGTGTTTGTTGCTTGTGTGGATAATTCCTCTGTTGTGTTAAACACTAAAATAAAACACACTTGATAACAAATTTGATGTGTGACTTAAATTTAAAACAAACTCCTAAAAATATTCAACCAATGGAAATTAAGATCATGAATTAAAGGAAATGATCTTAATAAATTATTTCCCTACTTAACTATCTATTTCCTTCAAACAAATATTTTCTCTCTGAAAATAAAAAACTATTTGAAGTTAATATATTTGTCAAGGAAGTTCCATGAGTTCAAAAATAATATTTTGAACTTGCTTTAAAATTTCTAAAGGACTATAAAATTGTATTTAAGAAAAATGCCTTATTTAAACCCTATGAACAAAAGTTGTTCAAAACATTTTATTTTGACCCAATTTTTGTGGAGCTTCTACATGTTAGGGGGAGGCTACCTTATTTTTTCTCATAATTTTCTAAAATGTTTTAGTGCCTCAATTAATTCCCTAAAATGCTACTGGTTTTAAACAAAGAAATAAAAACAGAGAATTTCAGAAACGTGCAGGGGGTTTTCTGCAAAACCTTCCTCACCCTCCTGTAGCGCAACCGAGCGACGTGCTGCGCGCCGCCCATGTTGACCGCCTGTCGCCGTGCCCCCCCCCCCCCCCTCATGCTCTCCTGCCGCTCGATGAGGAGATAAGGAGGCCCCCCCACGACGCTCTACTCTCCCTCCCGCACTCACTTGCCCTCCTGCTCTCTCTCTCTCTCTTGCTCCTCTCTGTGACCCGAACCCCATCCAAGGATGCCGTCGCGCATCGCCGGCGATTGGAGCCTCCCCGAGCAAATCGAAGACCGCCATCGACACCGCCTCGTCGTCCTCTGCATCCCTGTCCAAGGAATCAAGAAGGGGCGCCCGGATTCGTCTCCTCCGAGTTCATCCTCTTCCGCTCCGGCCGCCACCTTTCCAGGAAGCTCGCGAGTAGTTCCGTCTACCTTTCTTTGCCGTTTTTGCACCCTCGCGATCCCCTTCTTCTGCTCTACCTCATGGGCATCATCCTTTCTCTTAGGAACCCCAGAGTCACCGACGCCGTCCTCGTCTGCTCCCTGCTCGACGCCGCGCTCGGCCGTGCGTGTCGAGGAAGAAGAAGGCTGCGTACCTCTTCGTTTCTCTCATGGGCCGCTGGTTGGGCCGTGATCTGCGCCGCACGGCCAGATCTGGGCCAGATCTGGCCCATCCGTGTTTTTTCCAGTAGATCTAATATATGCTTTTAGTTTCCTATTATTTTTACAGTGTAGCTTTAATTCTTTTGTGGTAGATCTGGGATAGATAATTAAGTGACTTAAATTTTGTAGTGTTCTCATGTGTTTTGTTAAACATCCAGAACTGGTGTCTTGCAAAAATATATTTTCAACTGTTGTCTAGATTAAATATTGTAAAAAGTATCTTTTCCACTAAATATTTAATATCTAGAGTTTTGTAACTCCAAAATTTGCAAACTAAAATTCTATGGAAAGCCTGAAGTGATACCTTTCCAGATCTGTTGGTCTTGTATGCAAATGAAGTCTAAAACAAAAGTTCTATTCATTCTTGTCTTCTATATGTGTAGGAGAACATATCCCTAGCTTGGTTTGAATTTAGGAGTCACTGATTGACTATGGTGCTAATTATAAGGTTTAGGCCTTTTCTTCCTATTTTTATTAGGCCTTTATTAATTGTTGTGTTATAACTTTATGGTTATAAATATGTTTCCTTGCTTGTGTAGGGTGGTAACCCACTGTTGTGGTGTGTTTTCTTATTTTTGCTAGCATGTTAGGAGAGCTACTTGTGAGTCATGTATTTGTTAGGGTTTTAGTCCCTATATAACTTTCCCCTAGTAATTAGGAAGTGGTTAAGCTTGTTTATTTTTGATGTTGGAATATTTTGTGTGATTAATGTGGTTGCCTTGCTTGCTAAACTTGGTTGTCTCTAAGTTGAGTAATAGCTTGAGTGTCTTGTTAATGTCTCTACCTCAGCTTGGTGAAATATTTTGAATTACAGAGATTAATTGGTGACTTAACTTTTGTCTGAAGTATTTCCTGTTTAGGGAAAAATGTTTGTTAAGTGCCTTTAATTGAGGATGTCTTTGTGCCCTCTTGTTTTGGCATGTGTATGGTGTTATACTCCTGCTAGTATAATGCCTTTATAATTTTGTCTGAGTAAAATTGACTTGTTAAGTAAATTGTTTTGTTAAGCATAGAGTTAAACATGTGGCTATGTGTTGTTTTGCTTGATTGGATTAATTACTTGTTAGAATTTAGCTAAGTGTGGTTATTGTGGTTAAGTGTTTGTTTTTAGTTTAACTTGTATCTTTTATTTATGAGTGTTGTAGCTTTAGTAAATAAGTTGTGCTAGGCTTGTTATTAAGGCAGTTTTCCTTGAAGTGTTCTTAGAGTAGCTTTTAGTTGTTGCTTGATTAAACTAGTGCTATGTTTGTGGTTTGATTACTTGTTTGTATACCACTTGTGGTTTGGTTTGCTTATTGTGTGTTGTTTTATTTTCATGTTTGCGACGCTAGATATAAACGCTACCGGAGTGGTATTCGGAGAGTATTTATCGAAGAAGGATGGGAGTTATTTCTTTGATCAGTGAGAAGAAGTCCAGGGACATTATGCTGAAATCAGGCAAGCTACTTCTCTGAGCTTGCATCTATATACATCTATTTTGGTTCACATGTTTTACTTATAAAGAGCATAAGTGATTTATGTGGTGTTTGCCACTAAAGCTATGATTTTGAAAACCCTTTTTCCAAAATACAAGTATATTATTTTGACACCCTATATGGAGATATTAGATGGAAATTCTTATTCAAACTATAGGATGGGAAAAATATTGTTTACTCAAAACTCCTTTGAAAATACTTGTGTGGATATGGAATGCCGAGATGTCGGTGTTGAAGTGGAGAAGTGGAGAATGATGGTTTTTGATAAAAAGCACATTGTGTCTTTGTACTATGACTACCAGCCGATAACCTGTGAGACCACATTTACCCACATATGGGAAAGGGCGTAGTCATACAATTTTCTCTTATTAGTATGGGATGCCTCAACAACGGAGATGACTCCGTTCCATGAGGGGATGGTTTGGTGACCTACCCCTGACCTGGTTCCTCTTAAGAGAAGTCTACCGGAGGCCGGTATGAGTGTATTGGAGAAAGAGGAATGAAGACGCCACCTTTGGGTCGCCGGGCAGAACTATGAGTCCTCACACTTAGATTCCGACGGGCTGGGTTAAGTGTTGATGGAAGTGTCATAAGGGCAGGGTCCTATACTAGCATGAGCAAAGGACAGGCTATGGTCGGCGACTCAACTTCGCATACACCTTGTATGGCGAGACGTGGCTGACACGATGAGTTACCGGATGGGTGTGGGAAAAGCGTGCTACCTCTGCAGAGGGTAAAAACTATTCGAATAGCCGAGTCCTCGGATATGGACAGTTGGAAGGCCCTACTCTAACCTATGTGCAAGTTTTGCAAAGTTTTGAGATTTGAAAATAAAATGGAGATGTGTTGCATCTGCAACTCTACCGACGGGCTGGTATGAGGTTGCTGGAGAATGATTTGACCATGAAGGGCTATGGTCGAGACGTGCAAAGTTTTGTGTTTCAAAAATGAAGTGGAAATGTTTATGCAACTATACCGAAGGGCTGGTATGAGTTTGCTGGGGATAAATGACCATGAATGGCTATGGTCGGAAAAGGAGGAGTTTTGGGGAAATAAAACCTGGTAATGATTTTTGGAGAAAAAGTTTATAAAAGAGACTTCTTACCTTTTTCAACAAAGGTGTATTTACGGGAAAAAGTTTTAAAAAGGGACTTCTTACAAAAACAGATTTATGGGAAAAAGTTTTAAAGCCTTCTTTCCTGTTTAAAATAAAGTTATAGGAATTTCAAACAAAGGTTTATTAAACAACAGTCTATCCTTCTCTTTTTCAATAATGATGTGGAGTTTTCAAAGCAAAGAAAGTTTTATTTAAACAATAGAAAGAGTAATGCATGCTCATTTCGGGGGTAGTTTGCGAGTACAATCAAATGTACTCATATTGGTTTCGTCCCTGGCTATTGTCTTAGCCAGATTCTGAAGAGGAGCAGTTCGAAGGAGAAGTTTTTAATGACGTCAATGCGAACTAGGGCGCTTCCCAGTCAGTTGCCTGTGGGGTTGTGGCATATGACTTGGGCTCCATGTTGCTTGGTGATTTCCGCTGCAAGTACCTGTTGAAGCTTACGGCTTCAATCAAGTAAGTATCTTCATTCGGTATTTATGGATGTTCTTTTGATACCAGTTCGATTGTGCTCAGCGACACACTGATCATGTGATCGTTGATGTGTAGGCACAAGGGTATTTCGGACAGCTAGTCCGGGGTCCCCACAAGACTTGGTATCAGAGCCATCCTGACTGTAGGAGACCTTAGTTAGCATGGACGTTATTTAGGAAAGGAAATATTTTGTTAAAAATCTGTTACTACCAAAAATATATTTTCTTATCTAGAAAAGTCCAAAAATAGGCTTCACTCTTCTCACCTTCTCAAGAACTTCTAAATCTAAACCGTACCCCTCTATTTTAAGATTTCCAAGGAATTCTTGTATTATCTCTACCATGTTCAAAACCAAGAGTATACTTGACGCTGAAACCCAGTGAGGCCTAATTAGCTAGCACCTACAAGAAAGAAGCTTCCATCTCAAATACTCAACATTTAACACCAAGGCGACTGATGTGCAAATACCAAGATCGTCAGTATCAACAAAGCAAGAGACCTCGAAGACCTCACTCAATATCAACAATTCCACTCAGTTACTACCTCGACAATCTCAAGTATTCCAGCTCAAGACTAAGGCGATAAAATGAAGACTTCAACAGCCCTGTTTCACCAAGGCCCATAGGAGAAAACTATTTTGGAAAGAAATATATTACTACCTAACTTATTTGTATCTAAGGAAGCCTAAGTATAACTTCCACTCTTTTCACCTTTTCGAATTATTCTAAACCTTACCTCTTGTCTAAAGGTTTATCACCAGTTTTCTTCTGTTATCTTGTCCCCATTCAATTTTATATATATTTGACGATGAACCAGGAGAGACCTTAGTACTTAGCAACCCGAAGACTTCAACATCAAAGTGGTTTATACGTGAAGACCGAGGGTCCGTTGCAACCTTCAGAAATTGCAGTTAATTCACCGCCAAGGTTTCCATACGAAGAATCTACCAAGTTTCAAGCTCAACCACATCAATCCACAAGGAGTAATGGCATGAAGATTTCAACAATCATAGTTGACCCAGACCCATAGGATCGATAGGATAAGCTCAGTTGTTTTACTTGAGCTACCCTCTTCTACTCAAATATTAGGCGTCGTTGGTACTAAGTGTACCTTGTTTGTTGTTTGATTGCGTGTTTGATCCTTGCTTGTGTGTTGCATTTAGGTGTGTGTTTTCCTGGTGTGTTTCACAAAACACGCCTTGCCGGGAACACAACGTAACCACACTTTTATCTGTTGCTTTATTTTTGACTGTTTGCAAAAACCTTTTTGCCTTGTTGGCCATAGATGCACTTTTTGTATCCTTTCAAAAGTCCGACTCTAGTAAGAGGAGCAAGGTATGGAATACTCTCTACTCCAAGACTTTGCGACCTTCTGCAAGACGGATAGCGGCCTTCATACGTCGTTTTGTACAACCACATCAAGCCATCGAGAAAGATGAAGATTCAAGACCCGACGTTAGATGACACTAGTCGTATCCCGTCGGACTAACAAAAGAATATGAAAACTAACATAACTAACATAATTTATCTAACTTTAAATCTCTCATCTAACCAAATTTTGCAAAATTACTAACTACTTTTTTAGACAAAGGAAAGAGGTGCCATAGGACGACTCAAAACTAGTTGGTAGAAAGGAGAACTTTAGGAGGATATAAGAGTGTTGGACTATAAGATTATTAGTAAAAGGATCCCTTAAGAATCTAGTTGATGAGATCAAAATTTGGTGGATGATGTTGGTAATATCAAAAATTTGGGGTTTAGAATAGAAGTGAAAACTTGGAGTGGATCGATAAATTAATTGGGTTTGGACAGATGATATATTTGATTAATACTCTGGGGCTAACCAGTTGTGGTCCCAACCATTGGTGGTTATCTGGAGCTAGAAGACGTGACCCTTGATTTAAGGTTTAGAAATAAAGGTGAAAGTTATTGGATTTTTAGGAAGCACTTGCTGATAAAATGATGTTTGGATTGGTTAGAAGCAAGTAAATTAAGAAGAATACTCCGGTGTTGGAATGTTTAGGGTGATTCTTAGCGCAAGTGACCTTTGTACTAAATTCTTATAGAATTATAGGAAGTGGTCAAAGATGAGTTAGCAAATGAGTAGATCGTTGTATGCAAGAAATAATTGGTGGGGATAAGTGAATGTTTATCGGATTCTAGGAATCAATATGACTTGGTCTAGTAGCCAGACATTCTAGGTGACAGTAGTTTTCAGAGCTTGTCACGCTCTGTTTGGATTATTCTTAGAAAGATCATTTATCTTTGATTATGAGATCAAGGCCCAAAAGTGTTGAGATAAAATCTGAATTTGGTTAGAAAGTGGGTCAATTCTTGATGATATGATCACATGATTGTTGGATGCTTTATTTAGCTTTGATGATATGGTCGTGGGAAAATGACAACCTGAAGGAGTCAGATAATATGAGATATGCCTATCTGGGGAGAAAAATCAATCAAGAAATAATTGGTGGACCACTACGATTTTTGTGATAGATGTAATGGGAAGACTATGCCTAAAAGGTTTGATGGTATCCGATAGATTGAACTATGCTATGATAAAGAGTTTATGCCGAGGAAGATGATGGTGGATTAATAATTTTAGCTTGGGCAAAAGCCATGTTTCAAATTAACTAGTTGATAGTAGTGGCCTTACCAGAGATATTGGAATGGTATTTTGAAGACTCGAGAATTAGAGGCCTATGTAAAGTTGGTTGTTTTGGATCTTAGGTATAAAAGATTGATGTTCAAGTATAGCACCCAACTCCCTTGAAAACTAACTAAGCCCCTCAACCAAAGTTTTCCCGGAAACCCTAACTATTCTGGTGCACTCTAACTTACATGTGAAGACACTTGCGAAGCTTCGTGAAGACCCAGACCCAAAGAAGCATTCCACGACCAGCCTTTTTCCGCCAAGCCGAAGGAAGAAAGGCGTGAAGAAAATCTACCGGGAGTCGCTAAGGAAAATCAAAGGGGGGGAAGCAACTGCAATTGGACGTCAACAACCACCAAACAGGCTGAGAAACAAATAGAAGCTTTTAGCATCTCTCTTCTAACTAGAAACCGAGAGAGTCAAGTACACAGACTTGACGCATCCTGAGGACAACGCGTCCACACCTGCGACCCTCGTAAGGGCAATATCAGGAAGTGATATCGCACCAACCCCAAGCACCAAGGGCGGCACCCAAGACGAAGATCGTCAAGCTACCCAAGAACAATCCTCCAAGTCAACCCAGATGCAACCTTCGACATGACCTTCAAAACCCCTTTTTAAGGGGGAAGACCTGCAATAGGTATACCAGAACGTGGTAATAATTAGTTCCTTGCGCCTTAGCCTTGTAGTATCTGGAAACAGCCAACCACGACTATCCATCAGTGTCGATCGTCAAGTCAACCCATCATCAAGGATCTGAACTCAGCACAGAAGTTTATCAACAAGAAAGCCTCGCACATCAAGTTGTCAAGATCCACATGGCGACCTCACTGAAGAAGCAACGACCTCAAAAGTATAGCCACCCAAAACCGTGCCCCCGTACTCCCCGTTACCCACCGCAAATCTCGAGGACGAGATTTATTTTTAAGGGGGGAAGGATCTGTCACATCCCAAATTTGGAACCAAGAAAAACTTAGTTTTACAGACCCAAAATTCAGAACCAACAAAAACTTTTTGAAATGTTTTACTGATGATTGTGTTTTCCTTCCATTGCTATGTTTGACTTGTGTGACTTGTTGTTTAAGTTGTTTGACTAGTAAATATAAGACCCAACCAATATAAAAATATATTTAACTGGTGATCATGTTATGACAAGAAAATATTCCATATATCTTTTCCATTCTTATTTTGGCCAACTTCATTTCATGATACTTGGTTTATCAACAACCAAAACTAATACCATATTTGAGAAAGTAAAAGTATTTCCAAAATTGTGTGTTTCCAAAATTATGGAGATCTATATGCTATCTCCTACCTATTTCTCAACCTTGGTATTTTGCAGGTGTATACAACTCCCATTTTATAAACTCTTATTTTCACTCCATTTGAAAATAACACTAGTGGGAAATATATTCCACATATTTCCTTTCTCAAATCTTTTTGAAAACTATTAAGTTATGAGTGGAGATATTTCCTAAACATCATCTTGTCATAATTAGGAGTGGTCACTTTTCCCCAAGATAGCATTGTGGAAATGGTGGTATGATTAATTCTTGTGGTTTGATTTGTGTGACCTTGGTTGTGATGTTGATCTTGTGTGTTTGTTGCTTGTGTGGATAATTCCTCTGTTGTGTTAAACACTAAAATAAAACACACTTGATAACAAATTTGATGTGTGACTTAAATTTAAAACAAACTCCTAAAAATATTCAACAATGGAAATTAAGATCATGAATTAAAGAAATGATCTTAATAAATTATTTCCCTACTTAACTATCTATTTCCTTCAAACAAATATTTCTCTCTGAAAATAAAAAACTATTTGAAGTTAATATATTTGTCAAGGAAGTTCCAAGAGTTCAAAAATAATATTTTGAACTTGCTTTAAAATTTCTAAAGGACTATAAATTGTATTTAAGAAAAATGCCTATTTAAACCCTATGAACAAAAGTTGTTCAAAACATTTTATTTTGACACCCCAATTTTTGTGGAGCTTCTACATGTTAGGGGGAGGCTACCTGATTTTTTCTCATAATTTTCTAAAATGTTTTAGTGGCTCAATTAATTCCCTAAAATGCTATGGGTTTTAAACAAAGAAATAAAAACAGAGAATTTCAGAAACGTGTAGGGGGTTTTCTGCAAAACCTTCCTCACCCTCCTGTAGCGCAACCGAGCGACGTGCTGCGCGCCGCCCATGTCGACCGCCTGTCGCCGTGCCCCCCCCCCCCCCCCCTCACGCTCTCCTGCCGCTCGATGAGGAGATAAGGAGGCCCCCACGACGCTCTACTCTCCCTCCCGCACTCACTTGCCCTTCTACTCTCTCTCTCTCTCTTGCTCCTCTCTGTGACCCGAACCCCATCCAAGGATGCCGTCACGCATCGCCGACGATTGGAGCCTCCCCGAGCAAATCGAAGACCGCCATCGACACCGCCTCGTCGTCCTCTGCATCCCTGTCCAAGGAATCAAGAAGGGGCGCCCGGATTCGTCTCCTCCGAGTTCATCCTCTTCCGCTCCGGCCGCCACCTTTCCAGGAAGCTCGCGAGCAGTTCTGTCTACCTTTCTTTGCCATTTTTGCACCCTCGCGATCCCCTTCTTCTGCTCTACCTCATGGACATCATCCTTTCTCTTAGGAACCCCGGAGTCACCGACGCCGTCCTCGTCTGCTCCCTGCTCGACGCCGCACTCGGCCGTGCGTGTCGAGGAAGAAGAAGGCTGTGTACCTCTTCGTTTCTCTCATGGGCCGCTGGTTGGGCCGTGATCTGCGCCGCACGGCCAGATCTGGGCCAGATCTGGCCCATCCGTGTTTTTTCCAGTAGATCAAATATATGCTTTTAGTTTCCTGTTATTTTTACAGTGTAGCTTTAATTCTTTTGTGGTAGATCTGGGATAGATAATTAAGTGATTTAAATTTTGTAGTGTTCTCATGTGTTTTGTTAAACATCCAGAACTGGTGTCTTGCAAAAATATATTTTCAACTGTTGTCTAGATTAAATATTGTAAAAAGTATCTTTTCCACTAAATATTTAATATCTAGAGTTTTATAACTCCAAAATTTGCAAACTAAAATTCTATGGAAAGCCTGAAGTGATACCTTTCCATATCTGTTGGTCTTGTATGCAAATGAAGTCTAAAACAAAAGTTCTATTCGTTCTTGTAAACACACCAGTGGCTCTTTGGTGATTTTTGTAGGTTTTTGTGAGATGATTTTTGGAGTAAATCCAATTGTCTTGTCTTCTATATGTGTAGGAGAACATATCCCTAGCTTGGTTTGAATTTAGGAGTCACTGATTGACCATGGTGCTAATTATAAGGTTTAGGCCTTTTCTGCCTATTTTTATTAGGCCTTTATTAATTGTTGTGTTATAACTTTATGGTTATAAATGTGTTTCCTAGTATGTGTAGGGTGGTAACCCACTGTTGTGTGTGTTTTCTTATTTTTGCTAGCATGTTAGGAGAGCTACTTGTGAGTCATGTATTTGTTAGGGTTTTATTCCCTATATAACTTCCCCTAGTAATTAGGAAGTGGTTAAGCTTGTTTATTTTTGATGTTGGAATATTTTGTGTGATTAATGTGGTTGCCTTGCTTGCTAAACTTGGTTGTCTCTAAGTTGAGTAATAGCTTGAGTGTCTTGTTAATGTCTCTACCTAGCTTGGTGAAATATTTTGAATTACAGAGATTAATTGGTGACTTAACTTTTGTCTGAAGTATTTCCTGTTTAGGGAAAAAATGTTTGTTAAGTGCCTTTAATTGAGGATGTCTTTGTGCCCTCTTGTTTTGGCATGTGTATGGTGTTATACTCCTGCTAGTATAATGCCTTTATAATTTTGTCTGAGTAAATTGACTTGTTATGTAAATTGTTTTGTTAAGCATAGAGTTAAACATGTGGTTATGTGTTGTTTTGCTTGATTGGATTAATTACTTGTTAGCATTTAGCTAAGTGTGGTGATTGTGGTTAAGTGTTTGTTTTTAGTTTAACTTGTATCTTTTATTTGTGAGTGTTGTAGCTTTAGTAAATAAGTTGTGCTAGGCTTGTTATTAAGGCAGTTTTCCTTGAAGTGTTCTTAGAGTAGCTTTTAGTTGTTGCTTGATTAAACTAGTGCTATGTTTGTGGTTTGATTACTTGTTTGTATACCACTTGTGGTTTGGTTTGCTTATTGTGTGTTGTTTTATTTTCATGTTTGCGACGCTAGATATAAACGCTACCGGAGTGGTATTCGGAGAGGATTTATCGAAGAAGGATGGGAGTTATTTCTTTGATCAGTGAGAAGAAGTCAGGGACATTATGCTGAAATCAGGCAAGCTACTTCTCTGAGCTTGCATCTATATACATCTATTTTGGTTCACATGTTTTACTTATAAAAGCATAAGTGATTTATGTGGTGTTTGCCACTAAAGCTATGATTTTGAAAACCCTTTTTCCAAAATACAAGTATATTATTTTGACACCCTATATGGAGATATTAGATGGAAATTCTTTTTCAAACTATAGGATGGGAAAATATTGTTTACTCAAAACTCTTTTGAAAATACTTGTGTGGATATGGAATGCCGAGATGTCGGTGTTGAAGTGGAGAAGTGGAGAATGATGGTTTTTGATAAAAAGCACATTGTGTCTTTGTACTATGACTACAGCCGATAACCTGTGCGACCACATTTACCCACATATGGGAAAGGGCGTAGTCATATAATTTGCTTATTAGTATGGGATGCCTCAACAACGGAGATGACTCCGTTCCATGAGGGGATGGTTTGGTGACCTACCCCTGACCTGGGTCCTCTTAAGAGAAGTCTACCGGAGGCCGGTATGAGTGCATTGGAGAAAGAGGATTGAAGACGCCACCTTTGGGTCGCCGGGCAGAACTATGAGTCCTCACACTTAGATTCCGACGGGCTGGGTTAAGTGTTGATGGAAAGTGTCATAAGGGCAGGGTCCTATACTAGCATGAGCAAAGGACAGGCTATGGTCGGTGACTCAACTTCGCATACACCTTGTATGGCGAGACGTGGCTGACACGATGAGTTACCGGATGGGTGTGGGAAAAGCGTGCTACCTCTGCAGAGGGTAAAACTATTCGAATAGCCGAGTCCTCGGATATGGACAGTTGGAAGGCCCTACTCTGACCTATGTGCAAGTTTTGCAAAGTTTTGAGATTTGAAATAAAATGGAGATGTGGTGTATCTGCAACTCTACCGACGGGCTGGTATGAGGTTGCTGGAGAATGATTTGACCATGAAGGGCTATGGTCGAGACGTGCAAAGTTTTGTGTTTCAAAAATGAAGTGGAAATGTTTATGCAACTCTACCGAAGGGCTGGTATGAGTTTGCTGGGGATAAATGACCATGAATGGCTATGGTCGGAAAATGAGGAGTTTTGGGGAAATAAAACCTGGTAATGATTTTTGGAGAAAAAGTTTATAAAAGAGACTTCTTACCTTTTTCAACAAAGATGTATTTACGGGAAAACGTTTTAAAAGGGACTTCTTACAAAAACAGATTTATGGGAAAAAGTTCTAAAGCCTTCTTTCCTGTTTAAAATAAATTATAGGAATTTCAAACAAAGGTTTATTAAACAAAAGTCTATCCTTCTCTTTTTCAATAAGGATGTGGAGTTTTCAAAGCGAAGAAAGTTTTATTTAAACAATAGAAAGAGTAATGCATGCTCATTTCGGGGGTACTTTGCGAGTACAATCAAATGTACTCATATTGATTTCGTCCCTGGCTATTGTCTTAGCCAGATTCTGAAGAGGAGCAGTTCGAAGGAGAAGTTTTTAATGACGTCAATGCGAACTAGGGCGCTTCCCAGTCAGTTGCCTGTGGGGTTGTGGCATATGACTTGGGCTCCACGTTGCTTGGTGATTTCCGCTGCAAGTACCTGTTGAAGCTTACGGCTTCAATCAAGTAAGTATCTTCATTCGGTATTTATGGATGTTCTTTTGATACCAGTTCGATTGTGCTCAGCGACACACTGATCATGGGATCGCTGATGTGTAGGCACAAGGGTATTTCGGAACGCTAGTCCGGGGTCCCCACAGTTCCCATGGCGGCGCCGTGCGCACCCAAGGTTCCCAGAGCGAAGGCGACATCTAGGACGGTAGCAACACCGTGTGGCCAGCTTTCCGGCGTATTTTGATGGCTGAAACTTCGAATTTGTGGCCAAGTGTGGCTGAAACTTTAAATTTGTGGCCGAGTGTGGCCGAAACTTTAAATTATGGCCGTTATTTATGTCTTCTTTGGTTTCAAATTGCAAAAAAAATGGAAGGGCCGATTGGGTGCTGCGAGTGGGGAGAGGCGCACCCAATAGTCGGCGTCTCTGCGATTGGAGATGCTCTAACTTTGAAAAGATTGAAAGCTCGAAAAGGCACCGTTAGTGCCTAACTAACATCCTCTTTGCTGCATGTCTTTGTGCGTTGTCTATGTGCCGTCCATCGTCTTCTCTGAAGTGTTCTTTCGCGTGCACTCGGAGATATCCTGCTAAGAGAGGGACCGGTCGTATGCGTGTACGGGAGTTAATAGCATAAAACTACCACTTTTGTAGCCAAATGTACCGATTGGTATCAGTGGACGCGCAATCTCATTTTGGTACCACATTTTGTCCAGATTGTCTCATTTTGCCCAAATGACGCTCTGATTCAATTTAGACAGCCGTTCTGACGGGGAGGCCCACCCGTAAGGTGGCGTGGCAAGTAGGCCCCACTGGTCAGTCTAAATAAAAATTAAAAAGAAATTGTTTTGTGAGGTGTACTGTGGGCCCCACTTGTAGCCTAATAAAAAATCAAAAATATATCTTAAAGAAAACCCAACCCGAAGAGTAGGCTGGACGTGGCGTGCATTCCAGCCAGCCAGCTCCGGCCGTGATGTGCGGCCATGGAAAGGTAGGCTGGACGCTTGCTCCGGCCATGGGGAGCTGCGGCCAGTGCGAGCCCTCGGCCTCACCTCCGGCCCTGGCCGCCGGCGTCCATCCTCGAGCTCCTACCGCGCTCCTGGAAAATACGCGGGCGAGCACCCGTCCGTTAGGAGCACAGCCGCCGGCGGCGGCGATGGGGCAGGAGGCGGCGCGTGGAGGTGCCATGTGCGGAGAGGTGGATCGCAGGACGACCTGGCCCAATCAAGGGCGGCACGTGGCGTGCGGCCTCGGCCAGTGGAGCACACGACGGCCGTCACCGCCGACGCGCCGCGCCGTCGTCTCAGACCTCCTCGGAACGAATCGAGACCGCCAAGAGCTCCGCCTGGACCTCCTCACTCACCTTGTCTATTATCGCGAGCTGAGATGGACTGAATCCCGCGAATCGAGACGTCTTCTTCGAGTCCGGCCGCCGCGTGTCGAGCACGCGTGCGTCGCAGTCCGGTCATACTCGTCCTCGCCGTGCTCCACCATAGGTCGCCGCGTGGGCTCGTCCGCGTACGGCCAGCGAGGGCCAGCGCAGGGGCGCATGAACAGGGCAGATGCGACGGCGAGCGGTGCTCGCCCGCGTGCGGCGGCAAGCAAGGGCCTCCTTTTTTTAGATATTTTTTATATTTTGATTTTTATTAGGCTGACTTGTGGGCCCCACAGTGCACCTCTCCCAAATAATTTATTTTCTCAGATTTTTTTCCTTTTTTATACATATTTTGGTTATTTAATTAGACTGACAAGTGGGGTCTACTTGCCACGTCACCTTACAGGTGGCTGTCTAAATTGAATCAGAGCGTCATTTGGGCAAAATGAGACAACCTGGGCAAAATGTGGTATGAAAATGCGATTGCGGAGCGGACTGGTACCAATCGGTAAATTTGACGCGAAAAGTTGTAGTTTTACACTATTAACTCGGTGCACGGTGTACCTGTTGCTTCTCATGGCTCCGTACAGTAGCAGAGAGTGGCATATGTATGCATGGTGACATGCGCATTATTCCATACTAGGAAAATTCGCGTGGCGACACCGCCGCGCCCGTGTGGTAAATTTAAATTTGAAAATGTCCTTTTTTAAAAAGTGGTTTGAAAGTCATTTTAAAATTTTGAAGTGTGTAAATTCGAAACTTGAGTCGGAACGCTGAAGCATGTGGTTGTGTTTTTACATAAAATTGTACAAATGTTAGTTAATTTGAATTTGAATTATTCATACATGATTGCATTTTGTCAAAAACAAAATAAAATTTAGTAGCATTCTGATATTTTTTTGCAGTGGTTATTTGTGGGAATGTTTAAAAAAAATTGTTAAGTGGGAGCATTTAATAAATGTAACTTCATATAAGTGGAGGAAGTACATTTGTATTTTTTTATCGAAATTTTTATCAAATCGGAGTATTCAAATATGCTTGTGTTTCGCTATAAATAGTTAGCATTCTAGGGACATTTGCCGCGCGTGTTTGGTGTAATTTGAATTTGGAAATGTCGATATTTAGTAGTTGTGAAGATTTGAAATGTTTTGGGACGCAAAGAAATTTTAGGGTTAAAAAGTGTATTAACAGTTATTAAATTTAAGTTATTTTTAGAGGGAATTAATTTATGTTTCTTCTACTGTGTATCTAATTAAGCATTATTATTTGCCGCGCGTGTTTGGTGTAATTTGAATTTGAAAATGTCGATATTTAATAGTTGTGAAGATTTGAAATATTTTGGAGCGAAAGAAATTTTAGGTTAAAAATTGTATTAACATTTATTAAATTTAAGTTATTTTTAGAGGGAATTAAGTTATGTTTCTTCTAATGTGTATGTAATTAAGCATTATTGAAATTCAGTTACATAATTTGTGAGGGGTAAGGTAAATTTAAGCATTTGTTGAACTAAATTGCATAATTGTAGAGAATTCAGTCATATTATCTTCGAGTATCAACTTATTCTAGTTGATGTAATATATTTGTGTTTTGTTTAAGTATTTAATTTTGTTCAACAATCAGAGCAAATAGCAGTCATATTATCTTTGAGTATCAACTTATTCTAATTGGTGTAATATATTTGTGTTATGTTCAAGTATTTAATTTTATTAAACAATCAGAGCAAGAATACTAAATTAGTATTTGTTCATTTTAATTTAAATTTAATCCTTAATTAGAGGGCATGTATTTATATTCCATCCAAGTGTTTTTCTAATTAAGTATTTTTTTTAAATTGGACTACATAGTTATAGAGATTTAAGTCAAGTGGAATGTAAATATTTTAGTTAAATTTGAATGGTCAAATATAGTTTTATTTTGACAGTAATTTTCTTATTTGCCAGCATAATCAGAGGGAGTTTTCTATGGCTATTTCTAAATGTTAACCATTTCGTTTTATTTTAGTTAAATTTGGATGGTCAAATATAGTTTTATTTTGACAGTAATTTTCTTATTTGCAAGCATAATCAGAGGGAGTTTTCTATGGCTATTTCTAAATGTTAACCATTTCGTTTTTCTAGTACAGTTGTTTTATTTATTTAATATATATACAATATAATTGTTTTGCAAACTGAAATGTTATGCATTTGCTTTTCTTCTTTTTGATCCATTATTGCAATGGTGTTTTGTTGCAAACGAAAAGAGAAGCAAAAAAATTGGAAGAAAGCAAATATGAAGTTTGAATTTCATTTTTTTTACAAAATATATTTCCAAATTTTTAGCAATTTGATACGTGAGAATGGAATTTGATTATATGTCATAAGCATTTTTTTTTTGATAATTTTTTTCATTTTTACCTCGGTGGATAGATTTAAAGTTTTTTTTTTGAGGTTGTAACATTATTTATTTTCTGGTAATCTGTATAAATTAGTAGGACCCACCTGTAAGCAATTTTTCATTTTTTGGATAAATGCATTTAGATTATCTCTAAATATTAACCAAATTAAAATATTTTAAAATATTTGTATTTTACTGTAAATAGGTAGTATGTATTTTTCTGATCACTTTGATATTTTTTTCATATTTTTTCTGGTGGTAGATTTACAGTAATTGATTTTTCAAATTTAAACATTTTTTGCTTTTAAAAAAAAACTGACACGTGGGGCCGCAGATGACGTCGTGCTGACGTTATCTGCAACTTGCGCCCACGGCGGAGCACGGCGGCACCGGCGACGCGTCCGCGCGCGGGGCGCGCCCGACGCGCCTCGACGCGGGGAGCTCGTCGGTGGCAGCGCCGCCCCCTGTGGGTCGTCGGAGCGCCGCCGACGGTGCGCGGACGCGGCAGAAGACGCCGGCCGCGGCGGTGCCGATTCTGGCGTGGGGGCGACGGCGCGGGACCGGATCCGCGGCGAGGAGGTGGAGGAGCGGACGCCGCACCTCGCCGTGGCCGTCGATTTGGACGGGGAGGAGCGGAGGGGCGGCGCGCCGCGACGGCAGCGTCGGCGACGGCGCGCTCGCGCGCGGAAGAAAGAAGAGGAAGAGGGAGTTCTGACGGTGATTTTTCACGGAAGTCCCTGACTTTTCCTGAATTTTTGAATCCGTCCTTTGCGCGTAAAATGGTGTGCTGTGGCGCGACGTGGAGCTATTTTTCGGCTTGTGAGGGTTGTTTTTATAAAAACATCACGAAGGAGCTGTGCGAGCCGTTGGATTAAGATCGTGCGGCGCGGAGGGTCGCACGCACTATAGAGTGACGTACTGTTCATGAACAGTGTCCGCGCGCGACGTGGCTTAATCTAGAGCGTCCGTTCCGCCGATCGGACGGCCTTCGTTTTGCGGGTGACATGGCCGAGTGGCTGGGGGGCTGAAACGGAGAGGATTGATATATTGATAGATCCTCGACTCAACATTCTGGTGGCGCCTTGGTTTGGTCCAATCAACTACGTGTAGTTTTCTACGAATGGAATTTAGGTGAATGTTTTTCACGTCTAAAGATTACACACACGTTCAGAGATCCGGAAACCTGCTTCACATGATTTAAAGGTTCATTTCCGTAGTGTGAGAAAAAGTTTGTTGTCCAGCCATCATGCATGGCTTAAAGCTTCTAAGGACACGTGAACTTAACGGGAAATCCATTTTGCTTTGTGGGATTAGATGCTCCTACTATGAAAAACACATTTGGTAATGTCAAAAAACTCAGGTGTACCTACAGACGCTTTATGTAGTTACATGTTTCGTTAAAAAAAAGACATTTTTTGTGTCTTGTGTAAAATACAAAAAAAAAGTATAGTAAAAGTAATTTTTGAGCACCGAATTTTTCTTTTTTTAAAGAGCACAAAACCATTTTTTTGCGAAAGTTTGTGCGCCAACATAAAATATTCGGAGTTACACATAAAATTAATTTCAGAATTTTGGCATTTTAAATGTTTTTAAAAGGTACTTCCCATAATAGGACTAGATGCTCCTACGAAGCAAAACACCATGCCCAAACTTAACATCTTTTTTATTTGAAAGAATTCAAAATTGTTGAAAACGGAAGAACCCATGATTGTAATGCCATGCACACTCCAATTATAAATATTTTATTTGTATTAAACTTTCATTGGTTCACCGCTTTAAATGTACATACTCACCCTGTGAAATGTAGTGTAAAACAATCCTTAGAGAAGAATCTTATGAGATTCAATCATACGAATTAGATGGTAGAAACATAAAAAGTCTTAAAGTTTCCAGTCCTCCAAAATTTCAACAAAAATACCTTTGAATTAAATACTTGGCAATCAAATCATTTTCCTATATATATGATTAGAAATCTGAAATGAACTAAAGGAGCTGAATCACTCATACAATCAACCGCTCCCACGACAACTCGCTTCCGGTCACTGATAATGTACATATAAATATCACCTGAAAAGCCTTATTTTAATACCATTGTCTTTTTTCACAAGACAGAAAAAATGCCCTTTTTTCATGAAACGACTTTGTGAAGAAGTAGTATGTTAAGATATAGGCTGAAACATTTTTTACAGTTTTTTGGATATTTCAAAATACGTCTGAGTCAAAATAAGTGTCGCGGTTTTAAATTTGGGTTATTTCAAAACTGCAAGACGTAGGCCCTGCTTGGATTACCGTTATTTAGCTGAAACGATCGGAAAATTCAACGGAGGTGTCCAGGTCCGTAGAAAATCCTTCACGACCACCGGAAAGAATACGGCTCCGTAATCTGACCCGATAATCCAATCGGGGCCTTATTATGAATCCGAGGTTGTATTTTAAATAAAAATGTGCATATGCATAGGAGCCAAAACACGTGTCCCCAAAAAAAAGTCCTAATCCTTATTTCGTCATGTCCTCCTAAACTGTACTGAAGTTCTTTTGGATCGAAGAAACCCTACCAATAAATCAACTCCACAACTATGTTGCCCCCCCCCCCCCCCCCCTACTATCACCAGCGTCCATTTCGGTGAGATCCAACGGCAGGCTGTTGGTCAAAGATTTCACACACATTTGCAGAACGCCCCTTACCTTGTCAGCCTATTACAAGTTCCGAATTTTCTCTCCCCTGAGAGAACCGTACAATAATTCATAAAGCCTCACAAAATTTGAATCAATAGAATACCCACCAAAATTTTAAATAAACAGAATATTCCAACAAAATTTTCACAACAGTTTCAAAACCATTATTGATTTAACATAGTTTCACCAAATATTCATTTGTACAAAAGTGAAACTAAGAAATTTTCAAGGTTCACAGAAACTAAGAAATATTCATTTTGTTGAAGATTTGTTGGAGAGTTTAGAATTTTTTTTTCAATGAATACATTTCTTCCTAGAAAATATTCAATAATATGAAAATATTGTTTTTTCAAGAATATTTAGCAACATTTAGAAAAGTTTCAAACAATAATTTCATATAAGTCTTGTTGGAGACTTTTTCAAGAATTTTTCTTCCACAAAATATCTTCAACAATATTGAAAAATATTATTTTTCCAAGAGTATCCAAAAATATTCAGAACAGTCTCAAACTATTTCATATTAGATTTGTCGGAGATTTTTATAATGAATATTTCTCACCATAAAAAGAACATAGATTCATACAATTTTTCTCATACTTTCAAATTCGGAAGTCACATATTTCATAATGTTTCAGACACATACTCTACTCGAAATTCGAACTCCATTTAAGTTTCAATACTGTTTCAGACACATTTTTGTTATATATTCAGATTATTCAGATTCGAAATTTCAGATGACATTAATTCAAGATAAAAAATTCAGATCGCATTTTGATACAATATTAACAGATCCATATTATCTCCACACAACATTCGCCACAGAATATTCACAGAATTTACAGATCCATATTATGTCCACACGACATTCACAGACAATTCACATAAGATTCACCAATAGTTACAATGCAAATCATTGATGTTTTCATCAAGAACCTGCAGTGAAACATGAACCAATCATTTTCATACAACAAATGTCAGTGTATCTTGTAAATCTTGTACGAAACTACAATGAAACATTTCACAAATTCATCCGAGAACCACACAAGATTGAGGCTTTTTAAGATTCACACGGTGCTCACAACTGCATATAAATTCTGCAACCAATATTAAAAGGACCTGCAATAAATCTTGTATAGAAAGATAAATTTTTCGTAAATAATTTTATACAAGATTTTACTCATACACAGAATCAAACAAGAATTGCTGCAATCATATCTACATAAACCTGTTAAAACATCCATGAATCTAAACTGTAATGAGAACCAACCATCACAGAAAAATCAAGAAAAGATAGAAGAATTAGAAAAGACAAATCATTGGTTTCCATGCTAGCTTCGGGTCATGTAGCCCAGCCTAGAAGGACAGAAGATCCAACCTCTCGCTAACAGATCCATCCACAAAATAAAGCAAGAAAAGGCGAAACAGGGATCCACGGTTGCATCCATGATGTAAAAAAATCAACAAAAAAAATGAAAATATCGCAGATCCGGGAGCAGAAGCTGGAGCCCGACTGTGCAGATCCAAAACCGAGAAACAAGGAATTCAAACTTCAAAATGCGGGGCCCCAAATCAAACTTCCCAGATCCAAAATCGAGACAAAATAAGAAAAAATTAGAAGAGCTTAGATCTGAGCCTATGAACTCAGATTCGGGCATATGGAGCTGAGATCCAGGCCCAGACTGCCGAGCTCGTCCAGATCGGGGAGATGCGGGGCACCAAGCCCTCCATCCTTCATTGGTGCGGTGGAGCAGGTTGAGGCCGCCCTGCCCAGCCGAGCTCGACCACCACCCGTCGCTCACCAGGGCTCGCCCCGCCGCTGGAGGGCAACAGCCGGCCCTCCCTCACCGCCTTCCGCGACGCGCTGAAATAAGATACAAACATCAAAGAAAAATAGGAAAAAACTAGAATAGACAAGATGCGGGCCAAGGGCTCCAGATCCAGGCCTTGATTCTTCGGGGACAGGATTCGAGCAAGATTCACACAAACGAAAAACTCAAAAGAAATACAAAAAAAAGATTCACAGAAACGAATCTGGGCGTCCATGTGCAATGGAGAGGGTGGCGACGGGGTAGCTCGTGGCAGCACAGGAGGACACTCGCCGGAGCCGCCATGCCCAGATCAGCGACCGGAGCCCACGGATCCGCCGGCCGGAGCCACGGATCCGGCAGGACGTGGCGTGGTCGTCACCGTCGCTTCAAGGTGGAGCGGGGCAGAAGCTCGCGGCCTCCATCCCACATCCATGGTGGAGAAGGGAGCGGAGCAGCGCGACTCCGGCCGATGGTGCGGACGCGAAGCCGACGATGGGGGAGGGCATGCGGCGGCTCGGGTGGGGTGGAGACGAGAGGATTAGGTTTTGGTGGGTGGAGGAGGCGGCGCACGGTGGCTGGGGGGTTAGGGTTAGGTGGCTATATATAGCGGTGTCGGACTGCAGGTTAATTCATCAGTTTCGTAGGGACCATAATGCAAAATAACCAGATCTTTGACTTTCCAGGAAATGGACGGCAAGGATAATACGGGGAGCCAACAGGAACCAGATCCTCTAACATTGAGTGGTAATGTCAGGTAAGCTACAGTAGCCTGACTTTCCTTCTTCACAGCCATATTATTAAGCCTAAAATTACTTGAATTAATTTGCTAATTAAAAATTTAGTGTATACATTTACAATAATTACATATACACAAAATTATGGTGCAATAAAATTAATTTTAGATTTATTTGTATCAACAGTAACTGTGTACAGTACATGCTACAGGATAATACACACAGTACTTGCTACAGTACCCTGACTTTTCTTCTTCATTTTACACTAACTTGTACTGTATCTTAACTGACTTTTCTCCTTCATGTTAGAGGAGCCCGTCCCGAGCCAACATAGTGGTGGGAAATCAAGGGCGCAAAAGAAAGGTCTGCGATGGCGTTACCGTCTCCAGACTCCCGGCCAGCCGCTGATGTTGACAACACGAGGGACTACTCTATGGATTATATTTTCCGGCGGCGCGCTTGTTTTTCAGTCTTTTAATTAATAGCGAGGTCGACGTCGACCACTCATTCGGTTGTCCCAGACGGCACCCGCGGCGACACATGGCCGCGCTGCAAGGTGACGTCTCCACCTCCACCTCAAGGCTCGGCTCCCGAGTTAACCCCATCCCCCAATCCCTCAAGGTTCCAGAACTCAGCCAGCTCCTTTACACTCACACCGGCCTTCTTCTTCCTCTCTCCTGTGCCATCGATCGAGCTGCTTGCTCTCCTCTGTCGTCGAGAGGGAGGGCGTGAGGGGCGATCAAGAAAAGAATGGATCGGTACGAGGTGATAAAGGACATAGGGTCCGGGAACTTCGGGGTCGCCAAGCTGGTGCGGGACGTCAGGACCAAAGAACACTTCGCCGTCAAGTTCATCGAGAGAGGCCAGAAGGTATTCCTAATTAAGCAGCCTCTCTCTCTATATCCAACGATCGGGTTCTTAATCGGCTGATGCACATATATGGATATGTGGATTATTTTCCGTCTGGTGCTCTCTCTGGGCTTAATTGGTCTATTCTGTGCATGCGTGACTGGGTTTAGTGCGTACGGTTACTACGGTAGGAGAATCGAATGTCTTCCCTCGATCCATTCGCTCTATGGCCGCCTCTGCTCTGTCCTCTGTTTTGTGCGTTAGTGGAGCAAATTGTTCTGCTGGACAGATAATCCTTGTGTTTAGTGTAGCACGAAGAGCAGTGGTGCTAGGCGTGGTCAGGAGACTAAATGTCTCGGTTGTTTGTCTGCAAGAATCCAAGCTCCAGTTCGTGGACTTGTCTATTATCAGAGAGTGTTGTGGTCATGATTTTGACGATTTTGTTTTCTTGCCTGCCTGGGCACAAGAGGAGGGCTGATTGTTGCGTGGAAGACCACTGAGTTCATCAAGGCCAACCATCATGTGGCCACCAGCTTTGTCACGGTACAGGGCCTGATGGTGAAGTCCCAATGCCCTCTTGCTCTGACAGCAGTTTATGGACCTCAATCTGATGCTGAGAAGCTCTCCTTCCTCAATGAGCTTAAGACCCATGTTCAAACAGACCTGCTACCTGATGTGCCAACCATGATCGCCGGTGACTTCAATTTGATAGCTGCAGCTGCTGACAAGAACAATGGAAACATCAACAGAAGAACAATGGGAGCCTTTCGGCGTTTTATCAATGAGCTGCAGTTAAAAGATCTATACTTGCATGGCAGGAGATACACTTGGAGTAATGAGCAAGCGGCTGCCACTATGGTTAAGCTCGACAGGGTGCTTATCAATGATGCTTGGGATGCTGCTTTCCCAGGGGCGTTGATGCAAGCTCAGTCATCTGACCTCTCTGATCACTGTCCCCTCCTGCTTGCTACCGACATCAACTACAGATGTGATCGCCGGTTTAAGTTTGAGAATTTCTGGACCCGGAGAGATGATTTCAGTGAGGTGGTTCAGGTGGCCTGGAACAGTTGCACGACGCATGAGAATGCTTTTGTGAATCTACACCGCAAGCTTACCAAGACAAGCAAGGCCTTGCAGAGTTGGAGCTCCAATTTCACAAATGATCTAGCCCTTAGAGCAGCAATCACCTCTGAATTAATCATGCAGATGGACAGAGTCATGGGCAGCCGCAACCTCTCTGATGATGAGCGTCAATTCAGGGCTATGCTCAAGCTTAACTGCCTTGGCATTGCAGCAACTCAGAGATCCATGTGGCGGCAGCGCTCACGGATTACTTGGCTAAGATGGTGATGCGAGCACTCGTTTTTTCCATGCCAAGGCCACTGCCCGCAGAAGGAAAATTTCATACCTCACATTGAATTGAATGGTGTAGCTCACACTGAGCAGACATAAAAAGAAGAATCATTTGGAACTATTTCGATCAACTGCTCAGCACCAAAACCGAGAGGCCATACTCAATCAACTTCAACCGAATTGGCATCCATGCAGTGGACCTATCAGCGCTCGAAGAGTCTATTACATCGGCAGAGGTAAAGGAGGCACTAAACGACATACACTCAGATAAAGCCCCAGGCCCCGATGGATACACTGCGCTGTTTTTCAAAACAACATGGCAGTTCATCGAACCTGATATAATGAAGGCAGTGAAGGCTTTTGAAAACTGTCAAGCTGGACAGCTACACCTTCTCAACTCTGCCACAATCATTCTGTTGCCTAAACATGAGGAGGCTGTGCACCCTAAGGAATTTAGGCCCATCAGCTTAGTGAATTTCTTTGCAAAACTGCTGACAAAGATCCTTGCAGACGGTTAGCAGCTGTAATGGACAGACCGGTAAACCCATGTCAGAGTGCTTTCATCCAGAAGAGGTCCATCCATGACAATTATGCTTATGTGCAAGGACAGGCTAGGTGGTGTAGACAACAAAAAATCCCAGCTTTATTCCTCAAGCTAGATATTGAGAAAGCTTTTGACACAGTCTCGTGGGAGTTTCTTTTAGAGGTGCTGGAGGCAAAATGATTGCTAATCTGCTGCAAACAGCTTCCACTAAAGTGCTAGTAAATGGCTGCCTGACTGAGGAAATACTACACTGCAGAGGCTTGAGGCAGGGAGACCCTCTTTCCCCTTTACTGTTTGTCCTAGTCATGGATGTTCTTGCTAAATTGGTTGCCACCTCTGATCAACAAGGACTGTTTTCTCAACTGGGACGTCGCCCTATACCCCACCGCATATCACTTTACGCTGATGATGTCGCCATGTTTATTAGCCCAACACAGCCGGATGTAGAGGTGACAAAGATGATCCTTCACCATTTTGGGGCTGTTTCTGGGTTACACACTAACCTCGGCAAAAGCTCGATCACCCCGATTCAGTGCCAAGGAATTGACACTGACACATTGGCGCTGATGCTTGGCTGTAAATCGGCTCAGTTCCCATGCACATATTTAGGCATGCCTCTGTCAGATAAAAGGTTGCGTAAAGGTGATTTTCAACCTGCTTTAGATAAGCTTGCTGGAAAGGCAAAAGGGTGGATACGTGGGCATTTCTCAATGGATGCTAGGCTTATCTTAATTAAGCATGTTCTCTGCGCCATGGTCGTATTTCAGATGATTGCTATTGCTGCACCTGTCTGGCTCACCAAGGCGGTGGACAAAATCTGCAGAGGGTTTTTGTGGGCAAAGAATGACATAGCAACGGGAGGGAAATGCTTGGTTAGCTGGAAAACGGTGTGTAGACCAGTTGAGCTGGGAGGCCTCGGAATTTCTGACCTGCAAGCGCGTGGCTTGGCTTTGCGCACTAGATGGCTATGGCAGTCATGGAAGGACACCAATAAGCCATGGCAAGGTCTGCCTCTGCCAGTAGATGACCGGGTGCGTGCCCTGTTCAATGCATCGGTCCATTTCATTTTAGGCGATGGCAAAAGAATCAAGTTCTGGACAGACCCGTGGTTAAACGGCAACAGTTTAAAACACATTGCTCCTTTGCTGTTTGCGGCCTGTACTCGCCGCAACTTAACCATAGCCCAGGCAATGAATGATCACAGATGGACGAGACATTTTCGACATGTCCTGGAGCCTGATGAGCTTTTGCAAGCAATTCAACTCTGGGAAAAACTACAATTGATCATACTGCAGCCCGACATGGAGGACACCGTTAGCTGGCGCTGGAATCTTTCTGGAGTATACTCTGCAAGATCTGCTTTTGCAATACAGTTTCAAGGATCTGTGCTCACAAATTTCAGAGCAATTATATGGGCCACTGACACACCACTTCGCTGTCGTATTTTTGCATGGCTGGCGATTAAAGGACGCTGCAATACTGCGGATATCTTGGCTAAGAAGGGGTGGCCTCATGAGGATAGTTGTGTTTTCTGCACTGCATCTCCTGAAACGGCAAAGCACCTGCTCGCACATTGCCCATTCATCATGCAGCTTTGGGCTCTGTTGCTTCCAATCGCGGGCAGACCTCCCTGCTATTTGCCGCAACCTGATCAATCTCTTCAGGACTGGTTAACGCTCACAAGACAATACACTGAGAAGAGTAAGAAGAAAGATTGGGTGGCGCTGGCGCAGCTAGTGTGGTGGACAACCTGGAAGGAGAGAAATGCTCGGATATTCAATCGTCAAGCGCGTAACATGGTCGACATAAAGGCAGCCATCTTTCAGGAAGCGATCCTTTGGCGTTCTGCTGGTAGACACAGAGCTGCTGACCTTCTCCAAAGACCTCGAGAGCCGGACTAGTTTCTAGGTCTATCTTACTGTTGTTAGATTAGTTTCTTGCTTTGTACACATTTTATTTCTCCTACTATAAATGAAACAGCAGGCTCGACTGCTCTTTCCGTCAAAAAGATAATCCTTGTGTCCTCTGCAATCTCCCAAAATACCTGGGATGCTGGTTCATACGAGGTGATCTTTGTTCTGCTTAGTGTTTAGCTGACTGGATTGTTCTACCACCCTGCTTCTGAATGTTTCCTGTTGAAGATCCTAAATGTCACATTTGATTTATTTTTTTGGTTTAGTTTCTTATTAGAAGTTTCTCAAAAAACAACAGCATCTTCGCAAAATCGATTTGAAAAAAACTCCCTATAAATATCTTGTTTGACCGAACTTCTTGGCTTTATTTTCTGCACGTGATTAAATAATCTAAACTCTTTTGTGTATATGTGGCACTCTCTCAGCTATGAAGGAATCTAGCGGAGCCCAACTATTCTAGAAATAGGCAACGTCTGTCATGGTAGGTCGGGGAAGTATCCAGTGCGTGCCACCCTGCCGATGCTTCCCATGCTTCCCTCCAATAAACAAATTCGATAAGAATCATTGGCATACAATCAATCAACGGTGCTACAAAATTTCCAATATCTATATTATTCACTGGTGTACACTTTACTCCTTACCTCCCCCACCCTGTAATTTTTCTCCTATCTTAATATAATTGAAAGCAGCCCTGATGCATTTCGTCAAAATATATATATTATTTACTAAGCCTTCGTTTGCTGTTGCTTTGGTTTTCAAAAGCATGAACGCATTTCTCTTGTTGGGTGCAGTATCTCTTATTCATATGTTACTTAGAAAAAAATAAAATTTTACCAGTCAGTAAAGAACTAATAGTGATTGGCCTAACTAAGTAGATTCCACAGTCCAGGACAACATGATTCGGGAAACACAGTCCAATGGCTCGGAGCGCGTGGTGGCTCGATCCTAACGCTTGGAAGGCTGTGTCACGCTTAATCTTCATCTCGATCTTCTAATTATGCTGAGGTTGCTGGTATTGTTAGACATACCACGAAAGTTTATTTGCAAGATTTCCATAACTTCTAAATTTATTTATTTTTCGATAAATAGCACTTTTCTTTATTGACTTCAGACTATATACTTTATTCGTGTAGTTTTTTTTTGGTGGCCTCTTCTAAGTTAGTTCAGCTTTTGTTTGGTGTTTCTAGCATCTCTATTAGCTGTTAGGATATATCAAGGAACATGTTTCCGTTCGTCTGTTGATGCTACTTTTATAGTACACATTGCCTATGCTGTCCATTTCCGTTTTCTTCTTCCTCTGCCATTATTGTAAGCTGAAGATCTACTGGAGTTTTAATCTTCCTGTACTTGCTGTAGCTGTTGTTATGTTTTTCTCTCTCTCGGGCCCTTTGTTTCAAAGCTGAGTATCTGTGCTTTTCAATTAACTCCAAACATCTATTTTTGTTACATAGATTGATGAACATGTTCAAAGGGAGATTATGAACCACCGGTCACTGAAGCATCCAAATATAATTCGATTCAAGGAGGTAATTTCCTGGCTTCTATGACAGTGATTTCTCTGATGTAGGCTGAAAGTTGAATGAGTGTAATACTTTAGTTCTTTACCACTTTAAGAACACCCTGATGAAATTTGACTCAGGGTAACTAATCACATATTGTACTTTTATTTCAGTAAAAAAATGTGGCTTAACAAGATTATAGATGTGTTGTCTTCTACGGTTTTAAGTTGTTAATCGCAGTGATTGATTTCAGAGGCTGACTCATATTATTATTTTTAGAAGGAGGATAACCCCCAGCCTATGGATGGCTGACTCACAAATTTGAAACATAATGCATAGAAGTTATGGTTATGTGTAGTTCACCACTTATTTGTAGTAGGATGGCAGGTGGAATGCGTCTGAAATTTTAGTTGTATTTTTTTAGGCTAGGCCTCTTTACCACTTTAGTCTATGTTATTTTACTTCAAACATGCTGGCTAACCACTTCACTACTAGTAGGACTTGCTTTGAATGGTTTTAAATGCTTATCTTAAAATTTTCTTTGCTCCTTGCACTGTTCTGCACTGCTGAGGCAAGTTGATCTGTTATTTGTATTTGCAGCCCCATACTGTTGACTCTTTCGACATACCTGATTACGTAGAGTTCTCCTAAACTAGGATATTGGTACTTAACATGTAGAAAGATACCATCCATGTATTTTTAGATGGTGTGAGCGTTTCCTCTTGGTTGGAAAGAACTTCATTGAGTTTTAACGAAACAAAAGAAATTGATTATCCGAAACTTTTTTGAGTTGAAAAGTTCTTGCATGGTATCATCTTGTACGGAAGAAGTATCACTAGATTCTTTATCTGTTTTTTGTTTCACATGCATTCCTGGTTAGGGATACTTTAGATCACTTACCTGCTTCCATTCAAGAATATATTTTGTTTGACTGTTGGGTGGGGTGTTTATAGTAGATAGAGCTTGTGAAAGCCACTAGATGTTTTCCTTCTGTTCGTCTTGAAATGTCCGTCTGATTATCAAAGCTTTAATATTTATACCGCATCCATGCTTAAGCATACCTAATTTTGCAGGTCGTGCTAACTCCCACACATTTGGCAATAGTTATGGAATATGCCTCTGGCGGTGAGCTATTTGAAAGGATTTGCAATGCAGGGAGATTTAGCGAGGATGAGGTAGATAATACTTGCAACAATCTTTAGTACTTTCTTGAACAGTCACATATCATAACATTAACTATTTCTCAACAGGGAAGGTTCTTCTTCCAACAATTGATTTCTGGAGTGAGCTATTGTCACTCTATGGTACGTACTCTGTCAACCACCTTGCAGATAGCAGCATAAGTCAAACACTCCTCACACACTAATCATCATCTTGTTGGCTGCAGCAAGTATGTCATAGAGATCTGAAACTAGAAAATACACTCTTGGATGGTAGTGTCGCACCTCGACTCAAGATTTGTGACTTCGGTTACTCCAAGGTACCCTGCAGATAATGACATCCGAAGGTTGCATTTCATCGCCTAACCCAGCACCATCTTTTTGGCTCTCTTTTCATTTCAGTCTTCTGTCTTGCATTCTCAACCGAAATCAACTGTTGGCACACCGGCATACATCGCCCCAGAGGTCCTCTCTAGAAGAGAATATGATGGAAAGGTAAAGTTTGTTCTGCTACTGCATAATTTCAATGGTTTAATTTTCACATCTGAAGCATTCATATACCACCTCATGTGATGTTAGGTCGCTGATGTTTGGTCTTGTGGGGTAACGCTTTATGTGATGCTTGTCGGGGCATATCCTTTTGAGGACCCTGACGAGCCAAGGAACTTCCGTAAAACGATCACTGTCAGTACACCAGCTCCTACCTTAACTTTACTATACTTTTGGATCATTTCTGTCTGATTCCTTTCACTGTGTCACTTACTATTGTTGTCTTTCAGAGGATTCTCAGTGTACAGTACTCTGTTCCAGACTATGTTCGAGTCTCGGTAGATTGCACACATTTGCTATCCCGCATTTTCGTTGGAAATCCTGAGCAGGTATATATATTCTTGTCGTGAATTAATCCAGTGCTTAGGCCTCAAGCTGCATCAGATTCGTGAGCGTAGTTCTCACATTTTGATTTGCGCAGAGGATAACCATTCCGGAGATTAAGAGCCATCCATGGTTCCTCAAAAACCTACCTGTTGAGATGACCGACGAATACCAGAGGAGCATGCAGTTGGCAGACATGAACACACCGTCACAGAGCCTGGAAGAAGTCATGACGATCATCCAGGAGGCACGGAAACCAGGCGATGATGCCCTTAGGCTTGCTGGGCAGATTGCCAGCCTGGGGAGCATGGATCTAGACGACATTGATTTCGACGATATCGACGACATTGACATTGAGAACAGTGGAGATTTCGTGTGCCCATTGTAATGTTCATGGGTGGTTCAAAAGTAGAGGGATTTGATTTTGTCGATGGTTTATCTGTGGATGTATCCCTGTTTGTCATCCTTCGCTTTGCTTCTGGATCACATGTTTTTTGTGACCGAAAGATTGGCCTTGCTGTGTATAAACAAGTGAGCGAATCCTTACTATTCTCAGTTTTGTATTTAGCCGGCCTATCAGTTCACTTGGAAATGATACTACTCCAAGTGAAATAAGTTGCTATGGTGTAATCTCTCCATTCCAAATTATAAGATGTTTTTTATATTTTAACGTGAACGAAATACAAACTGAAATGGGGGAATCTAATTAAATGCGTCTAGATACATGCGAACTAGAAAAAGCTAAAACATCTTATAATTCAGAGCGAAGGGAGTAGTTTGTAACTCAACCGCGGTTGCTGTGCAATACAATATCCTGCACTTTTTTTAACCTTATTGTACATATAGCACGCTGCATGCAGATCTCGTCAACAAATTAGCATGATCTAAAGCAGAATAATGGATAACTTCTACTAACTCGAAGATTGAGCACATATGTAGCAGCATATAAGGAGGGCATATCGAAATCAACAGGTGACACTTATATAGCCGATGTATGATCCGATTGCAGTAGCAAATCAACATAGGTGCCCAAAACTGCAGTAGCAAATCAACACATGGAGACGCCAAATTAACACATAGACCAGATATTTTACGGAAAACCCTCAACTTGAGGGGAAAACCATGGCCAAAGCCGGATTCAATGAGTAAATTTATGGAAAATCGTCACATGAGGGGAAAACAACGGACTGACGCCATCCAAAGTCTCCTTCCACATTTATCATATTGGGATACAACAAGTTCTTTTTTACAACTGGTCTCTCGTAGATCAAGATAATCACATATCTTGTATAGCAACTATAAGATTTAGTGAGTTAGGGCACAAGACTTAGGACTGAAACAATCTAGCTAAAGAGGATGAAACCACAACTTGAAAGAGACAAGGTGGTATATCTGGACTTCACAACTATGGGGAACGCTCGTTGCTTTATTTAATGTTTTTTCTTTCTTTCAGCTTCTCTCCTTATCTTCTCTTGGCATTTTTCTTTCTTCTCCAATGGAGGATAACATGTAATATTTGTCACTTCTCTTGGTGGTTGGATGGGAGGCTAAAACGTCTGCTTCGCTCACATGCAAAGGCCAAAATGCCCTTGGTCACAACCACAACTAGAAGGATACCCCGCACGTTGCAGCGGGGTTCTCTTTAGAAATTATATTGTGTAAATAAAAGGATATAACATGTATGACACATTATGTTGTCTAAAGGGTTATGCAAAATTCAGTTGATCATACTCGAGATACTAATTTAATATATATGGGATGAGTGTGTATTATAAATTATTAATGTGAACAATTGAATGTTTTAAGTAATGGACGATATGTAGCTTGCATGGAGTCATCAGTAAATATTAGTGGAGATGGCATGGGTAATTGATTGGCTAAGAGGATGGATTGTGTGAATAGATTGCCTGTTAAGATACAAAAATATTAATACATGCTATTGGAGTTTTGCTTTTATACGAGATATAGATGGGCAGTGGGGTTTTGCACCTGTTTGAGACGCCTAAATGATTTCATATTGTCCATCACAACCCACATGAGGAAGATCTAAAAAACCGTGAGGAGGACATCCTAGCAATTGTCCACGTCGAACTAATGAGAGGCGCACCGTCATGCCCACTGCTTTGCTTGAAAAGTACCTTTGAAATACTTGAGAATCCACTTTTTCGCATAACGTTGTGCTTCACCTGAATTGCTCTTCATAACTTGGTAATCAATCTATGAAGCATTTATATTTTGCTTTTTGAAGGTTCAATGGTGATTCGTCTGGGTTAAAAGGTGTTAGAGTTGTATTACGTTCCATGTATAACTTGTATATTTCCCCCATTGTATGAGGGGTTTCTTGCATATTTGCCACCATGTAATATATATATTAGCCTTTGGCCTCCAGGGAATACAATTTGTTATTTCCCTAACATGGTATGAAGAGCCTATCAGCATAGGGTTATTTTCCTCTCCCACGCACACGCAACTCGTTCTCTGCTGCCGACCGCTGCTCGCAATAGTCAAACTCGAGTTCGAATCGCTCACATTCGTCTTCAAGTACGTGTCCGAAACTGCTACAGATCGAAGCAAGTGTTCAAGTCGCCGCTAACTCCCCTCGGTTCCAGATCGTGTGAAGCCAGTGGTGTGTACTTTTTACTCGTATTTGATGTCCTCGTGACTAACACATAGTCAAATACCTGGACATTGTAATAATCGAGAGAACCCTAGTGTGTATCTCTCCATCAGTGGAGTAAATCCCAATCAAGATATATCTAATCCATGGCATACTTTCCGATATATCTAAAAGACAGATTTGTGACCATCCTGTTATTGAGTGACGTTTGTCATCTCTATAAGTATACTTCGAGACTACAATATTTTCATGTTCTAAATATGTCTAGCAAACATGAACATATTTGATTAGTAATTACTGTCAACTTACCGCTGACGTATCTCACAGTATATCAAAATGTCTATCCAACACTAAGTTACACTAATGTCATGTCCTCATGATTATTGGCATACTCATAACATATACTTATGTCCATGGTTAGGAAAACTGAACCATTTAATAATTCATGAGTTAGTTCAGAGGCCGACTAGGGTTCTGGTTTGGTGTTCATAATTCTACACACGCAAATATTTTTTTCATCTGAATCACTTATTCAAAAACTATTATAGTTATAGTATAAAATATTATCTTTACCATTTAACACAAAGAAAATAGAATAATAACATATTATTATTGTCTCGATAGATATTTTCTACACATGGAGGTGTTCATCTTGTCCATCTCCTCATCCATACAATATCGATATCACCAATTTGGATTACAAGCCCTTAGATCAAATGCTTTAGTTTGTGCTTGGTAGCGGGCATGGATCTATGCCACGTGGTTTGCTATACAATTTGTCTACCTCCATGCCATCGTCCCCAACCTCCTAATTGTGGAGGCCCTTCGCCTCTCACCATTGATAGTGTTGTGCGACATTTGAACTATTAGGTATTCATCGAAGGTTGCTTCTTCTCGGCGGGTTTAAAGTTAACCATAAGGGAACAATTGGTATCCAAGGTACTACGTGACACAAAATATAACTTGTATTGTTGACTTGAATGTAAATATTAAGTGTAATCCAACGAGGTTTAGTCACCGACGAACGCCTACTCGTCATCATATGAGTTTAAGTGTATTAGTATTTTCCTGGTGTCTAGTAGTGCTGAATCTTAATACTAGTGCTTATGGCGGACACTTTTAGGCTTTTTGTTTCTATAGTGGATGTAATGGAGATCTTGGAGATGACTTCTCAATTCTAGATGGCCCGACTTAATCACAAGAGCTATGTGTGTTTTCGATGTCTTATGGGCTACAAATAGGGTAACTTATCTGTAATACTCCCTTTATTTTGAACTGCAAAATGTTTTATATATTTCTGAATCGCATGTATATACACATTTTAATGTGTTTGTTCATTCATTTAACCCATATGTATTCCCATCGGGGACGGAGCCAGGGGTGCTAGCAGGGGCCATGCCCCCCCCCCCCCCCCCCATGCTACAAATTTTGCTGAAACCCCCTATATACTATGTAGATTGATCCCTAACTTTGACATAAATTGACTATATGTCCCCCTCCAAACAATTTAGTGTATAGTTGGCCCCCTCCTCTTACTATTCCTGGTTCCATCCCTGATTCCCATATAAAATATCCAAAACAGTTTTTAATTTGGAACGGAAGGGGTATTTTTTTTATCGGGTTTAACATCGTCTTGAGTTATTTGATTAGTAATCACTGTCAACGTACTGCTGACGTATCTCGCAACATATAAACATGTCTATCCAACACTCAGTTACACTGATGTCATGTCCTTAGATTACTGGCATCCTCATAACATATACTTATGCCCATGGTTAGGAAAACTAAATCATTTAATAATTCATGAGTGTTTTAAGTTTTGAAGGTCTTCTTGTACTACTGTGCTATAATTTTTCCGCATCTAGTGGATGGCGAATTGTTCATTCTTCAATATGCTTCAATATGCGGACGATACAATTCTTTTTATGGAACATGATATGGAAAAAGTAAGAAACCTGAAATTGATATTATCAACGTTCGAGCAACTTTCCGGTCTAAAAATTAACTTCCATAAAATTGAATTGTTTTGCTTCGGCGACGCTCAAGACGAGGCTACCCAATACGTGGAGTTATTTGGCTGCGGGCTAGGCCAGTTTCCAATAAGCTATCTAGACATCACAATTCACTCTAGGAGGCTAACGATTGCTCAATGGAAACATGTCGATGAGAGACTACAAAAGAGGCTGAGTAGTTGGAAAGGAAAACTACTATCCCTGAGTGGCAGATTGGTACTCATAAATTCAGTCCTAACTAATATGGTACTGTACATGATATCATTCTTCCAATTACCAAAGGGAGTCTTGCATCGATTAGATTATTTTCGATCTAGATTCTTTTGCCAAGGGGATAACGAAAAAAAGAAATATCAGCTAGCCAAATGGGATGTAGTTGAAAGAACATCTCTTATTGTTTTGTGTGTTAGACAACAACACTAGGATTACACTAATTTGTTGCCAAGTGATGCAAAAGTTAAAAGATATATTTATACATTGCATTAGCGAGGGAAAAGGTTGCTGCAGATTGTCTCAGACCGGAGTCTCCGGTGCCAGAAGGCCGGAGTCTCCGCCCTCTCATTTTGGAGAGCAAAGTCCTGGAGGATGGCGCTCTCTATATAGGGGCCGGAAGTGCCCCGGAAGTGGCCTGGAGACTTCCAGTGTCTCCGGTTTGGCCGGAGTCTCCGCCCCATTGAAGACCGGAATCTCTGGAGTTATTTTTCTGCAACGGCTACATTTTGTGAAGGGGTATAAATACCCCTCCACCTACCTCCAGTCAGCGAGCTCGTCCAGAATTGATTGCCCCCCATTGTTGCAAGCTCAAAGCTCATAGATCTCTCAATCCCTCCACCCAAACTTGCTCATACTTGGAGGACTGAAGGCCCAGATCTACAACTTCACCGAAGCGTTCTTCATTTCCCCCTCATTCACTTGAGGGATTTGAGCCTAGGGTTTCCACTAGGAAAACCTAGTCATCTTGTTGTACTTACTTGCTTGCTACTTTTGTGTAGCAGATTCGTGGTGCTTGGGAGCTCCCAATCCAGTTGTGGGTTGTGCCCCAAGTTGTTGTAAGGGCTCCGGATTCCGCCTTGAAGGATTCCGATAGTGGAAGGTGAACCGAGCTTTTGGGCGAGGTTCATTGGAGAATAGGGTGAGGCCATTTGTGGCGCTTGAGTTTGAACCTCACACCCCTCCAACGAGACGTACTCCCCTCAAAAGGAGGAACTCGGGAATACATCCTTGTCTCCGCGTGCTTCCCGTTCGGTTATTCCTTACTCCCTAGTTATTACTTGTATCTTATCTTGTTTAGGGTTAACTTGTCATATAGGTAAATTCACCGTAGTTGCATATCTAGAGAATTTAGCTTTGTGTCAAGCCTTAATCGAAAAAGAATTAAAATTTGGAGTAGCACCTATTCACCCTCCTCTAGGTGGCCATACGATCCTTTCAGTAGTGTGCCGCCCTAAAGATCATGGTGGTCTTAGGATTCATTACCTTGAGGTCAAGAATAGAGTCCTTCTTGGTAAGTGGTTGTTTAAGCTTCTGACTGAAGACGAGGTGTGGCAAACTCTTCTTAGGAGGAAATATATTGGCTCAAGTGCCGTATCACAGATCTCTTGGAAGCCAGGTGATTCACATTTTTGGGCTGGCCTGAGACGAAGAAATTCTTCTTCCCATATGGTTCTTTCTCCATTAAAAATGGTTGGGAGATAAGATTCTGGGAGGATAGGTGTCT
Source organism: Poa pratensis (assembly GCA_947311845.1). NCBI lineage: Eukaryota > Viridiplantae > Streptophyta > Magnoliopsida > Poales > Poaceae > Poa > Poa pratensis. The sequence goes on along the minus strand of CAMZMU010000117.1, from coordinate 43,061,032 downwards.
AGAACTATCTCTGACAAGGATATACATCTCGGGTACCCTACCATAAGGGTACCTGGTGCACGTGTCGACTAAGGCCCAACTATCAAGAGCCTACATGAAGCCCATGACGAAAGGCCCAACAAGATGGAGTATCCTCCAAGATTAGTCATAGGCGGTTTAGGCTTTCCTTACATGTAAACTGGGTCGGTTATGAACTCCCGGGACCCAGCCTATTATATAAAGGTTGGGAGGGCCGCGATCCAGGACAAGCAATACTCGAACCACCAAAAGCTCTAGCGAGATCGACATCTCGCCGGAACCTCCCTGTAACCGCATAATCTCACACGATCAATACCAGACAAGCAGGAAGTAGGGTGTTACTCTCCGAGGGGCCTGAACCTGGGTAAATCTTTGCCTCTGCTTGTCAGCCGACGAAACTACCAGTACTACCACGTTCTCTCCCCATAATCTCAACCCTAGGTCCTTAACCATGGGATTTGATGAGTTAACCCCTCGTCAATTGGCGCCGTCTGTGGGAAAGAATAGTGCTGGACTCACGGTTTCTTCGGTTCCATCGGAAAACGGCGACTCGCCGATCGGATCTACAAACGGCAACTCGCCGGCTGCATCAACAAACCAGAACTCGCCGACTCGGGCGGCACACGGCAACTCGCCGACTCACTCGACAAACGGCAGCACGCCAGCTTCACCTGCAAAAAGCACATCAGATCCTCTGATGGACTTCGAGCCACACTCGCCAGAATTCCAGGAGACGTTCGCCGATCTCGAGTCAGGTTTGGGTTTAACCGTTGGCTCGTTCAATTTTTTCGTCAACAAGCTTGGTGTGCAGGACTTGACAGATCCACGCCAACTCGCGACTTCCGCACCGAGGCTCCATCGTTGCGGCTCCTTCGACTGCGGATCCATCAACTGCGTCCATACCATCGTCGATCCTCCAAGCTTGCTCGTCTGCAACAACCATGTCGACTCGAGAGATCAACGAGCTCATTGAAGAACTCCAAGGTGAGGAGGCCGAATCAGCATACCGCACAAACGATCCCGAGCTCATCTCCCACTCGAGGATAGCTTCGACTGCGGGATCTCCCTCAGCGACTTCGACGAGCCCGAAACTCATATCGACAACCACGTCGACTCCGAGATCTGCACCAACAACAACCTCGACTTCGAGATTCATAACAACTTCGCCGACAGCGAGATGAGCATAGGCGATGAAGACATCGACAGCGAGATCCGTCCAGACGGACCACTCGACGGGCATATCGACTCCGACATGAGCCTCGATGAAGACGTCGAGTCCATGACGGGACTCGAAAACACATACACATACCCTCGGGTGATACCCCAGCAGGTCTACGTTGCCTTCGCCGCAGAATCATCTGATGCTGCGGCCAGTCGCAGGCCTACAGAATTCCCGTGCACAGTTACTATGCCGGATGGAGTCACAAATCTCACAATTACTGCTGAGATGGCAGCAAAAGCAGATAAAGTCATCAAGGAGTGCACAATGATGCCAGCAGACGCAACACGAGAGGAGATGTTGACCTTCCAGTACTTCAACTGGCAGGAATCACTTCGACTGCAGCAGATCAGAGCAACACTCGAAGAACGTAAAAAGCAGGCTAGCTTGTCGAGTGCACGAAGAAGACAGCTCTCCCTGAGCTCCACCGGGCGAGCAGACACAAGACCCAGATCAAGGCTGTCACACCTCGCGGCAGATGAGAGGGCAGCACTCACCCGCAACTTAGGCCACTCTTTCATGACATTCGACGAGGAGGAGTGCCAGTACCCAAAACAGCTGCGGGTGCTCTCTTTACTGCTGCAGCATACCTAGAGGCAATCAAGCCTCCAGCGGATGACCCCAATGCAAAACTACATCGCCAACAGATCAAATCACTCGCCTTAGCGCGAAGGCCATACGCCAAATCCCAAAAACTCCAGGAGGGAGTCGAGACCGTGCCATAGTAGACACGCATCGTGAAGAACATAATCGCAGTGGTCGCCGTCACCACTCGAAGGAAAGAAGCGGCTCACGCGGCGCAGGTCCAGAAGCAGATCACGCAGATCTTACAGTAGCGACTCGTACTCTGATCAGGAGCCTGAGCCACACGGAGCTCTGTGCTTCACTCGACGCGTCCGCGAGACACGGATGCCCAAAGGGTTCAAACTCACATCTGAACAGCCCAAGTACACGGGTCGACAGGAACCTTCAGGGTGGCTGGAAGACTACAGACTGGCTGTCGCGTGCCAGCGAGGCACAAATATCACAGCCATGCAATACATACGACTCATGCTCGAAGGCACAGCCCGCGACTGGCTCAAGGCTCTACCTCCATCAACATACGACTCGTGGGATCACTTCCGCGCAGACTTCATCAAAAACTTCGAGCCTCTATGTGAGCGACCAAAAACGTTCGAAGAACTGCGAGCCTGCGTTCAACGGTCAGACGAAACGTTGAGGTCATACATCCGACGATGGACTGAGATACGCAACTCAGTTGGAGTAATTTCAGAAGATATGGCCATGGATGCTTTCATCATGGGCCTCGCCAGGCGGATTTCAAAGAAGCACTTGGTCGCCAAAAGCCAACCTCTGTGGCTAACCTCCTGAAGATCGCGACTGAGTGGGCAGACGGAGAAGACATGGCGCGCACCACACGCGGGTCCTCACCCCGTGACAATCATGAAAGTGGCAGTCGAAGCCGCAGAGACTCATACAGAGACGACGGAGGCGCAAACGTTCAAAACGTCACTACGACGACGACAGACCCGAATTCATGGCGGCTGGATTCTCCACACCCCGCAACGACCAAGACAGAAGCGACCGACGGTCAGAAGATCGACGGGACAGTCGAGATGATCGCCGGACAGTCGAGATGATCGTCGAGACAGTCGATCGCCGGGACAGTCGAGACCGCAGCCAACGCAGCGACAGCTACAAGAAGAAAGACTGGCGCAAGTCGCTCCGGCGCACAAAACGAGCGATCATTCGATGACAAGATGGATGCTGATTGCAGATTCCACCTGTACAAGGGGAAGACGGAAAATTGCGCTCCAATCACTCGATGAGAAACTGCAGAGAATTCGACCAATAGCGTATGAATACGTGCAACTCAGAAAGGCAACAGCCGCACACGCACCCGCACCTGCACCTGTGCCTCAGCCAAACAATGTGCCCGTCTGATGGCACCACCTCACCACCACAGCCTGCCGCAGGCGGAAATATCGCGGGTGCCATACAACCCGTACCTCGGGTGGACGAACCTCAGTACCCTCCGCCCCAAGGGCAGATGTACATGATACAGAAAGGTCGCCCTTCCAACAGGGAGCAAAAACTTCGCACTCGACAAGTAAACATGGCGGTCATGTCACCTCCTGCTGTAACTGAATTCTTGAAGGGATCCGAAACTGCAATAAGCTTCAGCAGAGAGGACCACCCACCATCGGTCGTTCGTCCAGGGCACTCTGCTCTGGTACTCGACGCACAAATTGGAGGCTACGCCATGTCCAAGGTCTTCATGGATGGTGGCAGCGGCATAAACATCATCTTCGCAGATACGCTCCGCAAAATGAACAGGTCAGTCGAAAACCTGCCAAGATCTTCAAATACCTTTCACGGTATCGTCCCAGGCAAAGCAATAAGCCCAGAAGGCACCATACAACTCGACGTAACGTTCGGGGACAAGAACCACTTCAGGACAGAGTCGATTGAGTTCGAAGTTGTCGACTGGAAGTCACAATACCACGCCATACTTGGACGCCCGACGTTCGCTCGATTCATGGCGGTCCACACTATGCATACCTCCAGCTGAAGATGCCTGGACCAAAAGGAGTAATCACAGTCAAAGGAAACTTCCAAAAGTCCGACTCTTGCGACCGAGAGTTTAGCAAAATCTCTGAGATGTTCGGCATGGAAGCAACACTCGCCGATCTAGCGGTCTCCAACGATCGAACACTTATGCCGGAGCACAAGAAGGTGGCAGTCGACAGAGCATTCAACGCCACCAATGACACAAGGTCGCATCAGGTGCACCCGACTGACCCGACCAAGACAGTCAATGTCTCTTCGAGTCTGCCTATCGCATAGGAAAGCGCGCTCGTCGAATTCCTCCGTGAGAACTGGGATATATTTGCGTGGTGTCCAGCCGACATGCCAGGTATTCCCAGGGAATTCGCCGAGCACTCTCTCCAATTATTTCCAGATGCTAAACCAGTCAAGCAAACAATGCGCCGCATATCCGGCCCGAAAAGAACCGATCCTTCGGATGTGCGTAGATTTCACAGCACTCAATAAATGCTGTCCAAAGGATCACTTTCCACTACCTCGAATTGACCACATCGTCGACTCCACCACCGGGTGCGCTCGCTTGTCCTTCCTGGATGCTTACTCAGGTTATCACCAGATAAGGATGAAGGAAGAGTATGAAGAGAAAACGGCGTTCATAACCCCACTCGGGGTCTACTGCTACACAACCTTGCCTTTTGGGCTCAAGAACGCAGGCGCAACCTACCAGCGCATGATGCAAGACTGCCTCAAGAAGCAAATTGGGCGAAACGTCCAGGTCTACGTAGATGGCATCGTCATCACAACATGGGAGGAAAACACACTACTCGATGACTTGCGAGAGACGTTCGCAAACCTCAAACGCTTCCACATCAAGCTCAACCCGAAGAAGTGCATGTTCGGCGTGCCAACCGGGCAGCTCCTGGGGTATCTAGTCTTGGCTCGTGGAATCGAGACGGATCCGGAGAAAATACTGGCCATCTTGACGATGCAAAGGCCTTCAAAGCTCCATGACGTGCAAAAGTTAGCGGGTCGAGTGGCAGCACTCAGTCGATTCATCAGCAAGCTAGGCAAAAAAACACTCCCGTTCTATCGACTGATGAAGAAAGCAGACAAATTCGAGTGGACGCCAGAAGCCGAAGCAGCCTTCACGGACCTCAAGCGAGTCCTCACAAGCCCTCCAATCCTTGTCGCACCAAGGGAACGAGAGCCACTATACCTGTATGTCTCCGCAACTAACAGGGTGGTTAGTACCGTACTGGTAGTCGAATGCAGGGAGGAGGGACATGCCCAAAGCATACAACGCCCAGTCTACTACTTGAGTGAAGTCCTCTCCATATCAAAGCAGCGGTACCCGCACTATCAAAAGCTGGCTTACGCCGTGTTCATGTCGTCAAGGAAACTGACGCACTACTTCGCAGAGCACCCGATCACTGTAATCAGCACCTCAGGGATCGGAGACATCCTCACAAACCCCAACGCAACTGGGCGAGTCGCAAAATGGCTCATCGAGCTAGGACCACGAGATATCAAGTATGATTACCCGAAGGCCATCAAAGCACAAGTCTTACCTGACTTCCATACCGAGTGGATCGAAGCTCAATTGCCCGGAGCACCAGATGTGTCCAACTCATGGACTATGTACTTCGACGGCTCAAAGAAGAACGAAGGCGCATGCGCAGGTGTCATCCTCATATCACCAAAAGGCGACAAGCTTCGCTATATCCTGCAGATGGGATTCGAGTTCCCATCCAATAACGAAGCAGAGTACGAGGCCCTGATCCATGGCATGAGAATGGCCAAAACCCTCGGGTGCACTCGACTGATGATCTATGGTGACTCGAATCTTGTGGTACAGCAAACGATGAAGGCCTGCGATGCAATCGCAGATAACATGATCGCCTACCGTGATCTGTACAACCTAATGGATACATCTGTTGCGCACCTGGATCGCGAAGCCGCCAACAGGATAGGTGCGGCCGCCTCAGTTGTTGGGCCGGACCATGAAAATCGACTTCCAGAGGGCCCATCTGGGAGAAACTCCCAAGTAGCACTCGCACAAAACCATAAAGCAGGCAATGTGCATAATGCCATTCGGGGTGAAATCATGGATTTGCACCCCGTAAGCAAACATCAAACCACGAACAAAGTCGTGGAGGGGAAACGAAAAACCCCTAGGAAGAAACTCCACAAAACAAACGCGCTTGTTAGCGTGAGGCTCGGGGAGTACCTCCTTGGACGACGGCGCGCGGACGAACAGCTGGTCCGCGGGTGGCAGCATTCCCTCCTCGCGAAGCTTGTCCAGATGCGCCTCCTTAAGGGTGGATTTCACCCAATCACCGTCGCTCTTCTTGAGGTCGACGACGGGCGCAGATGTGCCAGCCGCAGTCTTCTTCCCCTTCAGAGTGGCCGCGTCGGCCGCGGGCGCGTCGGCAGTAGCAGCCTTTCTCTTTGGCGCCATGGCAGTGGTGGCTAAGGGGAACAGCGGGAGCTCGGGCGCAAGAACAATGGGGAGGCGAGAGGAAGACGATGAAGCAGGGGCGGCGCGCAGAGTAAATGGCAAGTAAAAAATAATGCCAGCGCCGTTCCCCCTATTTACCACAAATCAAAAGTGATCATAACCGTTCAGATCATAATCGTGCGTTCCGCACACAATCTCCGTACACGTGGCAACCGCGGAGGGCAACCGTCGCCGGCCACTCCGCCCACTACACACGCAAAAAGAGGAGCCATCATCACGCCTCCGTCAAAAGTGGGCCAGAGTGGTCAAATCAAGTCCAAACGACACCGTCGTTCGGTCAGCGTTGCACAATGGGCCCACATATGTGTCACGTCTCATCCATCACAGCATAACGCACGCCACCGCGTGTCAGTAAGAGCAGTCGCCGGAAACATCATCCCTGACGTCATTGCAAGAATCTGTTCCGAAAAAGTATTCGAGTTCGCCCAATGCATATCGTTCACTCGATTGTCTTGATTGGTTCGGGTGTGAAAAAGCAACGTTAAGGCAAAAATTGGTCACTCGACCGTTCCTTCGACTGAGGCATATTACTCCCATCGAGAGCGTATCAATTTTTTTTTCGACTAAGAGTATATGGATAAAAAGATTTGAGATTATCCTCCATTGCAAGCAATAAAGCACAATCTCGGGGCTACTCCCATCGGGAGCGCTGTCGCGCATCCGATAGAATAACGACAAAGTGTCAGTTGACAAAAGGCTCGACTGAGTTCATATACAAAATCATACTCGAAACATTCCCGAGTTGCGTCCGTCGCAAATACCTCGGATGTTGCACGCATAGTGCAAAGGTAAGACCTGCCGAACTTTTGAGCTGGGCCAAGGACCGTTCCAGCAACGTCAATCCTTATACTTTCCGTGTCTGCAGATCGACTCAGTAAGACCTCCGCGGCCTAGTCGAATTTGACCAGTTTGTTCCAGATTCGAGTCCGGGGACTCGAGTTTGATTGAAAGCTAGCAAGGTTTTACCCGAATGTGTAGTTAACCAGTCCCGATCCGTCGAGTGTACTGGGCCTGCTAAGCTATTATCCCTTGATCATCATAAGCAAAAACCACAGTCGATGAGATACTCGACATAGCCAACATGTGCTATTCATACAGGAATTCCAATTATAATTTACAAAATACAAAGCATATGACGTGCACTTACGAATGAGTCCATGCCCGATTCTTCGAGTCAGACAAGTACTCGGGGGCTACTGACAAGGATATACATCTCGGGTACCCTACCATAAGGGTACCTGGTGCACGTGTCGACTAAGGCCCAACTATCAAGAGCCTACATGAAGCCCATGACGAAAGGCCCAACAAGATGGAGTATCCTCCAAGATTAGTCATAGGCATAGTCGGTTTAGGCTTTCCTTACATGTAAACTGGGTCGGTTATGAACTCCCGGGACCCAGCCTATTATATAAAGCTTGGGAGGGCCGCCGATCCAGGACAAGCAATACTCGAACCACCAAAAGCTCTAGCGAGATCGACATCTCGCCGGAGCCTCCCTGTAACCGCATAATCTCACACGATCAATACCAGACAAGCAGGAAGTAGGGTGTTACTCTCCGGAGGCCTGAACCTGGGTAAATCTTTGACTCTGCTTGTCAGCCGACGAAACTAGCAGTACTACCACGTTCTCTCCCCATAATCTCAACCCTAGGTCCTTAACCATGGATTTGATGAGTTAACCCCTCGTCAACCTCGCTCTCAGAACAATATCCAGCTTTATACAATATAGTCCTTGGACGTCACAAAAGCGATACGCTCGCTCAAGTGTTGGTGGATAATCATCCAAATGTGACGTTCAGAAGAGATCTTGTCGGTCCCAGGCTAGTAGCTTGGCATGAGTTGCTAGAGCGTCTAGCTTCTGTCATTTTGACATAAGAATCCGATGAGTTTCGTTGGAATTTACGCAAGAGTGGTAAATTCTCTGTGGAATCCATGTATATAGCTTTAATCCAACCAGATGTGCCGGTAGACAATAATAAGAAAATCTGAAAGATGAAGATTTCACTAAAAACAAAGTATTTGCGTGGTATCTGCGTCGAGGAGTTATTCTTACTAAAGACAACCTTGCAAAACGCAATTGGCACAGAAGTAAAAAGTGTGTCTTCTCTCACAAGGATGAGACTATCAAACACTTATTCTTCGAGTGCAAATTTGCTAGTTCTATATGGTCAATCATCCGGATAGGTTCTACTCTATACCCACCCAAAAGCATTGGCAATATTTTTGGCAGTTGGTTGAATGGGGTAGAAAATAGATTTAACAACTTATTAGGGTGGCAGCGCTTGCCGTTATATGGTCGTTTTGGCAGTGTTGAAACGACAAGGTTTTTAATGATAAAAAATGTTCTCTTATGCAGGTTATCTACAGAAGTACAACTACGCTTCGTTTGTGGTCTCAGTTGCAACGTGTGGGGGCATCGAGAGCTGTTTATGGAGGTGTGTACCAGACTGGAGGCTACGGCGAGAGACTTTTTATTCCGACATGGATGACAACATAATTTGCAGATTGACCCTCCACCATCATATGCGTTCTTACAATTTCTCATTATGATATTAATTGGCCTTTTTAATGTTTCGAATTCTGAACTTGTGTCGCCTGTGTGCATCTTGATTATGCAGAGGCTAGATGTAATACTTAAACCTTTTAATTAATAAAGTTCCTTTATAGGAAAAATAATTTTCCCTTTGAATGTATTACTACCAGCACCAGCACCAGCACCAGCACCTAACTCTTTTATCGCAAAAAAAAACACCTAGCTCTTTTGGGCTCTTCGGGTACTTTAATTGGGTTATTGTTCTATGGGCCATGTACACGACAGTGCACGCAGACGCATGGCCGCTCTTCCACCAGATAAATCCGACCCAGGCCACCCAAGAAAAAAAGATAATTTAATCCAACGGCTGAGATCAACTCTCGCGCCCGCTCGCAAACCCCTAGCCCCACGCGGCCCTTATATAAAGCTCACTCCGCCACTTCCCCTCCAGCCTCTGAGTCGAAAACCCTAACCCTCCCCCCGCCGCCGCCGCCACCCCGAGCCCGGGCGTCTCGACCGCTCGAGCTGCCGATCCGCCGCCACCATGAAGGTACCCATTTCATACTCCAGGCAATCTCTTGGTTCTTGAAGCGATTTGATCTGACCTGGCTATTATATACTTTCGCAGTTCAACATTGCCAACCCGACCACCGGGTGCCAGAAGAAGCTGGAGATCGATGACGACCAGAAGCTGTGAGTGCTCCCACCAACCTCTCTATGTTTCTCGAGCTGTGTTTAGATGCCCGATCTATGGCTGATGCGTCGAAATCCCCTGCTTGTTCTTTAACTTAGCGTTCGTTAGCTCCTATTGGGTGTTGAGGTCGATCCGTCTGTACACGAGATAGATAGTGAGCTTAGCACTTGTGCTCTGTAAGCCGAGAAAAACATGTAGGCTTCATATATTGTTAAAGTTCTCGTGAGAATAGTAAACGTACACCAAATTTTCTTTAGTAATTTCCCCCTTGAATGGGATTAGCTGTTGTGCATGTTCAACTTTAGATTTTGAACTATGTAAATATGCACTTAAAGACATGGATGCTATGTTTGCCACTCCTTGTTTGATTGTTTCATCATCTTTGTTTAACATTGACATAACAATCGGTCTGTCCAATTATAATGCCATTGCATATTTATTATATTGTTGACTGATTTAGTCATAACGTTGTGTGTCGTAGTACTGTTGGTATCTGTTATTTCTTCGTCTCGGCAAGTATATGCTCCGGTTTCGACTGTGCATCTCTAGGATGAGTAAATCTAGTCTATCTGTAATCATTGGTGTGGCATACTTATTTTGAACTGCTGTTATAGGTTATGGCTAACGCCTCTGTTTCATTTGTGCAGCCGTTTGTTTTACGACAAGAGGATCTCCCAGGAAGTTTCTGGTGATCACCTTGGCGATGTAATTTCTTAGACACTTTGTTTGACTCTTGACCTTATTACTATGTAAAAAGTAGGTGCCTAAGTAAGTTTCTGCTTTTATAGGAATTCAAGGGCTATGTATTCAAGATTATGGGAGGATGTGACAAGCAGGGCTTCCCCATGAAGCAGGGTGTCCTGACTTCTGGACGTGTCCGCCTGCTGCTCCACAGGGGTATGTGTTATCTGAATTCCACAGTTAGCCTATTCAACAATTTTACTCGCACGCAAGTTCTTATAATATTATAATTTATTGCAGGCACTCCTTGCTTCCGTGGATTTGGAAGGCGTAATGGTGAGCGTAGAAGGAAATCCGTCCGTGGTTGCATTGTCAGCCAGGACCTGTCTGTCATCAACTTGGTGATTGTTAAGAAGGGTGAGAATGATCTCCCTGGCTTGACCGACACTGAGAAGCCCAGGATGAGGGGACCCAAGAGGGCATCCAAGATCAGGAAGTTGTTCAACCTTGCTAAGGATGATGATGTCCGCAAGTATGTCAACACCTACCGCAGAACCTTCACCAACAAGAAGGGTAAGCATAGATCAACTATTGATCTTATTCTTGAGTTACCATGCTATCTTATGTTCAATTTAGCTCCATGGTTCTCGCTTTTTTCTTATTGCTGGATATAAAGGATACCTTGCTTGCTACTGTTGAAATACGCTAGTTTGGAGTGTTGATCAAATATATCATAGTGTTTTGTCTAGTTGTCACAAGATAACTAGTTTGTAGCTGCTAGCGAATTACTCACTATCTCACTGTTACTTTTGATGTGCAGGAAAGAAGGTGAGCAAGGCTCCTAAGATCCAGAGGCTCGTGACTCCATTGACGCTGCAGAGGAAGAGGGCGAGAATTGCCAAGAAGAAGCAGAGGATCGTCAAGAAGAAGTCTGAGGCTGCTGACTACCAGAAGCTGCTTGCCCAGAGGCTCAAGGAGCAGAGGGACCGCCGGAGCGAGAGCTTGGCAAAGAAGAGGTCCAGGCTTTCCACCGCCAAGGCTGCTCCTGCCGCCACTGCATAAGATTGCTGCCGTGCCTACCAAGATATAGATGATGAGAACAGCTTGTCGTTGGGATGGATAGACCTGCTACCGCTAGCTTTCTTTGTTAATTGGTGCGATTTTCCATGGACAAGTTATGTCGTGTCTGAAATTTTTGAGTACTTGTTGATGTTATGGTATTCCTGGAGCTGTGACTTGAGCTAAACTATTTACTTGGCTTTGCGTATGCTGGTATGCTGTCTCTTTGCTATATTGCTGTCATATTGTGGTGATGCATACTCAAAAGTATTTGTGTCTGTTTTCATGTTATGCCTAGGTTGTCTGCGTTCTGCATTCCATGATTCAAGGAGTATTCTTTGTTATGCATACACAATGTAGAGGAAGGATTCGAAGTTCTATAGCTGTTGCAGTCGGAATACAAGTTGTCGCCTTCTGCATTCCATGATTCAAGGAGTAATCTTTGTCATGCATACACAATGTACAGGAAGCAGTTGGATTCCTAGTTCTACAGCTGTTGCACTCGGAATCCAAGTTGTCCTTTTACAATGTACTTACGCTTGCCATGCGTGTGTAATCTTAATCTTTAGTACTGTAACTCGCATTGAGCAAGCCATAATAGAATGGTGAAATCTTGAATTCAATAAAAAAACCTATTAATTTATTTCTAAGAGCAATGCCAAGTCATGGGTTTAAACAGTGTTGAGTAATGTTGTGCTAAGATGCAAGTCGTCGGTTTTAATCTCAATAGAATGCTATCTTTGGTTTTAGGCTTTCGTTTTATAGAATTTTGTTACGGGATGCATGCATTTTTGGTTTAACACTAAATGAACCACTGTGTGTAAATGTCAAAAAAGAAATGAGATTTGACTCTTTCATCTCAGATCAGCCATAACTCTCAATATAGGAGTAACAACAAGACATAAAAAAGACAGACACGGAAACGTTGTCAAATTTGAGCCAAACGGGTCAAAACGTTGTCAAATTTGTTTCAACGTATTTCTGTGTTCCTTAGTACGAAACTACGAATACATGGGGTGTTGCTTTTGAACTGTGCAAATTTACCAGCACCGCTCACGCTTTAGATGTGCGTTGGTGGAACGTTTGGAAAAGTTATTGTTTTTCTTTTGACAAATTGAAAAAGATCTTGTTTATTTAGGGTGGGAGAGAGTTGAGACAAACAAGATAGAAAGTTGAGCAGGGCAACCATGCTGTAATGGAAAACCAAGCTTCAAACTGTCCTGATAGGATGTAGGCGTTGCAGCTTGCGTCAAAACTCTGTATCGTACCACTTATTCCAAAAAATAGAGCCAAATCTGGTGTTTCCCAATAGTGAATTGTTATTATAATAAACTGCCCGAAATGAAACAAACAAAAGGATCTTTTGCTCTTTGACGAAGCTGCTCAATTTGTTGGACTAAAGGAGCAGTAAACATTATGATGTGTTGCGGCGAGTCAGCTAGAGAGCATAGGCGACGACTGCTGGTACCGGTTCAGCTCATCCCAGACCAAGTGCTCGACATCCTCCCAGGACGTTGCACTCCTCAGCTCCGTCCACAGGCTAAATATAGCTGCCAAGACGTTGTCGTCGTGTAGTATGCAGTAACACCTGTAAGCAGCGCAGATCAGACGTGTTCCCTTGGATAGGGCAAATCAATAAGGATGACACGTGCGCAAGCATTGCTAATCATAGGGTGTTGCAATTACAGGAACAACTTGTGCTAGGTAAGTGCTTCAGCCATTGTCTTTGCTTCGGCAGACTCTGTAATTGCACAGATGAAGAACATGTTGTCTGCCGGATTTGTGCTAATAATCCTACACCAACGTTGGCATGAAGAGAAGAAGCCCCCCTCGGTTTTTTGACTTTTTCAAATGTGAGTTACCTTGAGCTATAATATCATCGAATATTTGGCCAAGGTTTTAATCCTAGTGGGTTACACTCATCACTCCAGATTAACTGTTTCAAGACTAGTAATCTGACTCAATATCTGATGATTTCTATGTCCATGCCTATCTTCCCAACCAACGGATGTGCTTTGAGCAAAGTTTAATATGTCGGACACTGTATAATGATGATACTGGTATTGCAAATACTAGAACTACGGATTCATGGCATGGGGCCTTTAATCCTTTATAATGATAATCGACAGCTAGTTATGTTTTGCAACTTGCGGCAAACATCCTCAGAAACAAGCAACTTTTAGGTTATTTACAGAACTTTCTCAGAGGGGATCTAGCAACAGGGTTTTGGCAATCGTTCCAACTAGAAAGAGTAATCTACACCGATCAGTCCAAGATACAGTGCAGAGAAGAATAAAACATGGACAATGTGAATTACTCTGATTTCTGAAACAAGCAAATGTACTTACATTGCACGGTATGATGCCTTGCTGAACTTCGAATTTTGCACTGAGTTGTAGATATCCTTATTTGATTTCCCTCTCAGGAAAGGAAGCTTATAGCTTCTTAGGTACTCCCTAAGAAGATCAACATCACCACGAAAAACATCCAAGTGCAGCGGAATTAGGTCGCATAAAGGATCCCCTGTTGAGACAAACAACATTAGTTATAAACTTGATTAAAAATCTAACAGAAGTTATAAACTTGATTTACAATCTAACAGAGATAGTTATCCCATTTTTCAGTTTTAGATATCAGTGGTACATCACGCAAACTATTTCTTAAATTATTCATATCAGACTTAATCAATGTCGGGTTTCCAGGAAAAAAAGTAATTGGCTGCTTACCGATGGACAGATCACTGAAATCAATGATATGGACTGAATTCAGTTCCTCCAGCTCCCTGTCACCAGTGCTTTTGGCATCACTGAAGGAACCCATCTTTGGGGTCCTTTCAGTAAGAATGTTATCGTCCATAATATCTGAATGTATCCAAGAAGGCAATGTATAGACTGATTCACCATTGTCATCCTGATTGTTCACAATCAGACCATTTAACACAAAGTTCCACACGAGATGCATATAAGGAAGAAGAAATTGAAAAGTTACCTTCACGAACTTAATTAGGGAGGTTATATCACGAGGGAGATATTCTTCAGCCTTCTCAATTAGAACTGTTGGGACGGTGCCTCCCCTTTACAAATATGTACACAATTTGAGGTATTAGGCAGTGTATGAATTTGGATATCAGTATAATGTTCTGGTAGGTTGGTAGCATTTTAGACTAAGACGAGTCAATGCATAGTCATTGCAATTAGATTTTGCTAATATTGAAATGTTAAAAGCATAAATAATGGAATGTTTGATTATTGAATGACTATATACCATGCATCCACAATGTTTTTGAAACTCAAGTAGACTGAAGTACAGAATTAAGTTGCAGTGAACTTTTCTATAATTTGACAATCTACTTATTCACTTTACAACAATTTTTTGGACAAAATTGTCTCGTCGACCCTCAATGATTCGAACCATATGTTTTAATAAATAAAACCAGAGCAACGAAAATGTCCTGTTTTAGTACATTCATAAAAACTATGCTGAACAAACCTACTTTAGAAGATTTCCCCTTACCAGTTAGCCAGGTGCTTCTTTATATTATTCTTTCTTCTGTCTAGAGTAGAAATTACTTGTTTCCATTCAAGTGGATCATTGTGTTTCACATTGTTGTCCTCAGATTCGGGTAATGATTCCACATCTGGAATGGGTAATAAATGGATATTTCGCATTTGAACTCCCAAGGATGATGCAAGATTCAAAAGGTCAGTCTTGGACAATGCATCACGGCTAAAAAGACAAAGAACAAAGTAAGAACATATTTACATAGTTAATTAATCAATTATTCTAATTTCTAAAACTTACACTCGAGCAAAGATATCCCCTCTGCATTTTCTGGTAACCATGTAAGGCCAAATAGGTTTTCTTGAAACATCAGGGGTACTATCCATTCCAAACTGTTGCTTGCTCCATAACCCAAGAGGAAAACAGCTGTTTGCATAAGAAAGCTCCAGAGGATAGTATTTAGCCAGAACATCCGGCATTCCTTTTCCATCCCACGGGACTGTCCTGTAGACGCCGTCCTCATACACAAGAAAGCCACTTGCAATGATCTTCGGTATGTGGTTGATCAAAGGTGAGTCAACTTTTCGTAGAAGCTCATAGAACTCTAGCTGCATCAGGAAATTGATCAATATCAGAAGTGTCACATTCAGGAAAGTGGTCAATATCAGAAGCCAATGCAATACCTCTGTGCCTAAACCATGGGCAGAGTAACCCAACCCTCCTTCAGCATAAATTTTGATCACATTGTCAGAGACAATGAAAACCTGAAAAGTTGTGATACAGGTTATACACAAATACCATGAACCGAAGAGTATATATATATCGTAACTTGACATTATCGCGCATCTTAATATATGGAATATATCTTAGAATCTCAGATCTGTTTAATGTCTTGGCGCTGGCGTATAGCAGTGAGCAATTATGTAGCATCTACTGATCTTCTGAATTCAGAACCTTGCTAGGCTGAAGTCACGTACGCAGACAAGAAACCACAATCTTCTGTATGGATCAGTTTGTGCGACTGATATCCCTAACATGTGAAGTATTTGGTACCAACACGAGTTACACTATAGTATAAATATTCCTACAAGAACTTAAGAACTGCAAGGCTAACATGCCAGAATTGTTTATCAACTTCTTTAACTCTGACACAGTCATTAAAAGGAAGTGTATACTTACTGGGTTGCTACCTGTGCCAACAGGAAGCTTCTCATCCTCTGATGGTGATGGTAAACTATGGCATGCACTTATTTCCTCTAAACATGCATACCACTTGTCCACATTTATTGCTAGGCATGCACCCTACATGGACAAACATATATATTATTAGTAAAAGAAACAGAACATTCTGAAAAAAATAGGTAAACCGCATGGTAGTTTCAAAGAAAGATTGACAAAGTAAAATTTATGTAAATGATGGAACAAAGCTCACCTTCCATATTAGTCCTCTCAGTTCAGGTTTAAGAACCCATAGCCTTCGCAGCCATTCTCTTGCTTCTCTCTGCCCAATTGGATTAGTAGGACTCCAGACAGAAGTATAGTGATCCTTTTCTTTCTCAAGGAATTGGGATAAGAAAGCTATATCATACGAGAAAACTTGATTCTCCAAACTTTCATGAACGTCTGAGAACTCAAATTTAGAACACTGATTTGCACTGTTTGAAGCTCTCACAGGCCCTGAACCTTTCAGTCTTTTCTCCATACGGGTCATGTCAGTGTGGTTCCATCTACTCATTGTCCCAGGTGGATGATTTTCAATATCTCTAATAGATTTTCCTGGAACAGCAAGTAAGCCAGCACGACAAACTCCTTTGTGACAGTGACCAGGTGCCATGTCCAGACATACATGCTCAAAATTTGATTGACTGACAAAGTTTTGTGTAACTGCAACTGTCGTCTCAAGGTTCAAAACACAATGCCACCATCCACTAGGAACAAATATAGTTTCTCCTGGTAACTGAGTGCATTCCAGTGGCTTCTCGTGTTCAGCAAGATGAGGATAGATATCAAGCCACCACTGCGAACAATCAAAATAATGTTGAATGATATGTGCCGAAGTTTGAAAAGAAAAACAGTAACAAGTGCCTTGCCTGCAACGATGTTGGAGTGTCGATGTCAACATCACCATCTTCATCACTTACATGCACCGTGACCCCACCAGGCACTCTTCCTGGAGGGTACAACGCCCATCTATGAAATAAGGTGGAGATTATTAGTGTTAACACCAATTTTTGCCCGTTCAAAATATTCAGCATTTTAGAGCATGGAATAATCAGCTTTAACAGCGCAAGAGCAGTAAAACATGAGCTCGAACCGCATATCCTAGCCCAATTTTAAAATATAGGGTTACAATCATTTTCACTTCAATTTAAGATATAAGGCATGCCGGTGGGTTGAATCACATCTCTCTTTGCCCTCAGTTATCTTCTGTCTCTTTTCAACATTCTATCAATATAAATATGATTAAGTTTCCGGCATACTATTCTCTCTGACTTTAAAGACATTAGCTATGGACATCCTACTAAATTTAGCCATCTTTAATTCGATTCGCCAAGCTGACTGATTTTTTTTCACCAAAAATGTTTCTTTAGAGCAGATTTTAAAATAAGGAACACATAAAACAGAAATCACAAGCCATAAATATAAAGCACTGCAATGACCATGAAGATCCAATAGGTGAGGAATTACACAAGTTTCGTGCATTCTACTAGCTTCAAAATTTAGAACTAGCTGGCAAGTACCACAGCTTGGGTGCACTATCAGGTACTAACACCTATGCACACATATATAAAACACACGTGAGTCTAACCTTTTCCGGCCACAAAGAAGAGTATTCCACGCGCTAGTCAGTCCTGGGTCAACATGCCAAGAGGCACCAGATCTTTCTGGTCCAATAATAAGCCATCTAAAAGCTGGTCGTTGTTCATAATCCAAGACATCAAAAAGATCTTCTTGAAATAAATGAGGGACTCTGTAATCTTCCAATAGTGCTGGTGTTGATTCTCCAAACTGTAAAACTTTCGGAACTAAGTTTCCTTTTTTCTTTTCATAACTTTTACAGTAAATGAAATGAAGTTATGATTACCTTATCATCAAATATGTAAAGAGGATCTTCGTCATGCTGGAGTTCCATGTAAGAAACATAGTCTTTTAGTTTCATTATTATCTTCTGGGGGCTTCTTTGTGAAATCCTAAATGTAACTTCACCATAATCATGCACCAGCTGCTGCATTGTCCATTTAGTCCTTGCTGGCCAGGTTTCAACCAGTTTACCAAGCAAGACCTAGTTGTGCAATACAAATAATATGATTTCAGAAAAAAATCATTGCATAACAAGTATGTAGAAAATCCACATGTTGTAAAGCTATCTTAGTTCTTACCGGGCTTTTTCCATCATACTGAGAACGGAATTGATCCAAAGAAAGGTCATCTTTCCTTTCCACATGTCCATTGTCAAAAGAATAACTACTCAAAATAGTAAAACATCTATACCATCTCCTGTATAAGTACAAGGAATTGAACCCTGCATTAAAATAAGGATTAACAAGGAGATAAAATAAATAAACACAGCAAACATAAATTTGATGTATCTTACCATCAAAATGACGAGCCTTCTGCTCAATCTCACTATTTTCAGAGCGAAGACTAAGCCTGAAATGAAGCAATCAGTGTCCAACCCTTTTCAGTCGTAATTTATTAATCACTTATAATTATTTCAAAATACAGAATGTATCACGGCAAGATAGAGTGGTCATATACCTAGACAATGTTGTTTTCTTCCAAGAGCCTTTGTACTCAAGATGACCACCAATTGAAAGATATTTGCTCATCCAAAGAGGCTCCTCGTTGCAAAGTATGTACATGACGCTGCAGAATGCAAACTGATTTAACATGCTGTCTCATCCAACCACCATTTTGAGGTAGAAACACAAGTGTGACGAATGTTTTAAGCTCATCTCTCTAGGTAGTGATAATGTAAAATGTCAGGAACTACCCTCTGGTCCTCCAAAAGCTTTCGTTTTGGACATTGTTCTAAAGAAGAACAACCAGGCACCTGTCACTCCATGGTGCGGGAATTAATTTTGCCTAACACGGGAAGCAACCCCTGGCGGTTAGGTTGGAGGCTGGTGCACGCTTAGTCAAATTTCAAAACTTTGACTCTACTTCTGTCTAAGACAACTTTTACAGGGCTGGAGGAAGTATGATTTTACACTCGTCCAGTACAAAAAAAAAATGATGCTTTAGCACTGAGCACACAAAGCATGGAAGAAGTTAACACTGCATTAGTCTTGTACTCCCTCCGTATCAAAATATAAGACTCTCTACCTAATTTCTACACACATGTATCTAGACATGTTTTAGCTGCATGGTTGAGTCTTTGCATGTGGTGGATTGTTGCCTAGGAAAAGAAAACATTTGCGAACAGAATAACTTGTTAACACCTATTACCTCTGTTCCAAAATATAAGATGTTTTGATAGGCTAAAATGGCCTACCAAAACGTCTTATATATTGGAACAGGGGTAGTATTTCAGAACGAAAACAATACTCTGATAAGACAGATAGACAGTAACTTGTATTTTCCCTTCTTTGAATCCTCTGGAATTAACTATCCCATTATGAGTACTATGCTTAAAGAGTCAAGACCAAAGGTAGATGTGCAAGCCTGGCTTAGTTGCAGATACGCCATGGAGCAGTGAATAATTCTAGAGGAAGATTAACAAACATGACCAATGGATCAAATTCTGGATTGGCTGGTTAGCTGGACAATTTTTTTAAGCTTAATCTAAGAAATCAAGGCAAAATTTGCCTTCGGTTAATAAAAGTAAAATGTTGGGAAAAGACGGTCTGGTGTACCGACATGGCTATATGAAAATAAACACCGGCAGTTTTTGCCATTCAACTTATGCAGATGTCGCAGAGGCGAATTTCGGTGAACTTCTCGGCCGTCCTTACAAATTCAACATATTTTATCAGCGGGTGTCGTTTATGTATCTCGTGCCATTTCATATCGTCACATGCCTACAATTTATGAATCACCGAGGAAAAATCTGGCTCACATCCATGGATGATCTCCTATCACGGTAGCTCATGTCATCATATGCCTACGGTTAACCAAACAGAATTCAGAATCAAGCATGACTAGACTAGTCCACTAGAGTCGAATGGTCATCATCAAACAACGACTCAAACTTTCAGAATCCACATTCTTAGCAAAACACATGTATGGAGCTAATTGTGAACAAAAATTAGAAGAGAAGAAGCGAGGTTCAAACGGAGAGGTGCGGCGACCTGCTGACGCATGCGAGGCGGCCGATGTCGGTGGGCTGGAGGAGGTCGACGACGGCGCAGAGCAGCTCGTCGGGGAGCACCACCAGGCCGCCCAGCGCCGCGTCCCTCCGGCCGTTCCCCGCCGCGTCCATCACCGGCGACCAGGCCGGATCGGTGGGCTGGGTCGGTTTACGCGTGCTGGGTCTGGGTGCGTGCGGGAAAGATCGTGGGAATTGCGCGTTTGGGTTGGGATGGACGCGGTGGGCCGGAGAAATTCGTTTATAGTGGGGAGCTTCTCGAAAAGCGTGGTGGACGCGTATTGGATTCGCCGATGCGGGCTGTCGACTCCATCAATTCTTTTCGGCGGCGTAATTCGTAAATCCGTATTATCTCAACGAAAAAGCATGGTATATTTTCTTTTTGGAGAAGAGATACATTCTTTTAAGGTGTTTTACACAGCTATGGGTTTTCTTGCTTCATAGCGTGTGCAGTAATTTCGAATAGACTTTTAAGATAACATAACATCTGATGCAGACGTAGGATTTGATTCATCCAAATTTTGCTACAGTAGTTTTTTTTTTTTTGAGAAATATATTTTCATTTATGAACGTATTGGAAAACCCAATCAAAAGTTTGATGCTAGAGGCTGTTACTAACCTTTGTTAATCACTCCATTTGATGCTAAAGCTTGTGACGCATGAGAAGTTCCACTGCAGCAGCACCGTACGCGTGTTCGGAATGGCAGGCGATTGATGCTCGAATCCCGCTCCTTTCATTTCATTATTATTTTTTTGGGTTAGTGCCGCATCTTTGCATCCCTTTGCATTTTCTTTGTTATGATACTATACAAATGTCATGTGCTACTAAGAACCTTTTTTCCGCTCTCCCAAAAAAGTCTTTTCTGATTTAAATAATGCGCCGTCTTAAAAACTTATTTTTTTTTTTGCGTACAATAGAGAGCTTTATTCATGTAACATAGCAGTTTCAGTACATTCATGTTCGATTACATGAATAATAGAAGGGGAAAGTCTATTTAAACAGACTTCCTGCATTGGGTTCTTCCCAAGCTCATGAGCTGCTCGGTTCTGCTCTCTACTGATTTTTCTGATGTTACATTTTCCACTCAATCTCCAAACTTCCTGAATATCCTGATAAATGCCTCCAAGCTTAGCAAATTTAGCAGCCATGTTCTGTGCATTATTTGCAACTAGCAGGCTGTCGGTTTCAAGAATGAAAGGTTGCTGAATCCTTTCAGTAGCAATTTGTAATCCTTCTAGGCAAGCATATGCCTCTGCCTCCTCTGCACTAGTGCATCCCTGTATCAACCGACCAGCAGCAAGGGTCACAATACCTACATGATTTCGGATTATGACACCAACGGTTGCGCTGCCAGAATCACCAATGAAAGATGCATCCACATTAATTTTTAAAGTTCCAGTGTCAGGAGGTTTCCAAGCAGGTCTCTGCTCCCTCTTCTCAACACCAACAATCCCAAACCTTTCATTTGGAATCACCTGGGTTTCTGCATACATGGGTCTTTTACCTTTTGTATCATCAAGAGAAATGTTGTCTTTGATCGTCAGGCTCTCGACATAATTCTGTAGGAAAGAAACTGAAGCTGAGATGGTTGCTTTCCCCTTTTCGTGGGTTATGTCATTTCTAAGGTGCCAGGCTCTCCACAGCATTAGAAGAATTTGAGCAAGACAATCCTTGGGAGTGTTAGCGAGGATCATAAGCAGCCAGTCTGGTCCAGTTTTCCTGAATATATGATCATCGGGAATTTTCCAGTTTTTCCTTAGTTGATTTCTAAGTGCCTTTGCTTTTGTGCAAGCAACAGTCGCATGGAAGCTGTCCTCCTCTTCAACACCACATATATTGCAAATATTATCCACCTCTAGAGTTCTCCTCCATTTGTTCTTTTTAGTTGGAAGATTGTCATCAGCTAATCTCCAGCTGAACATACGTATTTTATTTGGCACGGGAGCTTTCCAAATGAGTTTCCACAAATTCCTTTTTTTGCCGTCTCCATCACTTCTACCAATGTTCAATCTGTTCTCGTGAGCTAAGTTATAGCCCAGCTTGTAGGCACTTTTCACTGAAAATACTCCAGAATTTTCATAGTGCCAAGCAACAAAATCATCGCCTTCCCTCTGTGGAACCTTAATTCTAATGATTTCCTCAGCATCATGCTCATGGAACACTTTCTAATAAGTTGCTCATTCCAAAGTTTTGTACCCGGATAAAATAGATCCTTGACCCATTTTATTCGTGTTCTCCTTCTTTTTCCCGTGACCCTCAATGTAGAGCCTCTGGGATCCAGTTATCTCTCCAAATGCGAGTTTTGGATCCATTCCTGATCCTCCAGATAGTTCCCAATTTTAGGAGGGATAAACCATGTTCAATACCCCTCCAAGCGGGTGAAGCATCACCATTAAAGACAGTATCTAGGATATTTCCATTTGGGTAATATTTGGCTTTCAGTAACTTTGCACAGATGGAGTTAGGATTTTGGATTAACCTCCATCCCTGTCTAGCCAAGAGAGCTTGGTTGAAAATTTCCGAATCTCTGAATCCAACTCCCCCTTGCTCTTTTGGATAAGTGAGTTTATCCCAAGGCGCCCAATGCACCTTTCTCTTTGTATTGTCTTCACCCCACCAGAAGCTTCTGATAGCTTTCATATAGTCTTCATGGAAGCTGACTGGCATTTTGAAAATGCTCATAACATGTGTTGCTATGGACTGGGCAACAGATTTTATGAGAGTTTCCTTTCCACTCATGGCCATGTACTTTTCAGTCCAGTCAGAGAGTTTTTTTGAGTATCTCTCTTTAATGGGCTGAAATTTATCTCCTTTCATTCTACCGTGGGGAGTGGGTAAACCCAGGTATTTTTCATCAAATGTGCTACACGCCACTTCAAGAATTGATTTTACCTCTTCTTGCGTATCTTCTGGGCAGATTTGACAAAACATGATTGAGCATTTACCTTGATTTATTAATTGTCCTGTTCCCATCTCATAAATAGCCAGAGCAGTCTTGACAACATTTGCTTGACCTGCATTGGCTTTGAAAAATAGAAGGCTATCATCAGCGAAAAGGAGGTGAGAAATCCCAGGTGCCCTTCGACAGATTTTGAGATCCTGCATTTCTCCAAGATAGACAGCACGCTTGAGGACATTAGTCATTGCCTCTCCAACAAATAAGAAAAGGTAGGGACTCAGAGGGTCGCCTTGCCTTAAACCTCTGGAAGGATAAAATAAATCTGTAAGATCCCCGTTTATTTTCACTCGAAATCCAACTGTTCTGACACAGGTCATTACCCAATTAACCCACTGCCTATTGAAGCCAAACTTTAGCAACATCTTCTCGAGAAACCCCCAGTCAACTCTGTCATAGGCCTTTGACATGTCCAGTTTGTAAGCACATAAGCTATCATCCTTCCTTTTCCCTTTCTGAATTGCATGAAAGCATTCGAAGGCAATTAGAGCATTGTCAGTTATCAAACGACCAGGAATAAAGGCGCTCTGGTATGGTGAAATAAGCTCCTCAAGCAGAGGCCGAAGCCTATTAACCAAACACTTTGAGACCACTTTATAGATCACATTGCAAAGAGAAATCGGTCTGAACTCTTTTAAGCTATTAGGGAGTTTTGTTTTCGGTATCAGAACGATAGTAGTCTCATTTACATTGGTTGGCATCTCACCTTGCAAGAAGAAATGTTTCACAGCAGCAATTACTTCCCTTTTAAGAATGCCCCAATTTCTTTGAAAGAAGCGGGCATGGAGACCATCTGGTCCCGGAGCTTTATGGGACCCTATTTGAAAGAGGGCATCACTAATTTCATCATCACTAAACTCTTCCATCAAGGATTTATTCATTTCTTCTGTCACACGTTCTTCAGTAATATCTGTAACAATCTCTGGAATTACTGTCACATCTTTTCTGTAAAGTTCTGAGATGAAATTCACAGCTTCTTCCATTAACTTACTTTGCCCCATAATCTCTTTTCCATCATCTTTTACCAGTTTCTTAATTTGGTTCTTTTTAGCTCTCCATGTAGCCTTTCGGTGAAAGTAAGCAGTATTTTGATCTCCCTCTTTAAACCAATTTATACGCGATCTTTGCTTCCACATCACCTCTTCCCTATAGAGCAGCTCATCTAGTCTTGCCGAAATTTGTTTGATCTCCCTTGCATTAGCATTGAAATTCTCCTTTTGAAGTCTCTCAAGCTTTTTCCTGAGCACATTAATTTCTTTTGTAACATTTCCAAACTTGTCTCTGCTCCACTGGTTCAGATATTTCAGAGTCTCATCAAGCTTAATTGAGATAGCTTGCAGGTCAACAGTCGTGCACTGCCCATTCCAAGCTTCAGCGACAGTTTCAGCTAAAGAGTTTTCTGTTTCCCACATAACTTCATATTTACCTCTGGCATTTTTATTTCTTCCGATCTTCTGAAATTTTTCAACACTGAGGAGAATGGGACAATGGTCAGACCTCGAAGAGGTCAAGTGATTGACTTTGGCATCAGAGAAAGCATTTAACCAAGCTGGGCAAGCAACAGCTCTGTCAAGTCTTACCCTTACATTTTTGGAGCCTTGCTGTTTGTTATTGTAGGTCCAATCTAGACCAAAGTAACCCAAATCATGTAAGTTACATTCAGATAGAACATGTCTGAACATTTCCATCTGTTTTTCATTCCTTTTCGAGGCTGAGAAATGTTCATGCTGCCACATGGCTTCATTGAAATCACCTACCATCATCCAAGGTTCCTTAGAATTCTGTTTAATCCTTCTTAGCAAATCCCACATGAGATATCTATCCTGTACTTTGGGCTCTCCATAAACAAAGGTGCATCTCCACTTTATTTCATTTGCTCTTGAATTGTTACATCAATATGGTGCTCGCTATAGCTTAACAAGTCAACAGCTACACTTTCATCCCAGTACAGAGCAAGACCTCCCCCCTTACCCTGAACTATGACAGGAAAGCAATTTCTAAGGCCTAGTCTCCACCGCATATTTTCAACAAACATCTTATTCTGCCTTGTTTCGGAGATGAAAACCACCTTGGGGCCATACGTTCGCATCAGGCGAACTAGCTCTTGAACTGTCCGAGGTTGCCCGAGTCCCCGGCAGTTCCAAATCAGGAGATTCATGGCTCCTGACGGTCACCTACGTCGGTGACCGTCAGGTCTCCGGCAGCCCCAGGGCCGGATGCTTCCTCTTCTTCCTCCCTTCTCAGCCTGTGCAGTTCATCTATTCCCAAATCCTTCTACAGAGTTGGGACCTGCAATGCCCTTCTATTAGCATACACCTGCATCTCCTCATCCTCAGAGCGTGCCCGCACCCTACCAGCAAACCTTTCAGCTATGTTTGCTGGCAGAGTACAGTGCTTGTTGGTGTGACCGTTGTTTTCCTCCCCCTTTTTTCTTTTCCATGCTTTAGCATTGCTGTTATTTTCACCGACCTCTACAATCTTCTTGCCTGCATCACTGTTCCTGGTCTTGCCACCTTCAGTCACGATTCCTGCAGTCCCATTGTTGATGTCGTGGGCTGCGAGAATCATGTCAGTACTTGCCTCCTTATCCTGGTCAGGGTTGGTACTGCTCTCGACAGTAGCGGTCTTGGTGATGCCGTTTTGCTCACCCACCTCTAACCCAGAGTTGGTGTCGAGGGTGTCGGTGGGCTTGGCAATGTTGGCATGAGAAGTACCTGTGGTGCCACCATCTTGTATACCCACTGTATGCCCATTGTTGGTGTCGAGGGTGACAGTGGGCAGCTCTTCAGAGCCTTTGACCATGGCACCATCCTCAGCATCGTTGCCTTTTGCATCGTCAACGCACAGCCTTGCAACATGCTCCACTACACCCTGCAGCGCCAGACGATCAGGCTGAGGCGCATACCAGTTGGAAGGCTTTGGTGCACGCCACAGCCTCGGCTCCTCCTTCTGTTGCGGTGCTTGTTCCAGCTCGTCCGGCAGGAACCAGGCACCAATGTTATCGAAGTAGACCGGTGGAACCCGAAGAAGCTGACTGAAGCATAATTTCCTTTTCTCTGCAGGGATGTCACATCTAGCCTCCATGTGGCCAATGAAACCACAAAACAGGCAGAAGTTTGGTAATCTTTCATACCTTAGCTGGGCCTCGATCTCCACCTTGGTCACTCCATCAACCAGCGTGATTTCCTTCTGCAGGGGGACATACAACGGGAGAAGGATTCTGGTTCTGATGAACTTATCATCAATATTGCCTCTCGCCATGTTGTCGATCTTCTTGGTAGTGCCCACCCTATTGCCAAGATCATGAGCTAGCTTCTTTGTGAGGAGGTTGTCGGGGATTTTGTGGAACTATACCCACATCGGAACATGAGTGAACAGAACAGTAGAAGGATCTGCTCCCACAGCTAGGGCTTCGACAAGGAAGGCGTCTCCCCTGTATTGCCATGGTCCACCACGAATGACATGCTCCCTGTCACCCTCTTCAGAAAACTCCAGAATGAATTTCCGTCCTTCCACCGCTTCAATGGGGTTCGCCTCCAGGCGTCCTCTGATCTTCTAGACCTTCTTCATATGCTGGATGACCTGCTGCGAATTTGCGAGGAGGACTGACAGAAACAGTCCAACGGCGAGGAAGCGTGTGCGCAGGGCATGTCGTGCCCCGGTCATGTTGATGACCAAGACATTCTTCTCTTTGCCAGAGCTCTCGCCAACAACTTCCTTTCCCGCACGTCTGTGGAATGTGGGTGCTTGGACGTCATCACTCAGAAGGTCAGATCCTTTGGTTGCCATGAAGCAAAAGCTCGAACACTTGGTGGGCACTGTGAAGACTGGTTTAGGAACGGTGCTTCGGTGAGGATTCACAACCTCAGATCCTTTCCTTAATATAGCCCCAGAAACTACCATCAATTGTACCGTCATACTGCTCTGATTACTGCTAGTAACTGACATCTGTTTCTTCCCCACGATCATTGCAGTTTCTAGTGAATTTCCCCCATCATCAAGCTCGCACTTAAGGCCTGTAAAACTAAATTCATGCTTGAATGGTGACCCACGATCGGGAGGGACGTTATGATCCTCATCCAGATGACTGACCAACTTCTCTCGCTCAGAAAAGATTCGAGTGCTCAAAAAAATGTAGATATAAGTGTCATCTGATCCACGAGCATTACCTGGTTTCAAGTGTGGATGAACTGCCCTTTTGATGCATCGATCCAGGCAGAGCTGCTGGCTGAGGGTACACACTTCTGATACTGCAGGCGAGAATACAAGTTTCACGCCCGATTCCTTCTCTGAGTCCAGCAATGGTCTCCTTCTTTCTGCAACTGCATTTTCAGATACGGGAAGAACAACACCTTCAGAAGCGTCGAATTCAGAGGCGGTGGTGTTGGGGATTTCTGAGGGTGGATCGTTGGTAAGGGAGGCCGGCGGTGGGGTAGGGCCAGCTTGGTTTTGGGTTGGGCCTGGGTTCTCCAAACCATTCCCCGCGAGGAAAGCGAGGGCACGGCGGCGGAAGTGGGCGACTGCTCCGGCAGGGTCATTGGCAGCATGGATGGCTGTCAAAGCACGCTGTCTGAGTTCGGGGGGTAGGAAGCTCTCGCGGGTGTTCGAGATCTTGGGTTTCTCGGGTTGCTTTGGTGGATTTCGCTCAAACAATCTCTGGTTTTCGGGATCGCCATTGTCGTCGCCAGAGAGGCGAAGCGACATGACGACGTATTTTTCCTTAACTTTGGACAGTAAAAAAAAACTTGTAATATGATGTGTGTCCCGAAGTTTTGAGATTGACGAAGTCCCATTGACTTCTCGGTACTGAGAAGAACAAGATATAACTGAGAAAATGTTGAGCCAAGGTAAGACACAAGGCAGGTTTCATCCTAGTAAACCGAGTCCCGAAGGTACAACCACACATCTAAACATCCAACTACGAATTGGTTCTACCATACATGTTTTCTGTATGCATTTCATGATTCATGATGAAGTCCCTATAGATTTCTCAATATCAAGGAGAACGTCACCTCTCAACGAAAGGATATTCTAGCTAGATAAGAGTTAAGACGCGCATGAGAGGTATGATCCCTAGGAGGCTCAGGGCACCCTCCTAACCATTCAACCACATGTTGATTCTACCAAACACATGGGTATCAAGGAGAACATCACCTCTCTCTCGAAGAATATTCAGCCTAGATAACATACACATGAAAGGTTTGATCCCTAGTAGGCTGAGGGTATAACCATTTTACCACCCACCTGACCATCAAACTACATGTTAGTTCTACCAAATACATGTTTCTTATATGCATTTAGAACCTACAAAAAAATTCTAGTTGAATTTCTACATGATTTAGAACCTACAAAAAATTTCGTCAAGAAGTGTTTCTTATAGGGAAAACAAAGGAACTGTAACATGAGTTTTGAGTTGTTGAAAACTTTCCTCCAAAACATGGCGCAATGGAATTTTTTTCTAATCCTATGAATCAAACGAGGCACATACAAAATTTCTTAACATCAAAATCTTTCAAAATTCTTATAAGATTCCTTTGAATTAAGAGAGCTCTTAGATTCCTCAAATTAGCAAAACAAATGCTCACATTTCTACTTTCTTCCAGATTTGCCCACTAGGGACCTGCAGATCATGCTTACCACCATTCACATATAGGGGGTGTATTAGGTTTCTGTAAGATAATACTATGACCAAAACTCATTTTGTTGATATGTAGTCTATATGAATTAAATTTCTATCATTAGATTCATATTATAGGTAGTTGTGATTTTGTATCATATAATCCATGTACTATTGGATTAATCTGTGGCCAGATATACAAGTCCGTGGAATCAAACTATCTTAATCGTCCATCCGACTATATCAATATTTAGTTGAGCCTTTACGAATTCAATCTTATATGCAGAGTAAATCCTATAGTTATGTTTTAAGTTTAGCAAATTCAACACTTTGATGCGTATTACTTAGTATGAGTACTTTACTAGATTTTTATCTACAGTATATTTCTGGCCGGGTATTATGGGGTTTGGCTGCTTTCATTATTCGGATGAATTTATTTTGATATCGAAGATAAGAAAACGATGTGAAGGTTTGATCCCAGGCTGGCAGGCGTAACCACGACGTTAGGAGGCGCGGTGGAGGATCTCTGGCCCCGGGTTGCGGTGGTTTCGGCCACCGCGGCTCCGGTCAACCAGATCGTGGAGGTTGCCTTCAGATCGGGTTCGGATTGTCCGTTCCAATCCATTGGGCCTGGTACGTCTTGGCCGGCATCGAGATCTTCGAAGGTGGCCGGTCTGATATTCAAGAAGCTGAATGGAGACTTGTGGAGCAGATCCGGGTGTAAACCCTGCTCTCTGGAGAATACTAGAAGGCATGGATTTGGTCTCTCCGGAGAGAAACTTCTGAACTCTGCAGATCAAGGTTTACTGATTTAACTGGAACGAGGAGCAAGACGTGGCGAGGTTAATGCAATATGTTTGGCTTCTGCAGCGATGATCTGCTCCAAAAGACCAAAACAGCATAGCCCCAATTGCAGCAGCAACTCATTCACAGGGTGAAAGGCAAATTTGAACAAAAGAGAGCAATTGACAAGTACTCACTCCGTTCCTAAATATAAGATGTTTTATCTTTTGTCCACATTCACATGTTTTTAGATGCACGTGGACATGTTTTAATGTGTATGTCATTTGGGTTTGCACCTAGCCAACATGTGAGTTAGCTAGGACATCTTACATTGTGGAACAGAGGGAGTACTTGTTTGGCCAAGCCTTCGATCTTGTACTCCCTCCGATCCATATTAGTGGGCATAGATTTGTCTAAATTCATATGTATCTAGTTAAGTATTTAGACTAGATACATGTGTATTTAGACAAAGTTGTGCCCACTAATATGGATCGGAGGTAGTATTATTATTCTCTTATATATATAGAAGAAATAAAAAGAAACAGATTCGAAATCGTACATGAAGTTGCACATTACAGTATAGACCAACACAAATGTTACTAGAGATCCTCACCTCCCCCATCCCCTCGCACAGAAAGCTCACGAGTAGTATATGACTTTTATCAAGATCACCCACCAACAAATGGAATACACATCGGCCGCTGCTGCAACTATCTACTCCGCCTGTTCCATTCCTGGCTACGCGTTTCAGAAACCAGATGGCAATGGCAAGACGCTGTTAAGCTTAGACGACCGGGTCCTCCTCTTCCTCAGCCTCTCGGCGATGATGAAGGCGAGCTCCAGAGACTGGGACGCATTCAGCCTCGGGTCGCAATGGGTGTGGTAGCGGTCGGCCAGGTCGTCAAAGGTCACAGTTCGGGATCCACCAATGCACTCTGTCACGTTCTGCCCAGTCATCTCGAGGTGGACACCTCCTGCGTGGCTCCCTTCTTGCTCATGAACATCGAAGAATGCCCTCACCTCAGCCTATAAAACAAAAGTTCCTGATTAGTCCAGGGCCATGATTGCAAAGACTTGACCGTGAATACTGTATTGGTGAAACGAACATGAACAACTTATCCTAGCCAATGATATCAAATGCACACTTCAATAAAAAAAGAGTACACCGTATTCAGTACTTATTTCTTAATTTTGCAGTTCTAAACTGAGTGAAATTATTAGTAGTGAAATTTACTAATTTAGCTACTCCCTCCGATCCCAATTAAGTGTCGCTGTGTTAATAAATTGTTCATGCTTAGTTATTTTGCCACGACACTTAAAATGGACCGGACGAAGTAGTATGGTGACCAAATATCCTCCTCCTCCTTCCAAGATGCAGAACTCTTCTTGCAACTTAAGATTAGTATTGTCAGAAACTTCTAATAGCAGCTGATCAACAGCAAGATGACATGGTGCTGCTTTGGTCAGTGCATCATTACAGCTAAATCTTTACACAACAGTTTTCTCTCTGTGAGATGTATAGTAAAAGAAACTAGTACTTCAGTACCCTTCAGTTTGTCCTAGAGTGCACATGCCTAGTGCACACAAAACATTCTTGAACGATCAGATAGTTCAATCACCAATACTCCGACCAACCAATTTAGAAGCAAATGATTTCAATAAATCCACTCCCATCATAATCATTAGACCCACATAACTAAAATCATTTAACTGACATGTAGCACTGTGTGACCATCCACGATGGCGACTATGTCTCTGAACCAGTCCAACAACCACCATCCCATGAAACATATGATGGGTGTCCACATCATACCTAACAGCCCAACACACCTATCATAATTGTTTGTTTTTTGGGGTCTAGACATGTTCCAAGCATACAAAATTGAGATTACACTGACCAGTCACCAACTATTACCAACAGCTATTGACCAATTAGTTTATGACTAAAATTGCAATAGCAGTTCCTCATAATGGTTTATGTAGATTTGATATCCAAATCTCATGCAGTATATATGACCTCTTCTTGCTTAATTAATGAAAAGACAAGAATCTTTACATTGTTTTATTTTTTAAACTAGTTGGTACATTATACATCATACTCTGATCTACTTTGAAAATTCATCAGCTAATTAGCTTATTTGAGCCCCAGTGTTGCCTCTGTTTTCATCTATAACAGCAGTGAGCATAGCCTAACATCCATTTCTTCCTTTGTCATGTTGTTTTGGTTGATGGGGGTAGCATAAATGATGGGCAAATTTCTCACAGAGGATTCATCAGACTAGTGAAGCAACAAGACGGATGACGTAGAAAAATAAGACATACCAGAATAGAGTCAAAGGGGCGTGTCTTTAGACCACAAGGAGCCTTGATGGTGTTCCCGTGCATGGGATCAGTAATCCAGGTGACAATTTGACCAGCATGGCGGACAGCACGGATAAGATGAGGTAATTTGACCCTCATGTTCTCTGCCCCCATTCTTGTAATGATGGTAATTCTCCCAGGTTTGTTTGTTGGGTTCAATATCTCAATCAGCTTCACCAAGTCGCTGGGGTTCATTTTGTCACTCACCTGAATCCATTTGCACAAATGATGTTTAGCTCAGCATATACAGGTGCATTTTATTTTGTCAAGACGAAGTTAGTTCAAAAAGCAACCTTGATGCCAAGAGGGTTAGCAACACCCCTGAGGAACTCAACATGAGCACCGTCGAGCTGTCGAGTGCGTTCGCCGACCCAGAGCATGTGGGCAGAACAGTCGTAGAAAAGACCAGAGGTTGAGTCCTGACGGGTCAGAGCTTGCTCGTAGGGTAGGAGCAGGCACTCGTGAGAGGTCCAGAACTCAGTACTCGACATAACCGGGTGGTCCAATGTTAGCCCAGCTGCAGACATGAAGCCAAGGGCTTCATCAACCCTGTGTGCCAATTCACGGTACCTAATACATCATCCCAAGAATAATTAGACAATAGAAAACCTCTTATTGGCCAAGAAGACAATGATTTGCATTATTGCAATCAAAATAATCCGACAATAGTTAACAGTTACAAAACTCTTAACATTTGAAATGGCATTGAACATCAATATTAGATTTTTTTTGTTACGCGGTAAACCAATATATGCTGCCGTTGTTCCTCAGTGGAGTACAACAATATCAAAAACTGGCACTGGATGACTTCAGAAAAGGATAACATGGCCCATCCTATAATGTCCGACTTCCCAAGAAATATAATTACTAAAATGTAATGAAAAGAGGATGTGCATAGGTGTGCACTCCAATCAAATAGGTTACTTTCCAGCATTCAGTGAGACACTGACAATTTTCCATACAACTTAACAATATGATATTACCAGTTCGTACTGACAAAAAGTAGGAACTAGAATCAAACTATGGAAGAATTAGTTGATTTATTTCAATGTGATTCCTTTGAATTCCCTCCAATAGTACAGAGCAATGGAATGATCTAACTATCTATGACATGCTTTTGCATTATCTCCTCGTTTCTCCACTACTCTTTTAAACCATAATCAAGAGACATCAACTCAATGATCAACATTTTCAACTGGCAGTACCATTTTTTTTGCAGCAGATATATCTAAACGGTTACCATAATCACTAACATTTGCATAGAAAATCAACAGTAAGTGCAGAGAAGATCTTTTCACCTGTCGCCCTGCTCGCTGTTTTCAGTGAAATCAAGGTTCCACTGCGTGACTCGCTGCATGGCAGCAAACCCTCCCATGGCGAACGCGCGGAGGAGGTTGAGCGTGGCAGCGGACTGGGTGTAGGCCCGGATCATCCTCTGGGGATCGGGGATGCGACTCTTCTCGTTGAATGCATCCCCGTTGATGTTGTCCCCTCGGTAGCTCGGCAGCTTTACTCCGTCCTTTACCTCGAACGAATCCGACCTCGGCTTTGCGAATTGGCCGGCCATTCTCCCAACCTATTACCCAATCAACAAACAGCAACTCAAAAATTAGATCAGATTCTAAAGAGAGTGGATTTGAGTGGGTGATGGGATGTGTACCTTGATGACGGGCATTTGGCCGCCGAAGGTCAGGACCGCGGACATCTGGAGGAGGACGCGGAAGGTGTCGCGGATGTTGTTACCGTTGAACTCCTTGAAGCTCTCGGCGCAGTCGCCTCCCTGGAGGAGGAAGGCCCGGCCCATGGCGGCGTCCGCCAGGCGCTCCTCTAGGTTCCGCGCCTCTCCGGCGAAGACGATCGGCGGGAACGCCTCGATCGTCTTGAGGGCCGACTCCAGCTCCGCGGCGTTCGGGTACTCCGGCAGCTGCAGCGCCTTCTTCGCCCTCCAGCTGTCCACGGCCCACTTGGCCGCTCTCGGGGCGGGGATCGCGGACTTCTCCGGCGCCACCGTGGCCGACGAGGTCTTGGTGGCGGCGGCGGAGTTCTTGGACGGCTCCGCGGCGTGGACGGCGCAGATTGTGCGGCGCTTCAGCGGGAGGAAGGACGGGGCGCGGCGGGGATGCGTGACGGCGCCGCCGGATAAGGCGGCCGCGGCGTGGTTGGTGGCGAGCGCCATTGCGGACGGAATGCGGCGGCGATCAGGTTGAATCTGGGGTTTTGGGAATGGTGTGGAGGAGGGGAGGGCGTGGTGGGCGCGGTCTCTCCTGAAGAGGTTGGGAAGAGGAGCGCGCTATTTATAGCTGGCCGGAGCCGCTCAGGAGCTCGGGCTGAGGCGGCCCGGGGTTGGTGAGCGGGAGGAAGGCGTATTGTGGTAGTTGGATGAAGCGACCGGGAAGAAAGAACAGGGGTATTCTAGTATTTTCTCTCTTGGCTCGCTCGCTACAGGGCACCTTGTTTACATTTTTCCTTTTCTAAAGAGAGAATCGTGGGTTGTGTTTGCTTGCGCCTTGCGTTTCCGGACTACCCTAAGCCATCTTGAACCGTCCGTTTCCGCAAATCATGGCCGTCGGCCAGCGTAAACCTACGGCGCATAATTGCATTGCATCTATATGCGCGCTAATAGATTCGCAAAATCCATCTTCTGTTATGCGTGTGTTCCGGTGGAGACAAAGATGGTGCAACCACAGAGAGCCACATAGAGGATTAGTTTGGGAGAACAAGCAATTGAACCCTTGTTGTTCCTGATCAATCGCAAACCATCGTCTCATTGATATCGGGCGGCCGTTGTTATTCTGTTTCTCTTTCCCTAACTCATGTGTGGCCGCCTCCGTGCGAAAAAGAACTTGGCTCCTTGGCCACGGTGAGACCTACCGGTTCGCCAATGTATCCTAGTCTCTCGACAAGTTGGACAATTTTTGCAAAACATTCTTCACTTTTCGCTAGTGAAGGCGATGATGCACTAGTGTGGTTCCAATTCTTCGGTATCTTGCAATTTTCTTCGGAATTGTGATTGTTAATCATAGGTCGCCTGAGAATTAACTAAACTACAGTCGTCTTTTTAGCCGTTGGATTCTGTATTGTGATTCGATCTGGTCTAAGAGTTGCACATGGTTTGCGAATGTGTGCAACTATGATTTTGTTAAGGAATGGATAGCAGTTATAATCTCCTTATCGCATGGACAAAAATAAGGCATGATAGAAGTATCCAAAAAACCTGAAGGTGGACGAGGGAGGGTTAGAGTGGGGTTTTTGGGCCAAACCCTACCATGAGGGGTGTGGGGGATGGGGCATGGTCATAGTTGCTCTAAAATGTACTCTATACCTATGTTTTTCCATCCCTTTTTTTCCGTCGATGGATCCAAGTACCAGACTCATACATAGGCAGGTGCAACAGAAGCCCTAGAATTGTGGCCCATTTATTAATTAAATTCCACCCTTGTTATTGGTAATCAAGTGACTAAACAATAATAAGACATTAGAATATAAAGTAAGAAAGGACCACCTGCCGATTTTCATCCAAGATTAGATCCAAAAACTCCGGTAAGTGTTTCTATATATTTCTTAATTAAATGACCAAACGCTTTTTGTATCATACACTTGTTATGATGGAGTTTTTTATAAATTTATTTGTGGTAGAATGAATTAGTTGAATAGGATTAAATAAAAGTACACACTTTTTTCCAGATACAACTACATATCATCAAATACGTGACAACTGATATGAAAAATAATATGAAAACATTAATAGACCCGACATCCGATATTTAACCGTGGAGTTAAGAGATCTTTGATTTCGTGCTTGTGAGAGGTGAGTTTGACTGAGCATGGCTACAAGCTAGTAAGGGTCGTGAGAGTAGTTAGCTATTAGCAAGGTAGAACTGTTAGTGGTGGAGTTGGCGTGGTAGGCGATGTTTTAACATATAAAGCGAACAATAATTGCTAACTTTGTTGTTGGCATTTAGTTTTCTACTTAATCTTTTCTCATGTTGGATCGTGTTCATACTTACAATTGTTAGCTTATGAGTATTAATATTAACCATGTGCACCTATGATGCTAATATATGCCAAGGATCTCCTAGTGTGCTTATAGACATACATGTCAGCTAATGCATATAATTGTGGAGTTCATACAAATGGAGGACGAGCTCTAGAGGGCCATTTATATTGAAAACCTCCAAAACCATATTTTGAAGTTTAAAAAAATCTGAAAAAAATCCTGGATGTAGACGATGTTTTATTTTACCACCGTGTAAAGTTTCAACTAGAAATATCTTGTATTTTGGGCTGCACAAAAATAATAAAATCTAACACTTGAAAGTAGTGAACAATGCAAAATTTCAACTCTTCGAAATATTTTAGATGTCATTATTTTGTGTAGACCAGAATAAATTATTTTCAGATGAGATTTTGCACATTGGTAAAAATGCATCATTGTCAACATCCAATTTACTTTTCAGATTTTTTGAAACTTAAAAAAATGTTTTTCAACTTTTTTCAAAATAAATGGTTCCCTGAAACAAGGCCTCCATTTGTGGTTTCAGTATAATTATGTTGCTAACTTCCATATATGGTGCCTTTCTTCTTAACTTTTGATATATAACAATAAGACGTTCTTACAAGGAAATCAACAACACTTTTAGGGCAAATGATAAGAAAGAAATCATTATTAGCATACTATATATTGAAAGAAACCTTCATCAAATTAATAAATTTGTATATCGTTAAAAAAAAAGGTCTCGCTAGCGAGTACGACCAGCCCGAGCATTATTGGTTAAAGCTACGAGATTGGTTTGTGTGTTGACTAATTGCCAATTGTAGTTGGTGAGACGGGACTAATATGCCTCAACTTTAACTATGGGACCCTAACCACCAATGTGAATGTCTAATTAGTGCTGCACTAACAAATAGGCGTATCTCTCTAGATTGATAGTCGCACCAAACATCGGCAATGCACGTAAAAAGGACATGTCGCTCTACAGTATTTAAATGCTCGGACTACGTTTTTGAAGTTCTCACGCTGTTATGTACATAACTTATCTCATAACCACATAAAAATAACAATAATAATTATATATCTACAATCAATTAAGAAACAAAATTAATATAATCTATAGCTTGTGGTGAACTATGATTATCCCATTTGCCTTATAATTTTGTATCTACTTTAGCGTCTATTTTTTTAAAAAAATTATTACTTTTGTCTGACCAGATTTGGAAATGTATTGATACGACAACCCGTCCCATAATTCATCTGGGTTCTTTGGTTGGTGGAGTCGCTCTGAGAAAAGCCAATGGATCTTCCATGGTCACGAAATGGTGTACGTGTCTCTCAAGATTGTCAATATAGTTTTTTGCTTGTTTTTCCTGTACTAGTGATGTAATTGGAAGTGTCAAATCACAATCCAGATCCAGTATACTTTGAAATGGGTTAATGTGGGTTTATGCTCGAATGAGATAATTAAAATGTTATGTTGTTTTTTTTCGACAAAACTTTCAATCCATTCATCAACTGTCAAGCTGTACAAAGAACACTAGAAATAACAAAAAGCTATATCCAAATCCGTAGACCACCTAGCGACGACTACAAGCACTGAAGCGAGCCAAAGGCGCGATGCTGTCATCGCCCCTCCCTTACTGGAACCGGGCAAACCTTGTTGTAGTAGACAGTCGGGAAGTCATCGTGCTAAGACCCCACAGGACCAGTGCATCAGAACAACAACCGTCGCCGATGAATAGTTGTATAAATCAGAAGGATCCAACCTGTAGACACGCGTACGCAGACGAACGAAGACCAGATCCAAACGGATCCACCAAAGACAAGCACTTTCGCGAGATCCGCCGAAGACACACCTCCACACGCACTCGAATGATGCTAGACGTATCACCGGATCGGGGCTAGATGGGGAGGACCTTATTCCATCTTCAGGACGCTGCCGTCTTGCTATCCCGAATAGGACACAAACCCTAACCAAAATTGAGAAAACACCTAAAAACGAAGTCCTCCCGTCAGCAACGACCGGGATCCACCATGCCTCCATGGCCCTAAGGCCACGGGAGACGGGAGATCAGCAGCCGCCATCGACCGGAGGCAGAAAACCTATTGCCTCCTGTTCGCTTCTTGTTGGCGAGACCTGAAGGGGTACAAAATGTTATGCTGTCTAGGGCTGATATTTTTGCAAGGTTATCTACGTTTTGTGATCGCTACTCCTGCTGACCACACAGTACGTCAGTTTCTTGTCTCCTTGCTGCCAGGTGAATCGAGGTAAGAATTGCAGCAATTCTCAATCCTAAACGAAGTACTCCGTCTAAGAATGCAGGTGGGATGGGACTGGGATGTCCGTTCCCATCAGGAGCGTTGACCCCACTTATCCCGTTGCCCCACTTATCCCGTTGCCCCACTTTCCAATTATCCCATGAACAAAAATATTATTGGGCTTATACATGATTTCCCAGTTGTCCCGTTAAGATCCCGCCGTGGATCGGCGACGCACGCGTCGGGTCGCCGGCGCACTGGCGCAGGCTGCCAGGCTAGCTTCCAGACTCGCGAGCGCGGCCATCGGCGAGCTGCCCGTCGTGGGCCGGCACTGCGCCTTCCGCGACTAGCCGGGCGTGTTCGCCGGAGGCGAGAAGCACGCCGTCGACTCTGGCTTTGGCGCCGGAAAGGGGGAGGGTACCTGCGCTATCCTCTGAAGATTGTGGTCATAGCGTCAGGCGAAACGACGTCGGCCGTGGCCGGTCTTGCAGCGAGCGAGAAGAGCGAGGCGCGGCTCGCCGGAGAAGGGAGGCGCGAGATCTGGACGGCGGCCATGGCGACGGGGATCGTCGGAGAAGGGAGAGGCCGGCGCATCCCGGGCTCCAGCCTCGCGAGCGCGGCGAGCAGCTCGGCCTCCAGCCTCGCGAGCGGGCCGCGGCAAGTAGCCCGGCCTCCACCGCGGCGAGCGCGGCCGCGGTGAGCAGCCCGGCGAGCGCGGACACGGCGAGCAGTCCGGCCTCCATACCCGCGAGCGCGGTGAGCATCCCGGCCTCCAGCGCGGCGAGAGCGCGGCCATGACGAAGGGAAGAAGGGTGGATCGAGGGGAAAAGATGAATACGCACCGAAGGCTATCAGGGGCGGCGAAGGGAAGAAGAAGTTTACCGGGACAGTTGGGCTGCACGTGGACTAGGTGGACTTTTCCTGTTTAGCCCGTACGGGATAATCGGGATGCGTTTACGGGATAACCAGAATTTTTACGGTGGGATGGGAGGCGGGATAGGTGGCACGCCCATCCCAGTTGAAACCGTCTCAATGGTAAGTCGGAGCTGTCATGTGATCCAATCGACTGTCCGGCCGGGGCATTGGATATTCGAATCTCCACGGGATCGTGTGGGCAATGAATTGTGTGGTGGCGTGCACACACTAGGGCATGAATATTGCAAGAGATTCTTCAGACTGATTCGTTTGGAATCTCCGCCCCATGTGTAAGATTCGGCGTCGATGGATCTGAACTGAAACTCTGGCAGGAAACGATATTCTAAACAGCACACGGATCACACTGCTACCGAGCGTGTCTTCTTGTGGCGAGCAACCATGCTGAAGCTGGCGATACATTTATGGGAGCATCTACCGCGAGCAGCTAAATACGTATCCAGCACTGCTAATTGTGGCCTCTTTGGTGTTGGGCATGTCTCCGTCACATTGGGGTCCTGCCCCAGCGTCCCTCAAACGTTCGCCCCGATTTGTTTTTTATCATTTTTTTGTCAATTTGTAACAAAATAATAACTGATTCCGCGAACACTTAAACGAAATTAACAAACCTACATTTCAAATTCTAAACGAAATTACAAACTAAACTTAACCTACGACGGGAGAAGGAGGCCTATTCTGGCGTCGCCATCATCACTGCGATGAGAGAAGGAGGCCTATCCCGCCGCCTCGCCAACCACTACAATCCGCGAGAAAGATGCCTATCCCAACGCCGCGGCCTTGAAGAACTTGCATGTCTCAGTGGTCCGCCACGGGAAGTATCATCTGTGATATCTGGCGACAGTCTTGAGGAACCTGCATAGCCTGGGCCGAGTCTTCTTATTTCGCCGTTGGCGTATGGTGGAATTTGATCTAGCCTCGATGGGCTTGAAGAGCTTGCATGCATCGGCGGACAGAAGTCTCGATGGCCGTCTGCAAGCCCTCTCCAGCTTCATTATGCGCCCCCTTCTCCGGTGCCGGTGAAGCTACGTGGGCAATTTAATGTGCCGGCGCCGGTGGTAAGGGAAGGTCGAGCAACTTGTTGTCCTCGGTGTCAGAGCGTGCCGCTCGTCGTCCGAAGCGAACCACTTCGGCTGTGGCTCCCGCATGCCGACAGGGAGGAACAAGCTGCCACGGCGCGCCTCGTACTCCGCATCCACCACGGCATGCCAGTACGGCGTCGAGATGGAGTAATGGGGTCGAACCACTGCTCCCATGACATCTCCCTCCACTGCCGTTTGATGTAGTCGATGCGTTCCTGCCCGCTGAGCCGCGTCGTCACCAGCACTTTGAAGACGTTCGTCACCCACCCCTCCGGTAGGTGATGGCCGTCTAGCACCGGGGTGCTGTGGCGGAGTTATATTCGCGTGTTCTCAAACGTCAGCAGATGTGCCTCGCACAACATCTCGCGGCGCCACGCTGCAGTCATCTGCTGCTCCTCGTGCAGTTGGCGGCGTTGCTCGCCGTGGCGCTCGTTGTGGCAACACGCACATTCCGCGGAGAGGTAGTCATGACGAAGGCGAAGCTCGTGTTCCGCCGGCTCCTTGCGGCTGCCCACCATGCTGGGCGGTGAATCTGCTGGCGGCGAGAGGGACTTGGGAGAGGAAGAAGGAGAGGCTGGCTGTGTGGGGAGGGGAGAGGCGCGCCGCATGGTGTTTTAAAAACGGCCGGAGGAGCGGGGTTGGGTGGCGAGCATTAACGCCGAGCAGCGGTTCGCCTGGCACGCATTGACGCCAACGACGCATGTTCTTGCGCCGCCGGGGAGCCGCTACGACATCAACACATTGACGGCGCGGCTTGACGCGTCGCTTCGCTATGCGCCCGCCAAGGAACCGGTGCGGCACTATTGCGATGCGTGCGGGCAGGCGTGCCGCTGTCTCGTCGCATCGCCTCCTGTGAGTGCGCGCTATTAGTAGGGGAACGGCCTCCTACCCAGGGGTGAGTGCACTTGAGCTTGATCATTTGCCTCGAGATTGATCCGAGCCCACCAAATAGGCAAACATGAACATAGCAGTACTCCTACCAACCCCATCTTTCTTGTCAGCTTCACTATCGGAGATCGGTCGATGAGAGTTACTAGCTGAATATTAGTAGCTGAAGCTAGTGTTAGCTCCCTTTAGCCCCAACACCCAACAGAGGACAGAAATGACTGTTGTTCATGTAAAGAGAGTAGACCCGAGGAGAGAACATGTTGTGAAACGGGGCAGTTGGTGTACCCGTTTTCGGTTTAAAATGTCGTCAAAAAAATCTGGAAAAAAAGTTTAGACATTGACATAACATAGATAAATATCGTTGGGTGCAAACTCACTTAGTTCAACCAAAGGCTGTGTCGGAAGAAAACGCTCCGTCCCGTCGCCCCCCCGCGGGCGACCCACCCTCCCAGCGCCCCGTCCTCCTCCTCTCCTCCTCCCTCGCCGCCGCCGCCGGGCCAAGCCGGCGGTGCCGGCGGCGGCGGCGGGACGTTCTCTCCCCGCGCGCTGGACGGGCTGGACGGGGCGGTTCCGTTCTGGGCGACGGTGCTTCTCGAGCGGATCTCGGACGGCGAGCTTATGGCTATGGCTGACGACAGGGAGGATAGAGGTGCCGGTGGAGGGTCGCGGTGGTGTTGGGTGACCTGCGGCGACCGCGGCCGTGGGGCTGGGCGACGACGGCTGGATCCGGGCTTCGGGCTCAGATCTGGACAGCCTGGCGGTCCTGCGGGCCTTCCTGTGCGTGTAGGGCGGCTGTGGTGCCCGTCTTGCTGCCCTCCGCTGCCCACCCTCCCTCGGCCGGTCCCGCTTGTGCTGTTTGGGCACGCGGGACTAGCGCCTCTACTGCTCCTGTTCCTGCTAAACGGCCCGTAGTGACGGAGATGGCAGCAATGACGCCGCGTCTGTCTGCAGTGTGGCGGCGAGAGCTTCATGGGCCTGTCTGGGTCCGGCCGATCTTGAGGGCAGCGGCAGTGGCGGCCTATGTGCAGCAACATGATTGCGGGGACTTTATGAGCCCCCGAGTCTCGGCCGGGCTTGCACGGCCTGGTGTGTCCCTGCTGTCGTGTCCGATCGGCACCCGCCGATGGCGGTGGAGGACGTCCTCCATGTGGGTGTGCTGATGTCGCCCTACGGCTCCAATGGTCTGGTGTGTTCTTGTCGTTACGTCCGGTCGGCTACCGTCTACGACGGTGGAGGTTGTTCCCTCCCGCGTGGTTGTGATACTGCCGGACCTTGTCTACTGCTGCGTCTTGGTGGGTTGTCCGGCCTTGCAACTCTTGCCATGGTGAGATGACGATGGTGACTCAAGACCGTGGTGGCGTACGTTGGTGGACGGCAAGATTGGTGGAGTGCTACAGCTTGTCTGGGATGTGGTTTTTTGGGGTCGGGAGAAATCCTTGTCGTTTTGGCACCGACGCGGTGACGCTTTCGAGTGTGATCCTCCCTTCCTGAAGGGTGTCGGGTGTACCACTTCCCCACTCCCCGGAGCGTACCAGGGAAAACTCTAGGATCAGTCCGGGCAGCAGCGTCATTGTCGTCGCTTTCCTTCTTGGAGGTGCTGTTTGGTACGCGGCGACAGAGCGCTATGATCGTGGAGGGAATACGCCGGAGAGGATGCAGCGGTTGCGAGTCACTTTCGTTTTTGTTGATCCGCCGATGTCGGCTTTGTTTTTTCTTCTTTTTTCCCTTTCTTTTCTTTTGGGCTTGATTGTGCTGTTTGCCCCAGCGGTGGACTCAAAATTGTTTCGGGTGGTTGCTATATTAATATAGCGGGGCGAAAGCCTATTTCGAGAGATAAACATCGTTATAAAAATTCAAGTCTAATTGGAGACACAACCTCAGTACTGAAAACGTCAAATTTGTTTAGTGACAATGAGCCAAATTCAAAGTCCAAGTTACATTTTGGCAACTATTTATTGTCAGATTTGTCTATTTTGTTTCTTGATCCATGTTATTAATTTAGCTTTGAATTTTGTGACATGTGCACTACCAATGTCCAAACTTTTTTTTAGATTTCATAAAAAAATTAGGTGGTAAACCGGAGACGGGTGCACCAATTACCCCGTATGAAGATATGTTCTTCAGACGACGATCCATGAATGGGATCGTACATCTATAAAGACTGTACTACTCTGAATTTACTCTTCTTCCGATAACCACACAGTTTAAGCCTTACCGGTAACTAAGGATGACAATTGTGAATTGTGAGCGCGTCCTAAGAAAAAAAGCTTATTATTGTCAGATGACCACTAGCTCCTAAAATATTACTC
The DNA here is from genome assembly GCA_947311845.1 of Poa pratensis. Taxonomy (NCBI): domain Eukaryota; kingdom Viridiplantae; phylum Streptophyta; class Magnoliopsida; order Poales; family Poaceae; genus Poa; species Poa pratensis. The sequence goes on along the minus strand of CAMZMU010000117.1, from coordinate 43,017,774 downwards.
CACGCGTTCACGAGTTGGAATGGACAGTGCGGATGTCATCACGCACGAGCACACGTTAGCAGTCAAACTTTTGCTACTTGCTCCTAGCTACTGCATGCCATTCGTTTCTTTAGTTCTATTGTTTGTTGAGATTTGAGAACATGCAATGGTGCTAGGCGCACATGTTGAACACGTTCTTTTGACTATATAAAAAAAACTCACGGTAAAGAAATAGAGAAGCGAGATTTTCGACAGCGACGGCTCTTGAAACAGTCCTTGTCTTGATTTATATCGTAATTTTTGAAAACTCTGAAGTGGATCAATTGATAATGTGGTGCGGGCGCAACTAGTAACAAAATACCCGCACTCATGTCTTGGAAAACTAACAATTTGCAACCAGTTGCGCCTGCACCCTATTATCGGATGCCCCATTTCTGCGTTTCCAAAAATTGTGAAATAAATCATGGTCATAGATTATCGGATGCCCCATTTTTGCACATGTCACGTATGATCATCTGTTTTGATGAAACTTTGTGGGTGCACAAGACACAACATAATCCATATCCATGATTTATATCGGAATTTTTGGAAACTCTGAAATGGATCAATCGATAATGGGGTGCGGGTGCAACTAGTTACAATTTACAAAATACCCGCACTCGTCTTGTCTTCCTCTCTTTTGATGCGGTAATTTCTCACGGGCCGGACTATATTTTTGCCCTTTTTATTTGGGAGCTTCTAGTTAATGTAATGGTCAGATGGATGTATTTATTTGTAAGACTATGTTGTTTTTTATTTTAATAATAAAAAGGTTGTGATGCAGAGGTTGCAGGTTTCAATCTCCATTTCAAAAGGGAAAAAAGATATAGGATCTTCTTGTAAGAGTAATTACATCATCTTCATCGGCGTCTTAAAGGTGAATGTGTCTGTCACCCTCAGATATTATCTGCTATGGCGGTTGCTCCTATATGTCTTCCCTAGATGAAATTTAACCTGGTACCTCCCTCCCTCTCTCTTGTCTAGTGTTGCTACATTACAAACAAACCCCTGTCCTCTTCCCTATATTTCAACCGGTGGCGACTCACGTTATCCCGTCCTTGTGGCCAACGACCTAGCAGTGTTGATCCTCCAACCAGTAGCCCAAGTGAGGGATGCTTATTATGTTTCTCCCATCTTAGCATTGGTTATCCTTTCTTCCTCATCACCATCATGAACATCCTTTCGCCTCCACGACATGTTCCGATAAGCCACAAAGAAAATTACAAAATCCAACAATCACAAATATCTATAAATTATACTTAGATAATCAATCAAATGCAACGAGATCGTATCAAATCGGACTCATTAGTGTAGGAGAAAATAAATTGGAAAAATCTGCTCACTCAAAGTTGTAACAACAAAATTTGAAACAATAGGCCGTCGATTTACATTAAAGTACCGCCCCAACAAAGTTCTCGTAAACTTAAAAAACACAACAAGAAAAGAAAACAAGTCTTAAACTTGTTAGAGCCCGTGAAAACAGAGACAAAATGAAGATGCAATGCATTATTCGGGATAGCAACAACACCCTTCTGAAACATGGATTCATCCTCTTCAGTTGGTGGTCCTTCCAGCTAGTGCCCATCCATGTCTTTTTTTTAAGGGCATTACCGTAGGGGAGAACCCCTACGGTGTGATTTTCAATTTTCTATTAAACTCATGGTCACCAAAATGATGACCTCACAACGAGTCTAGTACAAATTACATCAAGGTGGCGGAAAAGTAAGTGAAAGATACATGATCAATAAACTAAAGTTCTAATCCACAAAAGTAGTGGCTGCATCATATTTTCTTTGACACGATGCTGGTGGAGGAATAAATCAGCTTGGAATCTAACCATCTCCCAAAAGACGGCTGCACATTCTGAAAAATAAAGTCATTACGAATCTTCCACATGTTTCAGGTGGCGCAGGCAAAGATCTCCAGAAAACATGGGCCTGTGAAGTTGGCTTTTGCCGATATAATCTTATTAGAAATGGAAGCACTAGAATTCCATTGAAATCCCAGAGCATTCCAACAGCGAGCGGCGAAGTGGCAGTCAAAAAACAGGTGATCTCGTGTCTCTATGACGCCAAGCCCACAAAGGATACATTGTGGGCCTCCCTCAATTCGCCAATGCTTGCGGATCATAAGATCTTTCGTGTTTAGTCTGTCGTAAAACATCAACCACAGGAACACTTTCAGTTTAGGAAAACACCTGGATGCCCAAATGGCCTTCAGAATTGGATCACATCCCACCTGGGCAAAGATGAACTTATAGGATTTTTTTTTTTTGAAACGAGAGGCAAAAGCTTTGCCCCTTAAATTAATTAAGTAGAAGGTGCCCGGTTTATTATGGAAGAAACCGGGCGAAAACCATACAACAACACGACACAACCCACGGGGCGAAGCCCCACAACCACGAGAACCCACGACGCCGCACGACGCGGCCACCCACAGCCCAAGCTGCACCAGGTAAGCCGCTCGCAGACCACGACCGCCGAAACCAACATCCGAGGCCGCCGCCCCGGCCTAAAAGACAACCGCTGCTGCCGCTGCCCAAGCAGCCCCGACAGCCTCGCCGCCAGCACCCCCTCCCGGGACCGCCGTCCCGACATAGCACCGCTCGCAACCGAGCCACGACGCCGCACGAACCAGCCACCCGCAGCCCAAGCTGCCCAAGGAGAGCTGCTCGCAGACCACGGACGTCGCACCAACATCCGGGGCCGCCGCCCCGGCCTAAAAGACAGCCGCAGTTGCTGCCGCCACACCAGCCTCGACTCCCTTGCCGCCACCTCCCGCAACCACAAGTCCCCCCAGCCGGTCACCACTCCAAGAACGATGCCCCCAAGGGGGAGCATGACACAGAGCGCCATCATCGCCCGATCCCGGAAGATCTAGGGTTTCCCCTGGAGTGGTCCGGGTGAAAGGCGAGCACCACGTCTCGACGGCATCTTCAAGAAGAGAAACGGCGCCCGAAGGCGTCGTTGCCGCCTGCCCGACGACAGCCGGAGCAGAGCTTTCGCTCGACGTGCATGCACCCTCTCACCACGAGACCGACTAGCCCATCAGCATCCACACTCCTCCACCACGCTCCTCCGCTGCCGGGCCGCCGCCCCGGCATCCTCCCGCCCGGCTCCGCAGCAGCCGGACCTCCAGAGTTGGAGGCGAAGAACCCTCAATCTTGCAGCCCGAGCTCCGCACCACGCGGAGGCACCGAGAAGAAGATGGACGACACCTCCGAGCACCACGCCGGAAGAACCGACGCCTCCAACTCCGACCGCCGCACCGCCCCATAGCAGCCGCGACGACCGCCGCACACCCGCAGCCCCGGGGCCGCCGCCCCGGCATCCTCCGCTCCGGCCACGCCCCCGCTGCCTCCTCCTCTTCTCCGCGTGTGGAACCTCCTGGTGGCGCCACCACCACAGCAGGCCGACGCGAGGCCACCCGCCCCGCTGCAGCCACAGGAAGACGGCGACCACCACCAGCACCACCGCGTCCCGCCCCCACGGGGGGGGGCAGCGCGAGGGGTCAGTCTTCCGTATTTGCTGCAAAACTTTTCCTCACTTATAGGATTTTGCAGCTGTGTAACTAGTGCCTCCCCAAGCATACAATCTACTGTCAGATTCCATATCATCATGATTAAAATCCTGCATCACCTCAGTGATCAGTTCGTACTGTTGAAAATCTTGGACAGAGAGGGGTAATGCAAAGGCGTCTCCAAGCTAGGTTAAATGCATAATATCAGCCATCGATGCGTCCTCATTGAGCACAAAAGAGTAAAGCTGTGGGTAGCTATCACAGAGCAGGGTGTCACTAAGCCAAAAATCCTTCCAGATAAGGGTACTATCTCCACTATGGATGGTAGATCTAGTGATGCTTCTATACATATCAATAAGATTGTAGACATCCTTCCACCAAAAGGACCCTCTGATAGACTGGGCTGTTAAACATAGGGTTTGGGGATTGTGCTCGATACCCTTGAGGGTTCGGCAGCTATGTATTTATATTGGGTACAATACGGATTACAGGAGTTCGTATAATAACACGTACAACACATGCTACTATATACATAGTCTACCACCCTCCCTCAATCTTAACCATGTCCTGAAACATTAAGGAGGTTAAGATTGCGTCGACATCCTTCAAAAGAAGGTAAGGGCAAGGGCTTAATAAAAATATCTGCAAGCTGATCTTTAGAAGACACAAACTTGATCTGAAGTAGCTTCTGTGCAACACGTTCTCTCACAAAATGATAATCAACTTCGATGTGTTTTGTTCGGGCATGAAATACTGGATTTGATGAAAGATATGTAGCACCGATGTTATCACACCAAAGGACAGGCGGCTGAGCTTGAGAGATCTTCAACTCTCTAAGTAAGGACTGCACCCATATGATCTCAGCTGTAGCATTGGCAACTGCTTTGTATTCAGCTTCAGTACTACTCCGAGACACTGTAGCTTGCTTACGAGCTTGCCAGGCGATCAAGTTAGGACCAAAGAATACTGCATATCCCCCCGTGGATCGCCGATCATCAGGACTACCGGCCCAATCTGCGTCAGAAAAGGCTGAGAGCATACCAGAAGGTGCAGACTGTAGATGTAGACCATATGAAGCAGTGTGACGAACATAGCGCAGAATGCGCTTAACAGCTGACCAATGAGGATCGCGGGGCGCATGAAGATACTGGCACACACGATTAACTGCAAATGATATATCTGGTCGAGTAATGAGCAGGTACTGGAGACCACCAACAATGCTACAGTACTCAGTGGCATCATCAGAAGAGAGCAAGACTCCATCAAGAGCTGATAGTTTGTCAGTGGCAGACATGGGAGTAGTAGCAGGCTTGCACTGCAACATACCCGCACGGCGTAACAGGTCATGAGAGTACTTCTGCTGAGTAAGAGTCAAACCACTGTCAGAATGAGTAACTTCAATGCCCAGAAAATAATGCAGTTTACCCAAATCCTTGACAGCAAAATCAGAACCCAGAGAATGAACTAGCCGATCAGCAGCAGTAACCGAAGAACTGACAAGTATAATATCATCAACGTAGACCAGAAGATACATACTCACCTCAGGTCGCTAGAGAATAAACAGGGACGTGTCAGCTGTAGACGGCGCAAATCCATGCGCACGAAGAGCAGCACCAAGCCGTGCATGCCACGCACGAGGAGCCTGCTTGAGACCATAGACTGCCTTGACAAGGCGACACAGATGATGTGGCTGAGCAGGGTCAACAAAACCTGGTGGTTGACGCATATATACCTCTTCTTCCAGAACTCCATGGAGAAAGGCATTCTGAACATCCAGCTGACGAAGTGACCAGCCTCGAGTAACAGCCAATGAAAGTAGAAGACCAATAGTGGTGGTGTAACATCCCAAAAATATTATAAGTATTATTACTCCAAAAATGAGAGCCAACAAAAACTTTTTGTTGATTATTATGTGTTGTTTGTAAATTGTTGCTTGTGGTAATTAATTCTTGTTGCTTGTGCTATTTAGTTCTTGCTAAATGTGTGTTGCTTGCTCTAAAGAAAAACATGAAGAAAAGAAGAGGAATAAAATAAAAGTTGAAACAAGAAAAATGAATGTGACATGTGTCACACAAATTCTCCAAGTGGGAAACTCAAATAGTTTCAAACAAAATTCAGTGGAGTGGTAATGCAAACCCTCCCATTTCATCCTTACTACTTATCTCTCTCAAATAATAATATTACACCTATTTTAAAATTCAAAAGAAAAAACAATTGAAATAAACCAAAATACTATAATTAAAACCCTATGAACAAAAATGATTCAAAACATTTTATTTTGAAATGCCAAATTTTGTGGAGCTTCTACATGTTATGGGGAAGCCTCACAAATATTTGCAAATTTTTCTAAACAAGTTAAGTGCCCTAAATAAAATCCTAAAATGCTACTGGACTAAAAAGAAATAAAAGAAAACAAAGGAAAAAGGAGACTGGGGGGTTTTGGCAAAAATGCCATCCCCTACCTCTCTCCCCTAGCTCACTGTCGCCGTCGCCGTGTCGACGCTGGGCGCCGCGCTCCTCGCCGTTCCCAGGCCCCCCCCCCCCCAGCCCGCGCCGTGCCTCTGCAGCCTCTGCTCCGCAGAGGAGAGCACTTGAGCGCTCTCGCTCGCCCCGACGCCGCACTGTCCCCCTCTGCTCCGCCGAGATGAGCCGGACAGCGCCGGCCAAATTTGGCCCCCTCTCAGCTCCTAGACCACGCCCAGACCTCGGAAGACCTCACGACGACACGTACCTCGCACCACCGCCGCGGAATCGCACCTCTCCCGTGCGCCATGGACGCCGCCGTGCACCGCGACCACCATGGACCGCTCCCGCGCTATAAAACCCCCTCCCGACCCCTCTGGAATCTCCACACCACTCCCTCTCCCTCTCCCTCGCTCCAATTTCACCGTGCACCGCCAGGAGGGCGGGCACTGCCGCAGCCACTGCCGCCGTCGAGGTCGAGCATGGCCGCGACGCCACACTCTCTCTTTCTCTCATTTCTGGCCCGTACTCTCTTCCTTAGCGACACCGCACTCACCCGAGCCCTTTTGCCCTCTTTTTCGTGCACAGACGCGTCCCCGGAGCGTCGCCGGAGTTGCTGCCGCGCCCGTGGAAGTGCAGCCACCTCGCCGTCGCCGCTACACGCCGTCCCAGCAAGTGCAACTTGCCCCACGAGCTTCCTCGACCCTCCGCGACCCTTCTGCATCATCGCCGGGTCCTCCAGAGCCCCCAGGTGAGGGATCCATGCACCTCGCCGTCGCCGGAGCCTCGGCGCCGCCCAGAAATGGTCGTCGCCGATGGACTCGAACGTGGGCCGTTGGATCTTGATCCAACGGCAGCGTACCGTTTCGTTTAGAATAGGAGTCACTGACGTGTGGACCCCACACGTCAGGTTTTTATTAATTTCCCTCGTGCGCACTGAGTCACTGACTAGTGGACCCCACATGTCATACTTTTCAACATTATCCAGAACAGTTATATTTTCAAATTTAAACTTCTCTGGAAATTCAGTACTGGAACCTCTTAGAAATTCAATAACTTGAGATCTAGGCATCCAAATAAATCAAATCCAATTGTTCTGGAAAGCTTATGAAATGTTTAACCAACCCAATTGGATTCATTTCATTTAGATAAATAATAAAAATGTATTATTAAAAATACTACAGAAGGTTTAAATTCTAAACTTGTTTGTTTCTGATACTCTGTTAGTCCAAATAATTCCAAACCAATTTTGTTAGCTTAGTACTGCCATGTGTTAGCTTCCCTAATTTTGGTAGAATTAATTGTGCAGTAATAATTGTTTAGTATAAAGTGAAGTTAGAACACCCTTCTGCACTAAAACAATTAAATATGTTTAATGGTTAACCAAATGATTTGGACTAATTTTGTTAGATCACATTTAGTCATGTTTAGTTACCCCTAAAAGGATTTAATTTTGAATAACATTAACTTGAGTTGTAGCAAAAACTTGATTAATAATTTACTGGATTAAAACAATTATGTAGGGAGTTTGGTAACTCCAATTAATCCAAATCAATTGTGTTGTCTTCTACACATCAGTAGCTTTGTAGAAATTTAGTTTGTATTTTTAGGACAAACAGAACTCAAGTTGTGCAATTAAACATGTTCCACTCATTTCTGCCATATTTGAAACATAAATAAATAATGGTAAATACAATTAAATTTGAAACCAAGTGTTGTTGTTTGTTGTATGCAGTGGCTATTTAGAGCATTTAGGATTGTAATGTTGTGATGTTGCTTGAATAGATTAGTGATTGTTTGCATTTGTTTGTTTATTAATTAGACGAGAACGCTGTCGGATTTATCGAGGAAGGAGAGTTTGTTGAACTGAAGATCAAGACCAAGGTCACTTTGCCGAGCAAGGCAAGCTACTCTCTGAGCTTGCACCCCAAACATATGCATCTACTTTAATAACATGTTTTACTCTTAAGGCAAAGATTTATAAAACCCTTTTCAAAAGTATATGGAAATTATTTTGCCACCTATGTAGAAAATAAGATAGTTATATCAAATTATAGGATGGGAAAAATAAATATTGTTTATTCAAAACTCCTTTGAAATTACTTGTGTGATTATGGAATGCCGAGATGTCGGTGTTGGAATGGAAAGTGGAGAATGGAGATGTTTATGAAAAATGCACAGTGTGTCCTTGTACTTACGTCAACCAGCCGATACCCTGTGCGACCACATTTACCACATATGGGAAAAGGGCTTAGTCATATAATTTGCTCATATTAGTATGGATACCTCATCGACGGAGATGACTCCGTTATGCATGAGGGGATAGTGTGTTGATCTACCCCTGACCCGGGTCCTCGCTCAAACTCTATGAAGATAAGGAGGAGGATTGAAGGTTCCACCATAAACCGCCGGACAAAACCTATGAGTCCTCACACTTAGATTCCGACGGGCTGGGTTAAGTGTTGATGGAAGTGTCATATGGGAAGGATCCTATACTAGCATGAGCAAAGGACAGGCTATGGTCGGCGGCTTACTTCGCATACCCTGTATGGCGAGACGTGGCAGACACGATGAGTTGCCGGATGGATGTGGGAAAAGCGTGCTAACTCTGCAGAGTGTAAAACTATTCGAATAGCCGAGTCCTCGGATATGGACAGTTGGGAGGCCCTACTTTGACCATGTGCAAGTTTTTAAAAGACTTTGAGTTTTAAAAAGAAAATGAAGTGGAGAATGTTTCCTACACCTATACCAACGGATCGGTATGAGGTGTTGGATGAAGTGGACCATGACGGGCTATGGTCGGAAAAAGGAGGAGTTTTGGAGAAACAGATAAAATGGTGATTTCTTTAAAGATAGTTATAAAACTCTTCTTACCTTTTTCAATAAAGATATAGAGATGTTTTAAATAAATAAAAGTTGTCAACTAAAATAAAACTAGTGCATACTCATGTTGGGGTAGTTTGCGAGTACATTCAAATGTACTCATATTGGTTTCGTCCCTGGCTATTGACCTAGCCAGACTACGAGGAGGAGCACTACGCCGAGCAGGAGTATGGCGACTTCTACGCCAACTAAGGATCTCCACAAGTCAGCTGCCTGTCGGGTTGTCATCGTTAGAATATGATGTCTACTACGCCGTAGCTTCCGCTGATATTTTGGTTTGGCCCATGAAGGCACCTATGTAAGACTTGGTCTAAATGACCATTTATGTAAGACTTTTAATTCGGTATTGTAATGGATGTAAACTTTGGTATCCAATTCGGATTATGTGCAACGACAGACTGATCACGGGATCGTTGTGTTAAGCATAATCGGGTATTTCGGACAGCTAGTCCGGGGTCCCCACAGACTTGGTATCAGAGCCATCCTGACTTTAGGAAACCTTAGTTAGCATGGTCGTTAGTCAAATGTTACAAAAGATGAATTTCTAAAAAAAAGGATGAAGTATTTTCGAAAACTGCTTATCTCCAATCCTCTTACTTATGCAAAATTTTACTCTCATTAAATATACATTTTCCTTGTATCCTAAAATTTTGCACACTCTCATTAAGCTTAAAATTTGACTCACTTGTTGCCTCACTACATTTAAAATTTTGATACACTTGTCACTAACTAACTTAAAATTTTGCTTAAAAATTGTAGATGGCACTCCATTGGACCGAGTTCGTTCAGCTTGAGAAGGACAGCAAGCTGACGTTTGAGAGGGACTTGTTCGAGTTGAGCAAGCTGTTAGGTCGCCCCGCTCCAGAGTTTGAGGGAGCTCAGATTGACGTTCACGGTGTCGGAAGGCTGAGCTGGCTCATCAGTCGTCAGTTCGCAGGAACATCAAGTCTCCCAGTTCCAGGACGCTCATCTTCACCACCAAGGCCACCTGGGTTGACGGTCTCTGTACTGCACACAGAGGATGCTAGCCCGACTTTGTGAGGAGCACAAGGCGGAGTTAGTAGACTCCCGTTTCCGGTTCTACGGGAGGCGCAACTGCGACGGACACCCTACTCCTTCCCTTACCACCCGATGTTTGGGAGCTACATCATGGACATGGAGATCTTACTTCAGTGCACTCAGGATGATCTGTTGCGCACTAGGATTCAGCTTCACTTTGACCGCGAGTCGCTCGTTGAGCTTCGCGAGAACGAGGAGAAGCTGATGGAGGAGAAGGTCGCTCTTCTCAGGAAGAGGGCCCAGCTGAGGAGGACTATCGTGAAGCTCCGCAAGAAGGTGGCAGAGCAGGACAGCTGATTGAGGATCTAGAGCACCATACTGACGAGATGGAGGAGGAGGGCGAGGATCTCCGCAAGGAGAACAACGCTTTCCTCAGTGACGATGATGACTTCGTGGAGGAGATGGACTGTGAGGAGGAGGATGATGAGGAGGAGTTAGTTGACGAGGAGGAGGAGCCACTCGAGGCAGTTCTCGAGGACGAGGAGGAGGATCCCGAGGAGCCACCCTACCAGTCAGATGCTGACGTGTTAGAGCTGGAGGTTCCACCTCAGTAGGCGAGTGACTTGATCACTACCGCAGGATTAGGTTGACCCCCTATCGCTAGTCGAGTCGAAGTAGTGGTTCTTTTGGAAACCAGATGTTATGTATCTTAGATGTAAGGTGATGTTGTAAGCTTGATGTTGTTGTGAACTCCTTGATGTGATGTTTGTGATATATAAGTATGTTTGTCTTGTTTAAATCTGTGTAAATATTTTCATATAATCTTAAATTAATCAACCACTTGAAATCGTCTTTTCCCTTAGTCGAACTTTTTGCCTTGCCTCTTATACCCGGTGTGCTTCAGGATGCCGCCCCGTCGTGCGGAAGGATCAGCACCACCACCACCGGACCCAACCCCCGCCCAACTTCTCGCGCTTATCATGGAGGAACGAATGCCCGGGAGCGCCAAGCTCATCTCGCTGCCCTGCAACAACTCGCAGCCGCTTATAACAACAACAATAACAACAACAACAATGGTGGCAATGGCGATGGAAACCAGCGATCCACCTTAGGCGATTTCAGAAGACCAACCCACCCACCTACTCCAAGGGACTTCACCCACTAGAAGCCGATGATTGGCTTCGCACCATCGACAACAATCTGGAAGTTGCTGCTGTGGGAGAAAATGAGAAAGTGCTGTATGCAACCCACTATCTCGCTGGACCTGCAAGAGCTTGGTGGGAAACTACCAAGGCTCTCCAGCAAGCTGGTCATGTATCAACTGGGCTGAGTTCCAGGAGAAGTTCCGCAAGAAGCATATTCCCAGCGGACTTATTGAGAGGAAGAAGGATGTTCCGCAAGCTGAGGCAGGGAAGTAGAGATGTGGTCGGTTATCTGGATGAGTTTACCGACTTATCTCGGTATGCTCCTGATGACACCGACAAGAGAGAAGAAGATGGAGCGTTTCATGAGTGGACTTCATGATGAACTGCAGTGTGCTCTGGTTATCCATGACTTCCGTGATCTGGAGTCACTTGTGGACAAAGCCATCCAGCTGGAGACCAAGCGCAAGTCTATGTATGAAGGTCGCAAGAGGAGGATGAATGCTCAGGAAGGTTCGAGCAGCCAGAAACCTCGTATCTTTCAGCAAAACCCAGGCCTGCCTATCGTCCACCCCAAGCTCCACGCCCCAATTACCCTAACCGCCCAAACAACTTCAACCGCCCCAATGACAATAACCGTCCCGGAGGAAACTTCAACAACTTCACCCGCAATCCCAATGTTGTCTGCTTTGAATGCGGCAACAAGGGTCACTACTCCAGAATGTCCCAATCCCAAGAGGAATGTCCAGCGCCCCAATGCGCCGGCACAGAACAATGGTCAAGGCCGCAATGGAAATGGCAAGAATGCCGCACCCCGCGGAAATGCTGCTGTTGCCAAGGGTCGTCTGCACCACATCAATGCTGAAGAAGCTCAGGATGCGCCGGATGTTGTGCTGGGTACGTTCCTTGTCAACTCAGTACCTGCAACTGTTCTGTTTGATTCTGGTGCTACCCATTCATTTGTTACCCAAGAATTTGTTGCTAAGGGAGGTTTAGTCGAGAGCCTCTTACCCAAACCCATGGTCATCCAAATCCCAGAATCCACCGTAGAGACCAAGATGTTTTGCTCCGATGTACCCCTTGAGATCAAAGGAGAAAAGTTTCCAGTTAACTTAATTGTTCTGGGAACCCAAGGCATCGATGTTATACTCGGTATGAATTGGTTAGCCAAGTACCATGGTCGAATTGACTGTGCCAGAAGAGCTGTATCCATCACCACCGACAAAGAAGTAGAAGTGGAGTATGTGTCTGAAACTAGTCAATCTCACCCAGGCTGCCATGAGAGCATAGCTCGACCCCCTAGATGAGATCCGTGTTGTTCACCTGTTCAAGGATGTTTTCCCAGAAGAATTGCCTGGTATGCCGCCAGACCGGGAAATTGAGTTCATAATTGAGCTTATCCCAGGAACGCCCCTATATCCCAAAGACCTTATCGGATGAATCCGGAAGAACTGGTTGAGTTGAAGAAGCAGTTGGCAGATATGCTCAGCAAAGGACTTGTTCGCCCAAGCGCTTCACCTTGGGGATCACCCATTATTTTTGTGGACAAGAGAGACGGTACCACACGCCTGTGTGTGGATTATCGCAAGCTGAATGACGTGACCATTAAAAACAAGTACCCTCTTCCCAAGATCGAGGATCTGTTCGATCAAATGAACGGAGCCCGAGTCTTTTCCAAGATCGATCTTCGGACAGGATACCATCAGTTGAAGATCCGAGAGACAGACATTCCCAAGACCGCCTTCACCACTCGTTACGGTTTGTTTGAATACACCGTGATGTCTTTGGTCTGACCAATGCCCCAGCCTATTTCATGAATCTCATGAACAAGATTTTCATGGAGTACCTCGACAAGTTCGTGGTAGTTTTCCTTGATGACATCCTTATTTATTCCAAGACCGAAGAAGAGCATGCTGAACACCTGCGTCTAGTTTTGGAGACCTCCGAGAGCACCAGCTGTATGCCAAGCTTAGCAAGTGTGAGTTTTGGCTCAGTGAAGTGGCATTTCTCGGACATGTTGTATCTGCCGGAGGAATTTCTGTTGACCCGAGAAGATCCAAGCCATTGTTGACTGGTTATCCCCAACCAGTGTGACTGAAATCCGAAGCTTTCTCGGACTTGCCGGTTATTACCGCAAGTTCGTTGAAGGATTTTCCAGTATAGCCAAACCCATGACCCAACTGTTGAAGAAGGACAAGAAATTTGAATGGACTCAGAAGTGTGAGGATAGTTTCCAAGAACTGAAGAAGAGACTAACCTCAGCCCCAATTGATTATGCCAGACGTCACCAGAGTTTCGACGTGTATTGCGATGCATCACGCCTCGGACTTGGTTGCGTTCTGATGCAAGAAGGCAAAGTTGTGTCGTATCTGTCCCGGCAGTTGCGACCGCATGAAGAGAATTACCCAACCCATGACCTGGAGTTAGCTGCTGTTGTTCTTGCTCTTAAAACGTGGCGTCCCTATCTTGCGGGACATCGCTGCGAGGTCTATACAGATCACAAAAGCTTGAAGTATATTTTCACCCAGAAAGATCTGAACCTGCGACAGAGGAGATGGATGGAATTAATCAAGGATTATGATATTGGAATCCATTATCACCCGGAAAGGCTAATGTAGTTGCCGATGCCCTTAGTCGCAAACCTTGCACCCTGAATGCCCTGATCCAAGCCGAACAGCCAGCCTTGTTCAAAGAGTTCAAGATTTTGGACTAGAACTTGTTAGCCATGGTTATCTCGCCAATTAGAGTTAACCCCAACCCTGATGGATCAAATCAAAGAAGCCCAAAAAGGTCATGAAAGCATTGAAGGAATTAGGAAGAAGATTTCCCTCGGCAAAGCACCCGGTTTTACCGAAGATGCTGAAGGAGTGCTGAAATTCAATGACCGTATCTGTGTGCCCAATGTCACGGAACTTAAGGAGTTAATCCTGAAGGAGGCCCATGAGACCCCTTATTCAATCCACCCCGGCGGAACCAAAATGTACCAAGACCTTCGAGAAAGATTTTGGTGGCATGGAATGAAGCGAGAGATTGGTTCTTTCGTAGCCAAGTGTGATATCTGTCAGCGAGTCAAGGCTGAACATCAGCGACCCGCTGGATTGCTTCAACCTTTGAAAATTCCCGAGTGGAAGTGGGATGAGATTGGAATGGATTTTATTACCGGACTTCCAAGATCCAACCGAGGCCATGATTCAATCTGGGTCATCGTTGATCGACTGACCAAGGTTGCCCATTTATTCCTGTCAAGACCACTATCGGGCTCAGTTAGCAGACTGTATATTTCCAGAATAGTGAGCCTGCATGGTGTGCCTAAGAAGATTGTATCTGATAGAGGCACGCAATTCACCTCAAGATTCTGGAAATCCCTTCATGAAGCCCTCGGAACCAAGTTAGCATTTAGCACAGCTTATCATCCCCAGACCGATGGCCAAACTGAGCGAGTGAACCAGATATTGGAGGACATGCTTCGCGCATGTGTTCTATCCTATGGTTCCAAGTGGGAAGATTGTCTTCCGTTTGCAGAGTTCTCGTACAACAACAGTTATCAGTCTAGTCTGCAAATGGCCCCTTTTGAAGCCCTTTACGGCAAGAAGTGTCGTACACCCCTGAATTGGTCCGATACCGGAGAAGCAAATTGTTCGGACCAGATACCCTCCGTGAAGCTGAAGAGCAAGTTCAGCTTATTCGTGAACGCCTCAAAACTGCCCAATCCCGTCAGAAGAGTTACGCTGACACCAAGCGCCGTGATCTCACTTTCAGTGTCGGAGATTATGTTTATCTCCGAGTGACACCCCTTAAAGGAATGCAGCGTTTCCATGTCAAAGGAAAATTAGCGCCAAGGTATATTGGACCCTTCAAGGTCATTGCTCGTCGAGGAGAAGTATCCTATCAGCTGGAGTTACCCCAGAGTTAGGAGATTATCATGATGTCTTCCACATTTCCTTGCTCCGGAAGTGTCTTGAAGTTCCTGACCAGCCTGATGTTTTCAAAAACATCGACCACCTCTCCATCGACCTGAACCAAGACCTGACTTATCGTGAGAGACCCCTCAAGATTCTCGAAGAAGATGTTCGTGTTACCCGAAGACGTGCGATCAAGTTTACAAAGTCCAGTGGACTAACCACTCTGAAGAAGAAGCAACTTGGGAACGCGAAGATTATCTTAGAAGCGAATTCCCAGACCTCTTTAATACCTAAGCCTAGCAAATCTCGGGACGAGATTTATTTTAAGGGGGGAAGGATTGTAACATCCCAAAAATATTATCAGTATTATTATTCCAAAAATGAGAGCCAACAAAAACTTTTGTTGATTATTATGTGTTGTTTGTAAATTGTTGCTTGTGGTAATTAATTCTTGTGCTTGTGTATTTAGTTCTTGCTAAATGTGTGTTGCTTGCTCTAAAGAAAAACATGAAGAAAAGAAGAGGAATAAAATAAAAGTTGAAACAAGAAAAATGAATGTGACATGTGTCACACAAATTCTCCAAGTGGGAAACTCAAATAGTTTCAAACAAAATTCAGTGGAGTGGTAATGCAAACCCTCCCATTTCATCCTTACTACTTATCTCTCTCAAATAATAATATTACACCTATTTTAAAATTCAAAAGTAAAAACAATTGAAATAAACCAAAATACTATAATTAAAACCCTATGAACAAAAATGATTCAAAACATTTTATTTTGAAATGCCAAATTTTGTGGAGCTTCTACATGTTATGGGGAAGCCTCACAAATATTTGCAAATTTTTCTAAACAAGTTAAGTGCCCTAAATAAAATCCTAAAATGCTACTGGACTAAAAAGAAATAAAAGAAAACAGAGGAAAAAGGAGACAGGGGGGTTTTGGCAAAAATGCCATCCCCTCCCTCTCTCCCCTAGCTCACTGTCGCCGTCGCCGTGTCGACGCTGGGCGCCGCGCTCCTCGCCGTTCCCAGGCCCCCCCCAGCCCGCGCCGTGCCTCTGCAGCCTCTGCTCCGCAGAGGAGAGCACTTGAGCGCTCTCGCTCGCCCCGACGCCGCACTGTCCCCCTCTGCTCCGCCGAGATGAGCCGGACGGCGCCGGCCAAATTTGGCCCCCTCTCAGCTCCCCGACACGCACCGCTCACCGTAGCTGCTCCTAGACCACGCCCAGACCTCGGAAGACCTCACGACGACACGTACCTCGCACCACCGCCGCGGAATCGCACCTCTCCCGTGCGCCATGGACGCCGCCATGCACCGCGACCACCATGGACCGCTCCCGCGCTATAAAACCCCCTCCCGACCCCTCTGGAATCTCCACACCACTCCCTCGACCTCTCCCTCGCTCCAATTTCACCGTGCACCGCCAGGAGGGCGGGCACTGCCGCAGCCACTGCCGCCGTCGAGGTCGAGCATGGCCGCGACGCCACACTCTCTCTTTCTCTCATTTCTGGCCCGTACTCTCTTCCTTAGCGACACCGCACTCACCCGAGCCCTTTTGCCCTCTTTTTCGTGCACAGACGCGTCCCCGGAGCGTCGCCGGAGTTGCTGCCGCGCCCGTGGAAGTGCAGCCACCTCGCCGTCGCCGCTACACGCCGTCCCAGCAAGTGCAACTCGCCCCACGAGCTTCCTCGAGCCTCCGCGACCCTTTTGCATCATCGCCGCGTCCTCCAGAGCCCCCAGGTGAGGGATCCATGCACCTCGCCGTCGCCGGAGCCACGACGCCGCCCAGAAATGGTCGTCGCCGATGGACTCGAACGTGGGCCGTTGGATCTTGATCCAACGGCAGCGTACCGTTTCGTTTAGAATAGGAGTCACTGACGTGTGGACCCCACACGTCAGGTTTTTATTAATTTCCCTCGTGCGCACTGAGTCACTGACTAGTGGACCCCACATGTCATACTTTTCAACATTATCCAGAACAGTTATATTTTCAAATTTAAACTTCTCTGGAAATTCAGTACTGGAACCATCTTAGAAATTCAATAACTTGAGATCTAGGCATCCAAATAAATCAAATCCAAC
Source organism: Poa pratensis (assembly GCA_947311845.1). Classification (NCBI taxonomy): domain Eukaryota; kingdom Viridiplantae; phylum Streptophyta; class Magnoliopsida; order Poales; family Poaceae; genus Poa; species Poa pratensis. The sequence goes on along the minus strand of CAMZMU010000117.1, from coordinate 43,000,767 downwards.
TGTTCTGGAAAGCTTATGAAAATGTTTAACCAACCCAATTGGATTCATTTCATTTAGATAAATAATAAAAATGTATTATTAAAAATACTACAGAAGGTTTAAATTCTAAACTTGTTTGTTTCTGATACTCTGTTAGTCCAAATAATTCCAAACCAATTTTGTTAGCTTAGTACTGCCATGTGTTAGCTTCCCTAATTTTAGTAGAATTAATTGTGCAGTAATAATTGTTTAGTATAAAGGTGAAGTTAGAACACCCTTCTGCACTAAAACAATTAAATATGTTTAATGGTTAACCCAAATGATTTGGGACTAATTTTATTAGATTACATTTAGTCATGTTGAGTTATCCCTAAATGGATTTAATTTTTGAATAACATTAACTTGAGTTGTAGCAAAAACTTGATTAATAATTTACTGGATTAAAACAATTATGTAGGGAGATTGGTAACTCCAATTAATCCAAACCCAATTGTGTTGTCTTCTACACATCAGTAGCTTTGTGTAGAAATTTAGTTTGTATTTTTAGGACAAACATAACTCAAGTTGTGCAATTAAACATGTTCCACTCATTTCTACCATATTTGAAACATAAATAAATAATGGTAAATACAATTAAATTTGAAACCAAGTGTTGTTGTTTATTGTATGCAGTGGCTATTTAGAGCATTTAGGATTGTAATGTTGTGATGTTGCTTGAATAGATTAGTGATTGTTTGCATTTGTTTGTTTATTAATTAGACGAGAACGCTGTCGGATTTATCGAGGAAGGAGAGTTTGTTGAACCTGAAGATCAAGACCAAGGCCACTTTGCCGAGCAAGGCAAGCTACTCTCTGAGCTTGCACCCCAAAATATGCATCTACTTTAATAACATGTTTTACTCTTAAGGCAAAGATTTATAAAACCCTTTTCAAAAGTATATGAGAATTATTTTGCCACCCTATGTAGAAAAATAAGATAGTTATATCAAATTATAGGATGGGAAAAATAAATATTGTTTATTCAAAACTCCTTTGAAATTACTTGTGTGATTATGGAATGCCGAGATGTCGGTGTTGGAATGGAAAAGTGGAGAATGGAGATGTTTATGAAAAATGCACAGTGTGTCCTTGTACTTACGTCAACCAGCCGATACCCTGTGCGACCACATTTACCCACATATGGGAAAAGGGCTTAGTCATATAATTTGCTCATATTAGTATGGGATGCCTCATCAACGGAGATGACTCCGTTATGCATGAGGGGATAGTGTGTTGATCTACCCCTGACCCGGGTCCTCGCTCAAACTCTATGAGAAGATAAGGAGGAGGATTGAAGGTTCCACCATAAACCGCCGGGCAAAACCTATGAGTCCTCACACTTAGATTCCGACGGGCTGGGTTAAGTGTTGATGGAAGTGTCATATGGGCAGGGTCCTATACTAGCATGAGCAAAGGACAGGCTAGGGTCGGCGGCTTACTTCGCATACACCCTGTATGGCGAGACGTGGCAGACACGATGAGTTGTCGGATGGATGTGGGAAAAGCGTGCTAACTCTGCAGAGTGTAAAACTATTCGAATAGCCGAGTCCTCGGATATGGACAGTTGGGAGGCCCTACTTTGACCATGTGCAAGTTTTTAAAAGACTTTGAGTTTTAAAAAGAAAATGAAGTGGAGAATGTTCCTTACACCTATACCAACGGATCGGTATGAGGTTGTTGGAGGAAGTGGACCATGACGGGCTATGGTCGGAAAAAGGAGGAGTTTTGGAGAAACAGATAAAAATGGTGATTTCTTTAAAGATAGTTATAAAACTCTTCTTACCTTTTTCAATAAAGATATAGAGATGTTTTAAATAAATAAAAGTTGTAAATTAAAATAAAACTAGTGCATACTCATGTTGGGGTAGTTTGCGAGTACATTCAAATGTACTCATATTGGTTTCGTCCCTGACTATTGACCTAGCCAGACTACGAGGAGGAGCACTACGCCGAGCAGGAGTATGGCGACTTCTACGCGAACTAAGGATCTCCGCAAGTCAGCTGCCTGTCGGGTTGTCATCGTTAGAATATGATGTCTACCACGCCGTCTTGCGCTGATATTTTGGTTTGGCCCATGAAGGCACCTATGTAAGACTTGGTCTAAATGACCATTTATGTAAGACTTTTAATTCGGTATTGTAATGGATGTAAACTTTGGTATCCAATTCGGATTATGTGCAACGACAGACTGATCCCGGGATCGTCGTGTTAAGCATAATCGGATATTTCGGACAGCTAGTCCGGGGTCCCCACAGGTGGGCTTAACAACGGACTGAACGTATCCTCATAATCAAGACCATACCGTTGTTTGAAGCCTTTAGCAACTAATCGTGCCTTGTACCTTTTGATGGAGCCGTCAGCATGTTTCTTCACCTTGAACACCCATTTGGAATCAATAATGTTGACACCAGACGGAGGCAAGACCAAGCGCCAAGTATTATTTCTCTGAAGAGCCTGAATCTCCTGCTCCATAGCAGCCCGCCAGTGTGGAATGCCAAGTGCTGCCTGAAAGTGTCGCGGTTCAGCTGTAGGATCAGCCTCGGCATGAGCAACACAGGACGCAAGCCATGCGAAAGTACCATCTGTGCGCTCACGAGGACGAAAGATGCCACTCTGACTGCGTGTGTGAGGACGCTGTATCACAGGTGCAGGTGTCGGGGATGTTGTTGCCGCAGGTGTCGAAGAAGACGCAGAGGAGCCAACAGCAGGCAACACACACGGCGAGGAAGGCACACTCGATGGCGAGCGCACAGGCTCCACAAGCGGCGATGCTAGGCCTGGGGTCGCCGTCGGTGATGGGCTGGGCGTGGACGGCCCACGCGGAGAGGCCTTGCGCGGAGCGTAGCTTGGAGAGGCCGCTGGCTGGGGCAATGCTGGGCCCAAGTGCGGAGACGGCGCACGCACAGCTGCGCCAGGCGAGGAGGACGCAGTCGATGGACGTGCATGGGCCATGCAGGTTCGATCGGCGTAAGGCAGATCCGGCGCAGTAGTAGCGTCAGGCGGAGCAGCGACATTTGGTGCTGCTGACACCACAACATCGTCAAGAAGTTCAAGTCGAGCACCTCATCCAGTTCTTGCACCATGGTTAGGCAACAACAAAGGCGAATATGCAACATCTACAAATTGATCAGGAAAAACTGGAAAAGAGTGCAACGAGGTAGTGGTGGTGTCTGTAGGTGGTGGTAGTGTGGAAAACGGGAAAACAATCTCATCAAAGAAAACATCTCGGGATATATAAACACGATTTGATGGAACGTGAAGACACTTGTAACCCTTGTGAAGAGGACTATACCCGAGAAACACACATTTTTTTAGAACGATACTCAAGTTTATGGTTATTGTAAGGACGAAGATGTGGCCAACAAGCACAACCGAATACTTTGAGAAATGAGTAGTCTGGAGTTTCATGAAGCAAGACTTCCAATGGAGATTTCATATTAAGGAGTCGTGTGGGGAGCCTGTTTATGAGAAAACAAGCGGTAACAAAAGCATCACTCCAAAATCGAAAAGGTACAGAGGCATATGCAAGAAGTGTTAAACCAGTTTCAACTATGTGACGATGCTTGCGTTCAGCTGCACCGTTCTGCTGATGTGTATGAGGACAAGACACATGATGAGAGATACCAAGTTTTTGAAAAAATGTATTAAGATTCCGATACTCACCACCCCAATCAGATTGAACATTGACAATTTTGTGATTAAGTAATAGCTCAACATGTGCTTGAAATTGCATGAAGACATGGAACACATCAGATTTGCGCTTAATAAGATAAAGCCAAGTAAAACGACTATAAGCATCAATGAAACTGACATAATAGTTGTGACCCCCCAGACATCCGAATACACAAGTTCAAGAGGAGATTTGACAACACGACTCGATACAGAAAAAGGTAATTGATGACTCTTTCCTTGCTGACAAGCATCACAAACTTAAAACTCCTTATTACTCGACGCAACGAGCAGCTCATGGCGATGGAGCACATGGCGCACTATGGGAGTGGCCGGATGACCTAAACGAGAGTGCCACTGTGACGATGACACACGGACACCACTGAAAACTTGAGAGATGGATGACACATCAAGAGCATATAGACCATGGCGAGCTCGACATCTAAGAAGAACGTCCCTCGTGTCCCGGTCCTTAACAAAAAAATGGAAAGGATGAAACTCAACAAACACATTGTTGTCACGAGTGAATTTAGGAACAGAGAGTAAACTATGAGTAACTGACGGAACACGTAGTATATCAAGAAGACGCAATTTTTTAGCGGTATTTGAAAGGAGAGATGCCTGACCAACATGCGAAATGTGCATACCTGACCCGTTGGCGGTGCGGACCTGACATGTCCATTGTAGGGCTGGTGCGTGGCCAACTTATTGAGTTGGCTTGTCAGATGGTCCGTAGCGCCTGTGTCCATGTACCAAGCAGGATCCACAGTATAAGAGGGAGTAGACCCAGACTCCTGTGTCGCCAGAGCAGCCTGTTTCTCGTTCCCCTTCCCATTGTTCCCGATGCCGAGGAATTCGCGCTTGAAGCGGCGATGGCAGCGAGACGCCAAGTGCCCCTCGATGCCGCAGAGCTGGCACTCAACCCCACCTCCACACGCCTGGCAGGCGAGTCGCTTGCGCCCAGTCGTGGGAGGGGCAGGAGCGGACGGGCGGGGCTGGTGAGTCGGTGGTGGTGGCGGAGCCGGTTTGCCACCACGAGAACCAGCACGGTAAGCAGCATTGGCTGATGAGCCATTAGTGTAGGACCCCACGGAACGGCGAGCCGAGAGACGCTGCTCCGTGTTCAGGAGACGAGAGTAGAGATCCCTTGGTGGTATTGGTGTGTCACGCCCGTTGATGTTTTCCACCAGGGAGTCGTACTCCTCATCAAGCCCCTTGAGGATGTAGGAGGTGAACTCCTCGTCACGAAGAGGCTGTCCAATGGAAGACAGTGTATCGGCCAAATTTTTAACCTTGTTGAAAAAGGCCGTAACAGAGAGGTCATGCTTCTTGATATCACCCAGCAGATTACGAATAGCAGAGGAACGCGCCAGTGGCTGTGAGAGAAGCTGGAGTCAAGTGTGGTCCAAGCGTCCCTCGACGTCGCAGCAAAAACCACCATGCCAGCCACGGAGGGGTGAGCGATGACTGAATAGCACCCAGGATTGCTTGATCTTGGGCGACCCACCGGCGATGAGCAGGGTTGGGCGCCATAACAGAGCCACTGTTGCCTGAGGCCATCGGAACCATAGCCGGAGGACACAGCAGCGTGCCGTCAACGTACCCCTCAAGGTAGTGACTGCGCATCAACGGCCAAATCTGAGCACGCCAGAGCAGATAATTATCAGCATTGAGCTTCACCATCACCAGATGTGCAAAGTGGAGCGGTCCATGGTCGGCAGGTGGTGCTGCCGGTGCGAAAGACTGCGAGTCATGGTGAGCACCATATGGGACCAGCGCCTCGCCGGAGGATGGTGCACGGTAGTGGTGATGATGACCATAGGGCACCGTTGGCGACACGCCATAGGGCGCCACCTGTGACGGCGTCGGGCGTGGTTCGTACGCCACCGTCGAGTGAGCCGCGTAGGGCGCCCCATACGCGTCATAGGACGCCACGGGAGGCGGGGCGTGGTACGCCGGCGTTGGCGCGTCGTAGGGCGCCGCCGTCGGAGGCGGGGCGTGGAACGTCGGCGATGACGCGATGTAGGGCGCAGGGTAGGACCCGCCGTAGGGCACCTGCGCATGTGCGCAATAGGCACCCGACCCGGCACGGGCGGCAGAGGAAGGTTGCGCCCGCACGGGCGTCTCCGAGGGCGCCGATGGGTGAAGGACGTCCGCGGCGTCTGGGGAAGATTGAGCAGCAGTACGCGCCCTGGCGAGCGGAGCGGACGCCATGAACGGCGACCTCGTCGCAAGGGAGGAAGGAGGCGGCGCGGTGGCGGAGGCCGACACGGCGGCGGCAGAGGATGCGGAAGCTTGGCGGCGCGGATCGAACGCGTCGTCTGATACCATGTTAAACATAGGGTTTGGGGATTGTGCTCGATACCCTTGAGGGTTCGGCAGCTATGTATTTATATTGGGTACAATACGGATTACAGGATTTCGTATAATAACATGTACAGCACATGCTACTATATACATAGTCTAACATGGGCATGTGGAGGGCCTGGTCCATACAAAGACCAAACGAGATGAAACCATGGTATGTCAGCCCGCTGTAGAATTTGTGGAGATGTTTCATAAGCAGCGCTTTGTTCTGAATCTCAAGATTGATCACCCCCAACCCTCCATGGTTTTTGGGTCTGCAAACCAAGTGCCAAGCTGCGAGAGAGTGGGTTGAACCCGAATCTTCCTCTTTAGCCCACAAACAATGACGTCGGGCACGATCAAATTTTTTTATGAAGCCCTTGGGAAGTTTCAGTGAGCACAAGTAATGTGTCGGAAGAGATGACAGTACGGACTGAACAAACATCAAACGACCACCATAATCAAGAAACCGTGCACATGCATTGATCCTTCGTTCAACTTGATCAGCAAGAGGGGACATATCTGCAATAGTGGGTCTTGTGGTGCCAAGTGGGAGTCCTAGGTAGGCAAATGGGAGTGAGCCAGTAACACAGCCGAAAACATTTGCTAGTTCCTGCATCTTTGAATTATCAATGTTTAGAGGCATCATGCATGATTTGGAGTAGTTTACCGAGAGACCAGTAGCAGCAATAAACTGAAGCAAGAGGTTTCGGAGGGTATTCAGCTGGGTAGGACATGCTTGCATGATCAAAAGTGTGTTGTCAGCGTACTGTACAATGGGAAGTCTGAGTTGGGGATAGGCAGTGGTGGAGTTAAAAGACCATCCGTAGCCAATTGATTGATCATGGTCTGAAGAAGGTCTGCTCCTTCAACAAATAATATTGGCGATAATGGATCTCCTTGACGAACACCTCTCCGACATGCAAACTTCTTCCGGAGTATTGGATACACCGGAGCAGAACCGGAGTATTGGATACACAGGAGACCTGATACCACAAAACCTCACACACTTGACTGTTTAAACTGACACAAACATAACAAACAGAAAGCACACACTGAGAGTTTCTCCCAAAACAACTAAACTGTCTATTAAGATCGATTGACATTGCACGATTGACGATCTTGATGAAGTAGAGCTTCAGTTATCTCTTCGGGGTCAATACCGCACTCCTCCACTCCAATCCTCTGCATCTCTTCCACTCGCATCACTTCAGGTGGCGTAGCTCCAGGAACCGAGGAGCTCCTGCGGCGTGGTGTGCGATCTGGGAGAGCAGTATGCATAAGTCCGTTATTGTTATTACGAGTACATCTACGAATTAATTAGCAACAGTTGGTGTCTCTGGCTTATGTACACGAGAGCGAGCCCGAGTCATGGGTCCAAGAGGTGCAGAGGCGACTATGCTGCTTCCAGGTGCAGATGTTACCGTGCTGCTTCCAGGTTCAGTGGTAAACTGCACAAGCCCATTAGTATTAATTGGAGCAACAATATCAGGTACAAAACCCAAGTCAAAACCCACCAAGGCTGCAGTATCAGGAAGACCATCATTCGTCTGTTCATTGGGAGTAGAAATATTAGCATCAAATACAGCCTCAGGATCCTCAATTTCCTTTATAACACAGAGGATGCATGGCTCTGGATAACAGTGCTATCTGAATCCACTAGGTGCAGAAAAAACTGATTGCTCATAAAAACAGGTGTACGTCCAGAGTAAAGCCAATCAACCATCACAGAACGAATTGCATCAGCTAACTGAGATACGAATTGAGCAACAGGAGCAAAATAATATGATGCATCAGGAGGCAAAATAGCACGGGTGTAAACTTGGCGCATCAGCCAGCCATAAAAAGACATAAAACATGAGAACTGAGGTACAGCATGCCCATCTCAATTCCTCCCGCACAAACAAGCATCAAGTTGCTGTTATTACTGTCTTCACGTGTATGCTTCCCTAATCGCCTTCCTAGGCATCAGGACCCCCCTCCCCCCGTCTCAAGCGTTGTTTGGTTTTACTCTTTCTGCCTTATAAAAAAGTCATATTAAAAACATTAATATACTTTGTAGGATTTTAATAAGACAATATCGTTTGAATTGTTGTGAGTTCAGCTAAAGTATCGTCAATTCTCAAAAAAAAAAAACTAAAGTATCGTCAAACATCACGTGGATGCAAACAACAAACAAAATACACCGAGTAAATAAGTCCCATGTCCAGTATAAATGACACCTGCAGTCTTGCAAAGTTGCAGTCTTAAGGTTATGTTTGAAGCGCTGATCCGAAAATGGGAGGGAAATTATTTCTGGGTCACATTTGTTCACCATAGAAGAGTAGCCGATCTTGCAAATTCAACAATTACCTTGTGGATTACCGTAATACAATAACCGGTGTGGTAGCTGGATATTTACAGCAGTGCATAATAGAATATAAAGTACATTAAGCAAAGATCAAAATGATATGCATGAGACATCAAGGGGAAAGAAATAATGCAACGCATTGCTTGTCAGGGAAGGACAATAACGAATGAAACAATCAGTGTTCACATTTCACATCCAATGTTGTTAGTTAAATTGAACGGAGGTGCATAGGAATTGATTCAAAATGATGCTCTTGACCTGGACATTTGATGTTTGGACTTATCCAAATCTATCAGACCTCTGTGATGTGTTTACCTTGAGTTTTTCTGTCCTTATCACTTAATCAGGTCCCGAGCTCGCCCATGGGGTCGGAGAATTCTTATATGTATATGCACCACGCCTACAGCATGGACATTGCACATCCATGTCTTGAATGCGTGGATCACGAGCAACCTTTTTTAAGCATAAACAATGAGCTTTATTAAATCTCAGTTTTTTTAGCTTATATTAAATCTCAGTTGTTCGTAGGAATAACATATTGTTCATGTGAGTATTTCCCATGTGCCGACAATGGTTGCGAGCCGATAGGCCCATTTTATCCACGTGCAGAATTGGCCCAAAACAGAAAATTTAATAGTTCTGGGCCTGATTGGATCGAGTGGACGAGACTTACAATAAGTAAATTTAGTTCGATCCTTTCGACACACGGGGTGGTGGCGCAGTTGGCTAGCGCGTAGGTCTCATAGCTAAAGCGAGTGATCCTGAGGTCGAGAGTTCGAGCCTCTCTCACCCCATTTTTTTCCCATTCTCATTGATTTACGTTCACTTCTTTTTCATTGGCTCTTTCACTTGCACTCTCCTCACCTGACCTTTCTAAATTTGAAGGCATCCTCTTAATTAGGATATGAATACGATTCTGTCTTACCCGCACGTCGAATAAAGCACCGAATGCTCCTCGGAATAAAGTAGCCATGGCCGAACCGAAAGGTATCATCATCAGTACGATCACCCTGCCATCCACGACGCATCACACCATCTCCACTCCCCAGACTCCATTACTCCAACTCGACATATACCTTCCATCTCGACTTGATAAGAAGAATGTTCTCCTAGCGCTACCTAGGCTGACCCTACACGGCCACACCGTCTGTCCGCTCGGCCTATAGACGTTCCGACAGTACGCCGCCAAGAGAACCTGTCATCCATGGCGACCGGGAGGCAAGCGCGCGCGACATGGTGCAGCCGCTGCGGCGCGTACCTGTCGGCGCCGCCGGGCGCGCGCTCCGTCCGCTGCCCGCTCTGCCACACCGTGACGCGCGTGCAGAAGCACCAGGGCGCCATGCACCAGGCAGTGGGCTTCATCAAGGGCCTGCTCTTCGGGTCCCCGTCGCAGCCGCCGCCCTCGTCGTCGGGATCCATGCGCGTCGGCGACCCGTACCGCCTGCCGGCCAGCTACCCACGTGCTCGCGGCAAGAAGCGGGCGCTCCTCGTCGGCATCAGCTACACATACACCAAGTACGAGCTCAAGGGAACCGTCAACGACGTCAGCTGCATGACTTACCTGCTCCGCGAGAGGTTCGGCTTCCCAACCGACTGTATCCTCGTCCTCACTGGTAAGTAAACAATCATCATGTGATTAGGTTGTTCGTCTTGATCGACATAAATTTTGATGGTTCATTCTGTGATCATCTATTCTCCGGTGCACAGAGGAGGACAAGGACCCGTACCGTGTGCCGACCAAGGACAACCTCCGGCTGGCCATGCGGTGGCTGGTGGAGGGCAGCACCTCCGGCGACTCCCTGGTGTTCCACTTCTCCGGCCACGGCATGCAGAAGCTGGACAACAACGGCGACGAGGTCGACGGCTACGACGAGGCAATCTGCCCGCTCGACTTCGAGGACCGCGGCGTGATCCTGGACGACGAGATCAACGAGACCATCGTCCGCCCCCTCGGACCGGGCGTCAAGCTCCACGCCATCGTCGACACCTGCCATAGCGGAACCATCCTCGACCTCCCCTACCTCTGCCGCATATCCAGGTACGCAAAACATCATCCTATTCAAACTTCGTGAACGCGCCAATAAGCTGTACAGATCCAAGAAAGATATCCGTCTCACGAATTAAACTTGGTGTGATTTTCTATGGCGCGCGAAGAACTGGATACTGGCAATGGGAGAACCACAACCGTCAACCTGAGACGCCGAAAGGCACGAACGGCGGCCTCGCGATCTCGTTCAGCGGCTGCGGAGACAGCCAGACCTCGGCGGACACTAAGGCGTTCTCCGGCTCCACCTCGACTGGCGCCATGACGTACAGCTTCATCAAAGCGGTGGAGTCTGAGCCGGGCACCACCTATGGCCGTCTGCTCAACGCGATGCGGGCCACCATCCGCGACAACGGCGGCGAGTCCGGCATCCCTGGACCCATCGGCTCCTTCTTCCGCAGGGTCATCACCTTCAGCTGTGCACAGGTGTTTTAGCTCAGAATCGCAGGTTAGCAAGTTAGTGAACATGACAGCATTGATCCCTAACCTGCATCGGTCGATTTTGCAGGAACCCCAACTGTGCGCGTCAGAAGCATTTGACATCTACAGGAAGCCATTTCTCTTGTAGTTAAACCAGGATCACTTCTGATTCGCACAGCTGTTAGGAGCCTTACCTGTGATCTCTGTGTTTAATTAGTACTGAACCATACATTGTGTAACCAAGTTATATAAAGAGGCGATCCATAGGACGAACACAGTCACTATATAATTTGTGGCATTTGGATTCTGATGAAGAACTAAGTTTCACAGGTTTTTGGCAATGTCATGGTGTAACACCATGGAGCTGTAGTCTAACAGGTTAGGCACATATAATTTAAGTATAGTGTTATAAAGACAAAATGGAAGTACACAAGTTTTCAAGAAACATATGTACATGCCCTCCATTAACTTAAGCGTAGATTCCACCTTTTGCTTCCTACTATGATGTTCTGACGTCGATTACCCGTTTTTAATACTTTTTTCCAAACTGACAAAAGGTTGACACATCTATCGGGATTATGTAGTAGCTATGCGAACCACTGACCAATATTTTGCAACCATGTGGCAAACTACGCTCTCCCTCTCTCCCACCCTCCATAATCTCGCAAACTACTCATCTAGACAACTAATTATGTGAAATATTTCTCCCAACTGGGAGAAAGGGCGTCGTGGGCGGAGGTTGGTGGACCCACGCACCACTTTGGCGCGGCTCCAGCCAAGTGGTGTGTGGCCTCCTATGTGAACCCACCACATGGCATTGGTTGCCCCCTCTTCTGCTGAAGGTCCATCCTTTCATGTATCGTTTCATAGTGTTTTCCTTTTATTCAGATAAAAACATTTCCTGCATTAAAAGACGGAAATGGAAAAAGTCTGATGAAAATGATGTCAGTTACTAAAGTTTAATTCCAATTTGACAAGATTCCGAACAAAACTAAGTGACCGAAAAAGTATATACATTTTGGTCGTATTAGAGGCTGGTTCCATCGGCGGAGTCCTGGTGGCAGGAGCAGTGACCCGAGTCCGTGTGATCTAGAAGGCTGGGACGGTTGGCCCACACGCCACTTGGGGACGACTTCAACCAAGTAACATGTTGTACTATCACGTGGGCCAGCCATATGGAATTGGGTTGCCCCTGTTCAGTTGGAGGTTCATCGTGTCATGGTGTTTTCCTTTTATCCATATTTAATATGGTTCCCACACAAAAAGAAGACAATAGAGAATATCTGCTGAAACCAACGCTAATTCTGGCAGTTTTAATCTTATTTGGCAAGAAAAGTAGATACATTTTGGACGCAGGGTTGTTATGGGAAGAGTCCTCGACGGCAGAGCAGAGGATATCGTGGCAGCAAACCCATGTCATGTGACAGAGAAAGCCAGAGCTGTGACCCCGGAATGACACTAGAAGGTGGTTCCAGGGCTGGTTGCTTCATGGTGGTAGCTCTCGGTTGTGTGAGCGGCAGGGTCGTCGACCTTGCTTGAGCGACCAGAAGGGGTTGGTGGGTATAGATTTTGGGGCGTCGATCCCAGGTACAGGCGTGACGGTGGAATACAACTTCCCTCGCAACAATCCGGTGGCGGTGGTCGTGGGCTTGGGGGGGGGGGGGGGGGAGGGGATCCGGCTCTGGGATATCATTTCTTCCTTTGTGTTATCATTTTGGAGACACGACATTGATCCGTCCTTGGAGTGTCTTTCCGGATGAAAGTCTAAAGTCGGCTTGGGCAGCAATGGCGAGCCTTCCTCCTTGGAGGCGTTATTTTAGTAAGACCCTTTCTGTTACCCGAGAAGGATCTGGCATTATTGGCAGAAGGCCTTCGTCTTCGGGTGCGACGAGGTATGCGGGCTACTTTAGCAGGAGTGTCGTGACTTGTTCGATTAATCTCTTTACCATGCGCTTGGGCGCCCATGCGCAATCTGGGCCGTCGATTTTAGTTGTTCGACGATCAGGATTTAGCGTTGAAAAAGCGATGGGTCAACGCTAAATCCTGACCGTCGGACAGCTGAAACCGACGGCCTAGGATTGCGCATGGTAAAAATCTGCTTTCCTGACTAATTGTCTTTGTCGTGTTGGAGAGTTCCTTTGGTTCTGCCTTCTCTCTTTGGCGGCAAGGAAGCACGATTATGGCACTGTTTATTCATGCGTTCGTGCTTGTTCGGTTGCATTTTCTGGTCCTAATTTTTAGCTACGTTGAGCGGTCGTGCTGTGGGTTTATGCTCGATTTTCCCTTAATAAACCTAGCATAATAATAATACTAGTAATAATAATATGATAAATATGATGTTATACATGTCTTGCAACTGCTTTGAAAACATATTATAAAATAATACAATACATAGCGGGCCATATGTTCAATTCGTACCTAACATCGTTTAACACATTTGAAAAAGAAAACATCGTTAACGGACCAAAAGAATTGGTGCAAAACCCTCAATATTCTCCCTGAGCCACCGTCAGATGACATGAATCGTATTCTGATGGTAACCACACGTTGAAAGCAGCAGCCAGCAAATCATCGGGCCTGCCATTAACCGGTGCTTCTTCTTGGAATAAAGCAACTCTCAAGTCTCAAGGCATATTTTTTTAGGTCTCAAGGCAGCATGGTCCCATGCATCGGCATCTCAATCGCTATGCACCGTTTCACATTACCTTGCAGCTTCTAGAACATCGTGTGCTTTGTTGCTGTGTGCCCGCGCGCGCGCGTGTGAGAGACAATTCCGAACGACATCGGCGGCATGGGCAACACAGGGCCGCCGAGGACGACGTCGTGGTGCAGCCACTGCGGCGCGGGCCTCGTGGCACCGCCCGCGGGGTCGAGCTCCAGCGTCCGGTGCGCGCTCTGCCGCCGCGTGACGCGCATCGAGCGGCACCGCAGCGTGGGCAACACCCTCGCGTCTCCCCCGCGGGCGACGGCGATCAGGCGCGAGCTGCCGGCCGGCTACCCCGTGGCCCGCAGCAAGAAGCGCGCCGTCCTCGTCGGCGTCAGCTACACGGGCACCGAATACGAGCTCAAGGGCACGGTCAACGACGTGGACTGCATGAGGAGCCTCCTCCGCGACAAGTTTGGCTTCCCCAGCGACTGCATCCTCGTCCTCACCGGTAATCCAAGAGTCTCCATTTAAAGATCGATCGAGAAGTGCGAATAAGTAGTGTACCTGATGATCGAGTACTACTACGTGCTTGTGCTTGCGTCAGAGGAGAGGAGCGATGACCCGTACAGGACGCCGACGAGGGAGAACCTGCTCCTCGCGATGCGTTGGCTGGTGGAAGACTGCGACGCCGGCGACTCGCTGGTGTTCCACTTCTCCGGCCACGGCGTCCAGAAGCTGGACACGGACGGCGACGAGGTGGACGGCTACAACGAGGCGCTCTGCCCGCTGGACTTCGAGGAGGAGGGCAAGATCCTGGACGACGAGATCAACGAGACCATCGTCCGTCCGCTCGGCCCAGGCGTGAAGCTCCACGCCATCATCGACACCTGCCACAGCGGCACCATCCTCGACCTCCACTACCTCTGCCGCCTATCCAGGTACGTAGTACATCATCTCATCTCTAGAGCAGCACAACGAGCAGAGATCCAGAAACGCTGATGAACCTTTGCTGTGATCGGTTCTCCTCTATCCAAGGACCGGGTACTGGCAGTGGGAGAGCCACATCCGCAAGCCGCAGAAGCCGAAAGGTACCAGCGGCGGCCTCGCGATCTCGATCAGCGGCTGCAACGACGACCAGAAGTCTGCAGATTCCAGCGTAAGCACGCTCGTCTCCCTGTAAAAAATACCACCTCTGATTCGCCCTCCTGTGAAAAATTGGATTGATAAACCGTTATCGTGATGTCTAGGGGTTCCCCGACACTGCTGGGATTGGCGCCATGACGGACAGCTTCATCAAGGCCGTGCAGTCGGAGCCAGGGACGACGTACGGGCGGCTGCTGAGCGCGATGAGAGGGACGATCCGCGACGGCCAGGGAAGCGGCCGCCGCCTCATGCCCGGGCGCATCGGCTCCTTCATCCGCAAAATGATCACTTCCAGCAGCGTGCAGGACCCTCAGCTCTGCTCCACAGAGGTGTTCGACATCTACCGCAAGCCGTTTCTCCTCTGAGTTTCTGACTCATCAGCATCTCATCCCGCGTCCCAAAGGGTTTACTTGTTAACCTTGATCGGTTGTGTTCTTCAGAGTGATTTGTTTTCATTAATACTGCTGCCGTTAGAAACTTGTGATTAAACGGAACAAGAGTTCTTGTCTTCAAGATCAAGAGAGGACATGGTAAGCTCCTCTGCCATGCTTTTGAAAAAGATGATATACTACTGTGGAATTATATGTAGCGTGTCGTCCAGCCGTCTTGGTAAGGATTTTTTCCCATAATAAAAGGAGCGCTAGGCTCCCAACTTTTTCATTCATCATGAAAACTGACAAGGTACAAACACATCAAAGCCAAACTACGTATACCCAAGAAAACACTTCATTTCTTTTACAGCAGATGCACATGTTCTTGCGGACTGCAGCACACAACCATGACTTGCTATTTCGCTCTGACGGCCTTGCTCCTGTAAAATGCGCCTACTTAGGTTTATCTGTAAGGCTCACAAGGGATTTCACGATGCCAGGGCTGATCTTGTCCGCGAGCGCGCCTTTCTCGGAGATCATGAATGACTTCTCCTTCACAAAGCTTTGCAGCTTCTTGGTGTCATAGTCTAGGCGTTCTTGATCTGCACCATTGTGGAATGAGATAAGAAACTAGAGATCATTACCAAGGAGCTGGCTAAAGACTCACAGGTCAGCGTGCATGATTTTGCATTTGCACAAAATACAAAAAATCCCACACTTCAGATATAGACAGTTTGGGTTTTAAAGAAACAAAAGGATAAACAATTTCAAGGGTTCACATCATCACAAGAACTTTGGATGCCAAAATATAGCATTGGACATAAACAAGTAAATGAGTATTGGACTAAGCTTGCTAACAATCATTTTAACAGTTTGCATGAAAGGAAAATTCAATTATGTCACAAATGTGGAATGGGACCACTACTTCACATAAGTTACCATAATCATGTGGTAAATACGGGCAATTCAACAGGATGGAATAAACTAGAAACAACGAAGCATTCTTCTTGTGGATTTTAAGGACGAAAGAGGCTTTGCATGCATCAAACCTACTGTCGCTCGTGAAAAAAATGTACCAAATCAAGATAAAAGAAGGCGGTACCTTTGTCCAGAATAGTGTGTGTTACATGAAATGGGACACGAGCAAAAATATCTGATCCTGGAAACATTAGCCAGGTATGTTCTTTGGGGTCATGGTTTCCACATGTCGGGCATATCTCCTTTACCAGCTGCTTGCTTGAGGTTCCTTCCATCTCTTTCATTATGACATCAAAGGGAGATGGGACACTAGTTTTGGTTGTCCTGGCTCGTTTCCGGAGGGCTGTCAATGCTTCCCTGTTAGCATTCCTCATCTTGTCATTTTCCACTAACTGGTCATCACAGAAGAACAAACCATAAATATCGGTGTATGAGATGAAGAAGAGTAAGGAAGTTGGCAACACAGACATACCTGATGCCTAGCCAGAAGAAGATGCTCTGCATCAGTTTCAATGTCAACCAGAGCCTCTTGAAGCTGCTTCATGTTGGGGTCCATGACAACACTGCAAAACAGTATAACTTAGAATGCAATCATCTGCACACCTTACATTATTAAATAATCCAAATTACAATAAAAAATTTAAGGTTTCCACTCATTAGCATGTTGTGGTACAGACCAACAAAATGTTGAACACGCACAAACAAAATTACATTGTACAGAAGTGTGAGCTCTTGTCCCTGACAAAACGGATCTAATGCGGTCCTATTTAAAATATTTCCTAATATTTCCTGTTTAGATGAATCCTTCCTACGTGTTGCACTGTTGAACTACACAACTATATAAGGATAATAGCCACCGACCAATAGTTACTTTCAGAACAGATTCCAATCAGTGGCGGAGCTGCAAACAAAAAACAGGGCAGGCCAAGCTAAAAAGAGATGGTAGAGGCTGCCAGATCGGGACTTTCTCGTTGCCGAACCTCCACCGCTGCTGCCCTGAAGGCCTGTACTAGTGACATGGCTGCCATGCATAGAATAATTAAGTGAATCAGGGGTCAAAAGAGGAACAGTTGGATGCATGCTGCTAGAGCTGGACTGGGCTGTACGGATAGGTCGACTGCTCCTGGGCTGGGCGCGCCACGGCGGCACAGTTTTGCCCTAACGTAGCTCCACCCCTGATTCCAATTCCAAAGGGACTCTTTCCTGACCGAAAACAAATTTATCGCTAGAATTAAGAAATAACAGGAGGAGGAGCGACTTCATAGACCACTTTTGATACCCTCCTTTTATGTTGTTCATAATTGAAAACATAAACGACCAAATCAGCATTTTGAATAAGTAGATCCCAGCTTTACAATCCACACATTACTGAATTTTAAACCTCTTGGACAATCAAAACACAGCAACCTAGCAATTAGTAACTGTTTCGACCTCTTGCGTTCAGATTTTTTCAGAGAAAAGACAGCAAGACAAAACTAGCGATGCAACCAAAATCAGCACCAGTGGCGGGAGGCCCATGGTGGTCAAGTGTGGGCTGATGCAACCAAAGTCAGCACAATTATGCTTGTACGCACCTCTGCAGATAAGCCAAGTAATATCCACTGCCCGTTTCTTCTACCTGCTGGTGACGGTGCAACGACCAACAGGGCTAGGGTAAGACGGCCGGAGTAGCAGCAGACCTCATAATAATGTGGTGCTTGGGTGAGCAAGGAGCAGCCCGTGAGCTGGGTAGGCGGCTAGGGTGATGGAGGTGAGGGCAGGAAAACACAGGGCCAGAGGTCGAGACTGCAGGGGTTGAACTAGACTAGTCTGGACGGTCACGATTAAATCACTGCTTCTAGAGGACGGTTTCATAGTGTCGATCTTAATCCCAAAGGTTAGCAAGTCATGTGAGATTTTTTTAGGATGATCAGCTTAGTTCGGAAAAACAGCATACATGTGGAGTACTTTCTCTATGGTCAATCATCTACATGTTAGTAAATCATGCAATTATTTCGCGAGCGTGAAACAGAGATGTGGTTGACCACAGCAGCGAAGCTAACTAACCTAGACCTACATCAGAAAAAGCACCGACTCAAACCACTAAAGAACACTCTGATTCAATTTCAAAAAGGTTCTATAAGATTTTAGACCTTAATTTTTCGCCCTACGAAGCTAGTTGATCGGTAGGATTCACATCAAGGAATATATTTTTGTAGCTTGAATGCATCACAGTATTTTACTACCATAAATTTGTCCGTTTCTGCTTCAGTTTGTGTTACTAGGCCGGCCCTGCCATTCACTTAGTTCATAGGGGAGATGCATTACAGAGATGCACATGCCATGTGTTAAGTGCGTTTACAAGATGAGAGTGGTTTTCCCAACCTACAAAAAAAGGAATGATGAATCTAACAGAATTTAGAAAGAATAATGAGAGTACCACTACACAGAAAAAAATTCCCCATGCTTCCAATGACTTTCGGTCTGGTTACCATTGCATAGACATTTGATTTGATTGTACAGATTAATGTATAACTTAAAATCATATCTAACAAAATACTAGCTAAAACATGACAAAAAAAACAGAAAATGATAATAATTGAGAAATTGTTGATTGGTTGGGTATTGTTGGCACCGATATATAAAATATATTCATCTACAAAATAAAATTAATAACAAATGCATTAAATCAAGGGTTCAATTCAAGTCTTAACAGTGATACTGGTGTAACTTGTAAAGTAGAAATCACAAGGGGAAGTGCAATTACCTTCCTCGGCCGGCCCCTCGGCGAGAAGTGGAGGGAGGTAGGCAAGCAGCAGCAGTCCGGCGCAGGGGGCAAGGGAGGGGAGTGGCGGCGTGCAGGGGGGACGGCGGGCAGTTCCTTCCGGCCGAACGGGGCCCTGGGCCGGGGAACGGAGCTGTGGAAGACGGCGCTGTTCCGGACTCTGGTGGGGAGCTGCGGGGCGCCGGGCGAGCGAAGCAGACTGGCGGCTGCGAGGAAGATGCTGCGTCCAGGCTCCCGGGGAAGGCGGCGTGGCGGCGCGCGCGTGTCTAGAGGCAGGGTTCGTCGCTCAGATGACATAGCCGGTTTTACCTAAAAAATACCTCTTTCAAACCAAGGCTAAACCCCTGGGCCTTGTTCGGCAGGAAAGTATCGGTCGGTTTTTGCGTGTAAATTACCGGCCCAACTAGAGACACCAGAAAACGCAGCGCAGCGCAGCGCCGACGCCGTCGCTCGTCGCCTGCCCTCCGCCCGCCGACGTTCGTCCCCTCTGCCGACCCCGACGCGGAAGCCTTCTTCTTCCCCGACATCAAGGCCTTCCCTCAACTCCTGGCGCCTCCCTCCCTCGCGCTGCCGACGGGTTCTTCGATCCTGCCGTCGCCGAAGCTCCTGGCGCCGCCGCAGCTCTCCTTCTCCGTCGCACTTATTCGGGACTTCTATCAGGTACGTCTTCCCCTCCTGCTCTTGATTTAGTTCTAGGTTATCAGCAGCAATTTTGTACTGCCTAGGGTTTCGATCTGAGTGTGTAGGATGAACTATTGATTTCTTCATTCGGGTAGAATCAAGAAATCTTGAGTTCTTGGTTCACATGAGTTCTTGATCTGCCGGTACTAGTGTCGACTGTAGTATACTTGGTAGATGCATATGAGTATAGGTACCTGAAGCATCTTATGGTGGTCGTGACTCTGTATCTTCTGGTAATGGCAAAAAGTCGCCATATTTGGTTCTGGTCGAGGCTTGATTCCTATCTTCTGTTTGCTATGATGTTCTTTTGGTTGCGATCTTGGGTGGGTGGTAAAAAGAGAGTTTGTGGGGTTGCTTGTAAGAGCAAAAAAAAAGGAGAATTTGTGGCTTTGCTCCGTTTAGCTCTTGCAGATGCTTTTGTGAATGTAGATGGTATGTTAGTTTTACATTTCTGTTCTGTTACTTCTCATTGTTTTTAGCTGAATATTGGACCATTTAGATTGTGATCCTGTTGTAGGTACGAGGGCATATGTATCATTTTTAAGACAAACTTGACTTCAATTCTAACTTGTGTGCGATATATGTTGCTTGTTTGCGATAGACTGAGAACCAGTATTACTCGATGCATCATATATTCGTGATTTTCTTTATGATGGCTGGTTTCTTTATGATGCAAATCTCTTCTTTTTCTTTCGAGCATTTCAATCTACGTACTATTCTGGTAGGAAAGGCTGGTGAACATCAAAGAGAAAGAAGCTGACAAAGAATCCGCACAAGACTTTACAATCAGCAGATGCATGGATGCCTTGAAGAAAGTAGATGGTGTCACAGCTGACGACAAGATCCCGGCCTTGGAGGTTTTAAAAAATGCAGACAACCGTGAGATCTTTGTCAACCTTGTCGCTGATAAGGATGGAACAGCTATCAAATGTCTTCGTGTCCAGATAGCCAAGCTACCTTAAGGTATGCTACTGCTCTTGTACTTTTGTTGTCTGTCCATATTTGTGTTGTCTGTCCAATTAATCTCTGATGTTGGCATCTAAATAAATGGTAATTTATTTGTGTTGTCTGTCCAGACGTTATGGCAATGATTTACATGACTCCCCACTGTCCTGTTCAAATCTGAGCCAAATTACTCCCCACTGTCCTCTGTTTGTCATGATAAGTACTCACCTATATTTCAGGTCCAAAGAAAACTCAAGTAGCAGGACAAATAGTAGTAAATCTGCTGAACTGTGTAGTTTCCTGAACAAGTTTGAGCCTTGTGCACAATTTATCTAGTGAAGAAATTGCGTCTGCACCCAGTATGGTGCAGAAAGCGTTGAGCTTTGCGTCTGTGTATAATATTCTCTCGTTCATGTTCTGCTTAGTGTCTTTAATTCTGGCAAAAATCCTGGTGTAGCATTATAATATTCTCTCGTTGAGATAGTACTTCTAGTCAGGCTTGCATTTCTCATTCTGTAGCTCCATTCTGTAATATGCTATCCATTCTAGAAACCTTGTGCACAATTTATCTAGTAATATGCTTTCTAAATTTTCTACATTGTATGCAGAATCAAGCTTTCAGGATCCATGTGGTGCAACAAAGCCTTCTACTGCTTACAATGCCGCGCCAGATGATAATCTTGATTTCAAGGCTAATGAGATGTTCTTGTTCGTGTAATTTCCTGATCGAAATCATCGTTTGATAAATCATGTTCTCAAGGCGCAACAAACCATTTTTGTAATGAATGATGGGCTGTTCTTACTTCTGGAATGCTGTGTCCGAATTTCAGTAACAAACTAAATTATTTTTGTAATAAAATGAAGAGATGCTCTTATTCCTGTGTGTGAAATTGCTATAAAGATTTGATTTTTTATTGCTCATACGTTGTGCTTATATGCTGTGAAAGAAAATTCAGGTCTAAATATTGATGAAACACCTGTGTGCTAACCCTGTCCCCCGAACAACGTGCTTTGGTGGGAGGGGGTTTGTGGGGCGAGTGTTTTCACTGGGAAGTGTTTTTGGTGAGACAAGTGTTTTCACCCAAAACATAGGGAAAATACACCAAAAAACACTACAAAACCCTGCTGCCGAACAAGGCCTGAAATGAAAGATAATTAAACCTAAACCTGAATAGTATACTTCAGTTAAGCTTTTGGAACATAACTGAAAACCAAATGAATTTGCAACAAAACCACGATCAAAATTGTCAAACTTCTTGAAACTGATCCAAACCCTACATGAAACTCTAGTTGAACCTTTTGAAATCTCACTGAAAATCCAATTGATATATTAATTTTGTTGTTAACCTGGTACAGATCACAATACATCAGATATATAGTTTTTCAAATTTGCTTGAAATTGTTGTGCCTTGAAGAATGTGGAGTTGGAGCTATAAGTCCAAATGGGAGGGGCTATATACAAAATGAGAGTGACTACACACTTAGAAGATTGGACTATTTGCAAGAGCATCTCTAACAGTAGGCACCAAAACGTTTAGCACGGGTCGATCTATAATTTTTTCAGCCCTACAACTTTCACCCATTTGGGTAGTAACCCTTTAACCAGGTCCCCTATTTTCTTTTTCCTCCTCTTTTGCATGTTTCTAATATTCTGGTGCATCCGAAGGCTGGTGGCAAGAGGCAAGAAAGACGATTACAGGAAAGAAGCGGAAAAAGTTTGAATCAATCGTGATGTTTACGACATGTCGCTCTGGAAGGAAACAAACAACCGCGTTTTTTGAAAAGACGTCGAAGACGGTGAACGTCATCTTTTATCAGACTAGAAACAAAGCGGAGCAATGGAACCTAGCGAGCAAGGCCGTCTGTTAGTCTGTTCTTGTCTGTAATATGATTTTTCAACTTTCTTTGTTTCCCTTGTTTTCTTGATAGGAACTTAGTTCTTCAAGTCGTTGGGTCATTTTGTGGGTCGTCCCTCCTGTCTACTGCTGGTTACCAGCATTTCTGTAAACTTCGGCTCGTCGAGCCTTTCTCTCCTTCTATATTAATACATGCAGCTCTCCTGCATGGTTCGAAAAAAAAACAATGTGGATTACATGGTCGGTACTCCTCGTTCAACACATTCATCCTCCCCACCTCTGAAGTTTCTGAGCCTGCGCTATCTGAAATACCAAAGCCTTCACCACTTGCGCTATGTGTATGACGAGATTCCTATTGATCATGAACCTCCTTCGAAAGTATTTTGGCGGATTGTACGAGGAGTTTCAGAGTGATCCCTCGCAACGAGAGCATTGCCATCAACTTGTCTCTTCATGCGCAGCAGGACTGATCCATGATGCTTCATCTTGGTCCGTTGATGCTCGACGCAAGTATGACCGATGCAATGTAGTAGTCATCATCAGGGACTCCTTCTGCTCCTCCCACCGTTGCTCAGTGAGCTCATCACCATCGGACTCCTCTTGCCCTAAAAACAATTTAGGGTTGTGTTTAGTGGCCCTAGTGGAGATGCTCTAAGGTTTTTTTTTCACGCGATCCCCACGGATCGAATTTCATTATCATCATATAACGAAATACAGCCAGACCAATAGCATCCAGGTGCAAAAGAGATGCTCTAAGGCAGTGGCGGAGCCAGGAATTGAGCAAGACCAGGGCCAAAAAATTGGCTAGAAAAAACTTCGAAAAAAAACTCTAGCAATGGCATAGAAATTCGGTACGATTGCATAGATGAACATATGTTTTCAACTATAATTCTTCATGTCCAAAGAAATTACATAAAAGATGGAAAATTCTAAAGAAAGTAGTACATACGTACACAAGACAGTACGGATTCAATTGTTTACTTCATCCTAGCCTCCCATGCTAGAAGAAGATGAACCAATACCTTAAAAGACAAGAATTGTGTCATAAGAAAAAGCAAAAGCATAAGTAAAATAATAATCATGGATACCAACAGGATACAAATCAACTACGGCTATGGTTCTTTGTGTCAAATTTTCTGTATCATCATGAACATTTTCTAATACATGAAGAACAGACTTCCACATCATAATGAATCTACAAAAAGTTTTATGGTGTGTACCCAGGTTTTACAAGGTTGGTTGCTTGGTTTTTCCCTCTTCCAGAAAAGATTTCCCAGATTCCAATTGGCTCACCATAGTGTCATGTTGATGTTGGGGCTACTTCTTCATGCAAGGGGATTGTAAATCAATTGAGGCAGGGAAGGAGACTAAATTGCGGAGAACGCGAAGATTGAAGAGAAATTACCTAGGAGAAATCAAGTGAGGGGAACCTAGGGCCGCGAGCACGAACCCTAGAACAGTAGAACTCAGGGCAGAAGGTCGACGGGGAGATGTGGGGCAACACTGCCAACCTCGGCCTGGAGAAAGGAGATGCGGGGCGGGCATGGCAAGCCGGCCTTCCGGCGTCGGCGGCAGCCGGCAGGGGGAGCCGGGGCGGAGCTGAGCGTGGCAGCGCGCTTCGACGGCTTCGTTCGAGAGCCAGGGCGAGAGGCAGAGTGCAGAGAGAGGAACGAGCGAGTCGGGCCAGACGAACGATCGTCTTGCGTTGTGCGAGCGGGAAACCTGGGCCAGGCTTGGGCTGCGCCCCGGGCCAAATTATTTTTTTCCTGATGGTAAGAAGGATTTTTTGCCGCGACCCGGGCCACGGCCCAGGTTGCCTGGGGCCTTGATACGTCTCAAACGTATCTATAATTTTTGATGTTCCATGCTTGTTTTATACCAATTGCTACATGTTTTGCATCTACTTTATATCACTTTTATACATTTTTTGGGACTAACCTATTAACAAGATGCCGAAGTGCCAGTTCCTGTTTTCTGCTGTTTTTGTATTCCAGAAAAGCTAGTCTGGAAATATTCTCGGAATTGGACGAAACTACACGGGGGTGCCTATTTTTCCAGAACACACCTGACGGAGCGAAGGAGCAGCAGAGGAGGGCCACCAGGAGGCCACACGCCCAGGGCGCGGGCCCCCTCTGCGCCCTGGGGTGGTGTGGGCCCCTCGGGGGTCCGCAGCCGCCGCCCTTTCGCCTACTTATTCCCCCCGACGCGAAAACCCTAAGTACCTGAGCAAATATCCACGAAAAGTTCCAGAGACGCCGCCGTCGTCAACCCTAGCTCGGGAGGGTTCAGAACCTCTTCCCGGCACCCTGCCGGAGAGGGGAATCGTCACCGGAGGCTTCTACATCGCCATGCCTGCCTCCGGAGTGATGCGTGAGTAGTTCATCCTTGGACTACGGGTCCATAGCAGTAGCTAGATGGTTGTCTCTCCACTTTGTGCCATCATGTTTAGATCTTGTGAGCTGCCCTACATGATCAAGATCATATTATTGTAATGCTACATGTTGTGTTTGCTGGGATCCGATGAATATTGAATATTATGTCAAGTTGATTATCAATCTATCTTATATGTTATTTAAGATCTTGCATGCTTTCCGTTACTCGTAGATGCTTTGGCCAAGTAGATGCTTGTAACTCCAAGAGAGAGTATTTATGCTAGATAGTGGGTTCATGTCTCCGTTTAACCTGGGACAGTGACAGAAAGTTCTAAGGTTGTGGATGTGCTGTTGCCACTAGGGATAACCTAACGATGCTATGTCCACGGACATATGTGTTTGTTTACATTACGCACTTTACTTAATGCAATTATCCGTTGCTTGCAACTTAATACCAACGGGGGACTCGGATGACAACCCGGCGGTGGATTATTAGTCATAGATGCTGTTGGATAACGATCTATGTATTATGTCGTAATGCCCAATTAAATATCATAGTAGTCAACATGTCATGTATATGCATTGTCATGCGCTCACTATTCGTCAATTGCCCAGCTGTAATTTGTTCACCCAACATGTTAGTTATCTTTTATGGAGAGACACCACTAGTGAACTGTGGACCCCGGTCCATTCTTTTACACTGATTAAACAACCACAAACTGCAAACTGTTCCTTTTTCATTCTCTGCAATTTAATACTCATTTTCCACACCATACGTTTAATCCTTTGTTTTCAGCAAGCCAGTGAGATTGACAACCTCACTGTTTCGTTGGGGCAAAGTAGTTTGATTGTGTTGTGTGCAGATTCCACGTCAACAGTCCAGACTCCTCCCGACACTATTTTTCTGGCGCCGTTGACAACCTTCTGAAGAGTTGCTGCTCCTACTGGTTCGATAACCTTGGTTTCTTTCTGAGGGAAAACTTGCTGCTGACTACATCATACCTTCCTCTTGGGGTCTCCCAACGAACGTGTGTTTCACGTCATCAAGCTATTTTTCTGGCGCCGTTGCCGGGGAGTGAAGTTCTTCAGCAGACTCCTGTCTCCCGTCGACCTATTTTTCTGGCGCCGTTGCCGGGGAGACAGCAGTCTTCTGCAAGGGGAGTTTCACGCTTCCAATCTCTTTACTTTGTTTTTGTCTTGCTTAGTTTATTTTATTTTATCTTGTTTGCTTTCAATTATCAAAAACACAAAAAATTAGTTACTTGCATTTAGTTTATTTTCAGTTTTGTTTCTGTTAGTTATTATGTCTAGCTCTTTACTTGCTATCAATGGTTACTTTCCTTGAAACTAGTCCTATGGCTGAAAACAACATGAGAGAGCTTTATGAAATTTATCTTGAGTTGGGACATGAAGTGTTTGAAGAGAAAATTAAAAAGCCTATGGAACTTTATTTGCATAACAATCATGATAGTAGCAATGTTATTAGCATACATTCTTTGAACACCATTATTGCTAATGCCATGGAAAGCTCTAAGCTTGGGGAAGCTGGTTTTGATAAAAATGTTATTTTTAGTCCCCTAGCTTTGAGGAGGAAGAATGCTATATTGTCGAATGTGATGATTCTATTGAAATATCTCCTTTTGATAAATTTGAAGTAAAAACCTCCTTGACTCAGTAAAAGAGGAAATTGCAGAAAGAAAAAAATGTGCTCCCTAATGTTATATATGATAATGCTCTTGATGATGGTCCTATATTGCCTAATGATATTTTATACTATTATTGTCAAAAGTGGGTTTGATAACCCCACTATTTCTGAGCTTAATAAAAATTATGTGTTTGTAGATCATGAAAAGCATGCTTTATGTGATAGTTATATGTTGAGTTTGTTCATGATGCTACTGAAAATTATTTTGAGAGAGGAAAATATGGTTATAGAAATCTTCATGTTATTAAATTTCCTCTCTTTATGATGAAAGTTTTGAGCTTTCTCTTGTGTTGCTTCTATATGATTTTTGCTTTAAGACCTAATGGTCCGTTGAAAGTTTTGAAGTTGCACTTGTTTTGTCTTCCTATGCTAGTCACTTTGTGCTTATTACTTGTTTTCTTACAAGCCCTATGCATAGGAAGAGTGTTAGATTTAAACATGTTTTATATATGTCTTGATGCTCTCTTTTTGTTTCAACTCTCATCTTTATGTGAGCATCATAAAATCACTATGCCTAGCTAAAAGGCATTAAAGAAAGCGCTTTTGGGAGGCAACCCATTATCTTTTATTTTCAGTTTAGTCAAGGAGTTTGTTTACTTCTGTAGCAACTCCTTTGTATCTTTATTTTCTCGCATTGTTGTGCCAAGAGTAGCCTCTAATGATAAGATGATGCTTAATTTTGATTGCTGCGCAGAAACAGATTTTTGCTGTTCACTGTACGAAATTCCTAAAATCACCAGATTGTTAAAAAATCTGAAATTTTTGTGCGTAATCTTTATGAATGTCTGAAACTTTCATTAGTTCAGAGTTTCTCGATCTGAGCGTCGTAAGTGCCTCGAAAAAATTCGTCTTTGCGGACTGTTCTGTTTTAGACAGATTATGCCTTTTTATTTTTGCATTCTCTCTTTTACTAGTGTTGAGTGAAATTCTTTTTTGGGTGGAAGAGCTTCACATAACATCAGTGGCTGTAGCTAATGTTTAAAGTAACAAATCATATTGCGTCTTTACAGAACATGTGAATTTTTGATTATGCACTAACCCTCTAATGAGATCTACTTTGAGTTTGGTGTGACGGAAGTTTTCAAGGGTCAAGAGAGAAGGATGATATAATAGGATCAAGAAGAGTGAAGAGCTTAAGCTTGGGGAGGCTCCCATGGATCTCCCCAGCATATTTCAAGAAGACTCAAGCGTCTAAGCTTGGGGATGCCCAAGGCATCCCCTTCTTCATCGTCAAAATTATCAGGTCATCTCTAGTGAAACTATATTTTAATTCTTTCACATCATATGTGCTTTTCTTGGAGCGTCTGTGTGCTTTTATTTTCAGTATTGCACTTTTATTTTCAATAAAGCTTGACTGGACCCTAGCATTCTTGATTGGGAGAGAGACACGCTCCGCTTTTTCATGAGAATACTCCTATTCTTCACTTATATTTGTTGAGTATTCATATCTAGCGCTGTTCAGCTTTTAGCTCTTGTTTTCATGTATCTCTTGTCAGAGCTATTAGCTTTCTTTTGTAGAAAGTACTCTCTTGCTTCACTTATATTTGTTTGGAGAGTTGATGAAATAAATTGATTGGTGTTTGGTTGGTTCAGAAAATGTTGCATGTGGTAATTGGTATAAGGAAAAACTTGCTTAATCTTGTAGATCACTAAAATGGATAACTTGATGCTTGTCAATTGTTTTGAGTTAACAAGTAGATCATGATTAAATTGTGCATCACATGAGTTAAGCCTATTAGTGAAGAACTACCGTAAAGCTTGTTGAAAATTTGGTTTGCATCTGGTACCTCTAAGGTCTAGATATTTTCTAATAACAGGGTTTGGTTAACAAGGAAGACGGTATGAAGTCTTATAACGTTTGCAATATGTTTGTCATATAAAACTTGGTGTACGGGTTGATATTCTTGTTTGCTTACATAACCTTGCTAGCCTAAACTCTGTACTGAGAGGGAATGCTTCTCGTGCATCCAAATCCTTGAGCCAAAATCCATGCCATTTGTGTCCACCATAACTACCTATATGTGGTATTTCCTTGCCACTCCAAGTAAATTTTTCATGTGCTACCTTTAAATTATTCAAAATGTTATTATTCCCTTTTTGTGTCAATGTTTACTAGCTCATGAGGAATTAGTGTGGTTATTCTTTATTCTATTTGTCGAGTGGACTTTTACACCTGGACTAGTGGCATATACATCCGCTTATCCAATAACTTGCAAAAAGAGCTGGCAACGGGGTGCCCAGTCCCAATTAATTACAACTTTAACCAATTAATTCTCTTCACACTTTTGCCCTGATTCATCAGTAAGCAATGACAAACAGTGAAATACCTGAATGTGTGTAAACCAAAGAGAAAGAGGGATGATCTGCCTTGCTGGTAGAAATAACGTCCTTCATGGGAGCCGCTCTTAAAAGTCCGTTCGACAGGTAGAATACTGTTCTCACCCGCTACCATTCGTTGACAATTAACAAACACCTCTCAAAAATAGATACTCCTCCATGGTATGTGATTGATGGAAGGCACCCGAGGATTCGGTTAGCCATGGCTTGTGTTAGCAAGGTTGGGAGGAGTATCAAATATTTTATGCAATCTCTATATGCTTTCAAAAACCTAAAAGCTCTAGCACATGATTTAATCCCTGCTTCCCTCTGCGAAGGGCCTTTCTTTTACTTTTATGTTGAGTCAGTTTTCCTATTCTTTCTGTCTTCCACAAGCAAACACTAGTGTCAACTTTGTTACAACATGCGTTATATGCAATGTATTGGACTTGTTATACTACTTTGTGTTGACAATATCCATGAGATAAATATGTTGAAAGTTGAAGCAAATGCTGAAACTAAATTCTTCCTTTGTGTTGATTAAATACCTTTTGTTAGAAACTATTGCTTTATGAGTTAACACTTATGCAAAACTGTTTGATGCTTGTCTCGAAAGTACTATTCATGAAAACGTTTAGCTTGTGTGATTCATTGTTTACTCATTATCTATTTGTAGCAAATTATAGACCATTGACTTGGATCACTTCATTCATTTACATGTGCCTTGCAATATTATATGATCAAGATTATGATAGTAGCATGTCACCTCAAAAATTATTTGTTTTTATCGTTTACCTACTCGAGGACGAGTAGGAACTAAGCTTGGGGATGCTGATACGTCTCAAACGTATCTATAATTTTTGATGTTCCATGCTTGTTTTATACCAATTGCTACATGTTTTGCATCTACTTTATATCACTTTTATACATTTTTTGGGACTAACCTATTAACAAGATGCCGAAGTGCCAGTTCCTGTTTTCTGCTGTTTTTGTATTCCAGAAAAGCTAGTCTGGAAATATTCTCGGAATTGGACGAAACTACACGGGGGTGCCTATTTTTCCAGAACACACCTGACGGAGCGAAGGAGCAGCAGAGGAGGGCCACCAGGAGGCCACACGCACCAGGGCGCGGGCCCCCCTCTGCCGCGCCCTGGGGTGGTGTGGGCCCCTCGGGGGTCGCAGCCGCCGCCCTTTCGCCTACTTATTCCCCCCGACGCGAAAACCCTAAGCCTGAGCAAATATCCACGAAAAGTTCCAGAGACGCCGCCGTCGTCAACCCTAGCTCGGGAGGGTTCAGAACCTCTTCCCGGCACCCTGCCGGAGAGGGGAATCGTCACCGGAGGCTTCTACATCGCCATGCCTGCCTCCGGAGTGATGCGTGTGAGTAGTTCATCCTTGGACTACGGGTCCATAGCAGTAGCTAGATGGTTGTCTCTCCACTTTGTGCCATCATGTTTAGATCTTGTGAGCTGCCCTACATGATCAAGATCATATTATTGTAATGCTACATGTTGTGTTTGCTGGGATCCGATGAATATTGAATATTATGTCAAGTTGATTATCAATCTATCTTATATGTTATTTAAGATCTTGCATGCTTTCCGTTACTCGTAGATGCTTTGGCCAAGTAGATGCTTGTAACTCCAAGAGAGAGTATTTATGCTAGATAGTGGGTTCATGTCTCCGTTTAACCTGGGACAGTGACAGAAAGTTCTAAGGTTGTGGATGTGCTGTTGCCACTAGGGATAACCTAACGATGCTATGTCCACGGCATATGTGTTTGTTTACATTACGCACTTTACTTAATGCAATTATCCGTTGCTGCAACTTAATACCAATGGGGAACTCGGACTGATGACAAACCCGGCGGTGGATTATTAGTCATTGATGCTGTTGGATAACGATCTATGTATTATGTCGTAATGCCCAATTAAATATCATAGTAGTCAACATGTCATGTATATGCATTGTCATGCGCATATTCACGTCAATTGCCCAGCTGTAAT